>JAREIK010002531.1:0-27254 GCA_029783825.1 Sapria himalayana | reverse complement strand
TAAAAGAATTTTTAAAATTTTTTGAAATGTGAATACTATATATAATTAAATTAATCTTAATAATTATATATCATATAAATTCAATATAAACAATTTTAATGATAGATATTATAATAATGATCTAAAATTAAATCAATAAACAATTATTAATAAAAATAATAAAAAAATATATTTATAACACAATGAATCAAAATCCAATCAAAATATATTACTAAATAATAATATTTAGATGAAAACTATATAACTATATAAAAATGATTCAGAAGAAAGCAAAATATATTACTCTATAATAATTTGTCATTTTGAATTTTTTTTTTTCTTTTAAAATAAATTATTTTTCATTTTAATGAAAAATAAATTATATAATTTATTTGTCTAAATCATAATTTAATTTGTAATTAATATATATAAAAATAAACAAATAAATAATTAAAATGAATATCTAAAATTATAAAGAAAAAAATAATATTGAGATTTATTATTTAGGGTTACTGGTTTAAAAGGATTATTATTTATTATTTAGGGTTTTAGAGATTTATGAGTTAGTGATTTAAGTGTTTAGGCATTTAGTCGTTTATAGGTTTTATTTAAACAATGAAATATCAAAAAAAAATATTTTCTTTTATTTTTTCACATTTTCAAAGGTTATAACCTTTGAAAATATAATAATTGTAAAATTTTTTTCAAACGTGAATTCAATATTTAGTTATAATAATCATTATATTTAAATATCATATAAATTCAATATAAACAATTTTATTGATAAATATTCTAATAATGATCAAAAAACAAATTAATAATCTATTATTAATAAGATAAATATCATTTAAAATATAATTACAAAACCAATAATGATTCAAAAGCAAAGCAAATTATATTATTATATAATAATTTTTTGTTTTTAATTTTTTTTTTCTTTTAATAAGTTTATCTATTTTTTTGATGAAAAATAATTTATATTAATATGATTGTCTAACTCATAATTTATTTTGTAATTAATATTTATATAAAAATAAACAAATAAATAATTAAATAATATATACAATTATAATGAAAAAAATAAAAATGGATTTATTGTTTATTATTTAAAATATATCTGATTAAAAAATTATATATTTAGGGTTTTCGAGATTTAGAAGTTATTCATTTAAGTATTTAGGCATTTGATGGTTTATAGGTTTTATTCAAACAATGAAATAATAAAAATTTTATTTTTGATATTTTTTCAAATTTTCAAAGGTTATAACATTTGAAAATATAATAATTTAAAAATTTTTTAAGAATGTGAATACAATATTTAGTTATAATAATATTATAACTATATATATAAAACTAAATATAAACAATTTTATTAATAGATATATATCAATTATTAAAAAATAAATTAATAAACTATTATAATTTTATAGATATAAATTAAAATAAAATTAAAAAACCTAAAATGATTAAAAAGCATAGTAAAATTTATTAATAAATAATAATTTTTTTTTAGTTTTTGCATCATTTTATAAGCTTATATGGTTTTTTGATGAAAAATATATGATTTAATTATATTTGTATCACTATTAATTTATTTTGTAATTAATATTTCTATAAATTATTTAAATTATATTAAAGGTTTACGAGTTTAAGGTTTAAGTATTTTGAGGCTTCGGGATTTAAGAATTTAGATATTATGTATTTAGGTATTTAATGTTAATAAGTTTATTTAAATAATGATATAATAAAAAAATTATTTTTGTTATTTTTTTCTCATTTTTGAAGGTTATAAACTTTGAAAATATAACAATTTTTAAATTTTTTTTATATGTGAATACTATATTTAGTTATGATAAACTTAATAATTATATATCATGTAAATTCAATATAGACAATATATTGAAATATATTTTATTAATTATCAAAAAATAAATTAATAAACTAGTATTAATAAGATAGATATTATTTTAAATATTTTACAAAACGTAAATTTATTCAAAATCAAAGTAAAATATTTACAAAATAATACTTTCTTTGATGTTTTGTTCTTTTTTATAAGTTTATATTTTTTTGTTATTAAATGTAAATTATTTAAATTATATTTGTCTTCATCATAATTAATTTTTAATTTATAATTCTATAAAAATAAACTAATACATAATTAAAATGAATATTTAAAATTATAATGAATACAAATAAAAAAGAAATTTATTATTTATTATTCAGGATATACTAGTTTAATGGTTTAAGTATTTAGGTGTTTTGGGGTTTAGTGATTTAGTTTTAGGCCTTTAGTGATTTATAGTTTTTATTTAAAGAATGATAAAAAAAATTTAAATTTTTTGATTTTTTTTAATCTTTGAAAGTTAAAAACCTTTGAAATTATATTAATTTTTAATTTTTTTTAAATGTGAATATAATATTCAGTAATAATAATCTTAATAATTATATATAATGTAAACACAATATAAATAATTTTATTGATAGATATTATAATAATGATCAATAAAAAATTAATAAACTATTATTAATAAGAATTATATAAATTAAAATAAAATTGCAAAATCTAAAATGATTCAAAATAAACTAAAATATATTACTAAATAATAAATTTTTGTTTTTAAAATTTTGCCTCTTTTTATCATGATATATATTTTTTTTGATGAAAAATAAATTATTTAAATAAGATCTGTCTCACTAATAATTTATTTTGTAATTAATATTTCTATAAAAATAAACTGATAAATAATTAAAATAAAAATTTAAAATTATACTGTATAAAAATTAATATGAGATTTATTATTTATTATTAATATACACTAGTTTAATGTATTAAGTATTTAAAGGTTTTGTCGTTTAGGAGTTTAGCAATTTATGTTTTTAGGCCTTTAGTGGTTTATAGGTTTTATTTAAAAAGATAAAATAACAAAAAAAATTTCTATTATTTTTTATCATTTTGATATGTTATTACATTTGAAAATATAATAATATTTAAACTTTTTTGAAATTTTAATACAATATTTAGTTATAATAATATTAAAAATTATATATCATATAAATTCAATATAAATAATTTTATTGATAGATAATATAATAATGATCAAAATTTAAATTAATAAACTATTAATAAAAAGATTGATATTAATTAAAAAATATTTAAAAAACCCAAATTGATTCAAAATTAATGTAAAATATTTTACTGGATAAAATTTTTAATTTTTAAATTTATAATTCTTTTATAAGCATATATTTTTTTTTGATTAAAAATAAATTAATTAAAATATATATGTCGCTCTCATAATTTAATTTGTAATAAATATTTATAAAAAAATAAACTAATAAATAATTAAAATGAATATTTAAAATTATAATATATAGAAATAAAAATAAGATTTATTAATTATTAAGTAGTATATTGTGGTTTAATGGTTTATATATTTACGCATTATGAGGTTTAGAAGTTTACTGATTTAACTATGTAAGCATTTAGTTTTTTATAGGTTTTATTAAAAAAATAAAATAAAAAAAAATTATTTTGATTATTTTTTGATATTTTCAAAGGTTATAACATTTGAAAATATATTAATTTTTAAGTTTTTTTTCAATGTGAATACAATATTAAGTTATAATAATCATTATATTTATATATCATATAAATTTAATATAAATAATTTTATTGATAAATATTCTAATAATGATCAAAAAATAAATTAATAATCTATTATTAATAAGATAGATATCAATTAAAAATTATTACAAAACCTAAAATGATTAAGAAGAAAAGCAAAATATATTACTATATAATAATTTTTTGTTTTGAAAATTTTTTTTCTATTAAAAAGTTTATCAATAATTTTTTGATTAAAAATTATTTATATAAATAATATTTGTCTAACTCAATTTATTTTGTAATTAATATTTATATATAAATAAACAAATAAATAATTAAAATGAATATTTAAAATTATAAAGAAAAAAAATGAGATTTATTATTTATTTTTTAGGGATACCAGTTTAATTTAAATTAGATCTGTCTCACAAATAATTTATTTTGTTATTTATATTTCTATAAAATAAATTGATAAATAATTATAATAAAAATTTAAAATTATACTGAATAAAAATTTAAATGAGATTTATGATTTATTATTAATGTATACCATTTTAATAATTTAAGTATTTAGAGGTTTTGTCATTTGGAATTTAGTGATTTATGTTTTTAGGCTTTTAGTGGTTTATTGGTTTTATTTAAAAAAATAAAATAACAAAAAAAATTTCTATAATTTTTTATCATTTTGATAGGTTCAAACATTTGAAAAATAATAATATTTAAAATTTTTTGAAATTTCAATATAATATTTTGTTATAATAATATTAATAATTATATATCATATAAATTTAATATAAATAATTTTATTGATAGATATTATAATAATGATCAGAAATTAAATTTATAAACTATTAATATTAAGATAGATATTAATTAAAAAATATTTACAAAACCCAAATTGATTCTAAATCAAAGTATCTTATATTACTTTATAATAATTTTTAATTTTTAAATTTATACTTCTTTTATAAGCATATATTTTTATTAGATAAATAATATATTATTTAAATTATATTTGTCCCACTCTTAATTTATTTTGTAATAAATATTTCTAAATAAATACAATAATAAATAATTAAAATGAATATTTAAAAATATAATAAATAGCAATAAAAATTTGATTTATTAATTATTAAGTAGTATTTAGCGGTTTAATTATTTATGTATTTAGGCATTACAGGGTTTAGGTGTTCACTGATTTAACTTTATATGCATTTAGTAAGGCTGCTCACGGGACTCGGAGATTCACGACCCAACCCGAAATCTTGTCCTAAAGGAATCGGGATTTAGAAAAATCCATTGACTTTGACTTTTCCCGTCTCGTTCTGTCACGTATTTTTTCATTTGGGATGGTTCCAGATCTTAAGCAATATCCACCCCGAGAACCATCCAGTCCTAAAAACCGATACTAGAACTAGGAATATATATATATATATATATATATATATATATATATATATATATATATATATATATATATATAACATGAAGATGGCACCAATTCTGCTACTGCCCATCCAATTCCGACGCACCTATTGCTGTTCCAACGAGTTCCAGGCCACCTCATGCCGTTCCAGTCGTGTTTAGTTAGGTCCAGCTCTTGTCCGTCGCACTTTTGGTTGTCTCCACCGTGTCCCAGATGCCACCAGCCTTTTTGTTTGTTTTTTTGACGAGAATTGAGTGATTAATCATTATTATTATTATGTGTCTCGGTCAGTTTTATTGAGTATTGGTTTTGGTGTTGTGGTTGTGCTGAATGAGTGGGCTAAATGTGATATAGTCAGTTTTGTAGAGCTTGCTTGTTTGAAATATTTATATGTATTTATGCTTAACATATCATATTAATTAATGGCAATGCAGATGGCACAATCCAGCGGTAAATGAAAAATATAATAAATTGAAGATGATCACATCTCAAATGATCAAAGTACTGGTAAATCCAATCATCATCCTTTAACGAACCTTCCTATTGTTACGACAGGTTCTTCAATTCCAATTGTAAGAGAAAGTCAATGTACATCTGAACCTCAAGCTCATAAAAAGTATAAGTTTGCTGTTTGGGAAACTGATAAGATATTATTTGATTCAGAGGGAAAAGAAACTGGTAGGGCAGCTTGTATATGGTGTAGGAAATAATATTTGGCAAAAAGTGATTAAGGTACTTCGGGTTTATGGAAATACTTGAGAGTGACTTGTAAGAAATTTACACACAAAAAAGATTTAATAGAAGCACACAAAGGTAAAGACAAGTCTCAATCTTTGTTGAGTTTCACAGTAGGTACTAGTTCAGAGAAAAACAAATTAACTTGTTGGCAATTTGATCAACAACTAGTTTGGGAGGCTTTGGTGAAAATGATAATAAAAGATGAATTGCCTTTTTGTTTTGTTGAGAGGAATGTGTTTAAGGATTTTTGGGAAGTTAGTGTGCCTCAATTTAAAATTCCATCTAGACACTCTATATTGAGGGATTGTTTTTCTTTGTTTGTGAAGGAAAATAAGAAATTATTTGATAGCATATCATCTCATTGTTGTAGAGTTTCATTGATTACCGACACTTGGACTAGCATTTATATTTGTCTTATATATGTTTGACTGTTCATTCCATTATTTCTCAATGGAATATGCATAAAAGGCTTTTGACCTTTTGTGTAATTAAAAATCATTCTGGAGTTAATATTAAAAATTATATTGAGTTTTGAATGAATGAAAGGGGTTTGAGAAAGTTGATGTGCATTACTGTTGACAATGCATCAAATAAAGATGTTGCAGTTGAACAATAGAAAAAAGGGCTTGTAGAGAAAAGTGTTGTACCTTTGAGAGGCGAGCATTTACATAAGAGATGTTGTGCTCATATCCTAAACTTAATTGTCAAAGATGGCATTGCAGTAGTTGAGGGTGGTATTCAAAAAATTAGAGGTGTGGTGAAATATGTGAGGAGCAGACCTAAAAGATTAGATATGTTTAAGTTATGTGTTGAAGAAGCAAACTTGACATATGAATCTTCATTGCAATTAGAATGACCTACAAGATGGAATTCAACTTATTTGATGCTACAAACTAATTTAAAATATCAAAAAGAATTTGATAAGTTGGAGGACAAAGACAAATGGTTTTTGAAAAAGTTTGGTTCAAATGTTCCAACTGAGAGAGACTGAACAAACGCCAAAATTTTGGCTCGTTTCTTGAAAACTTTTTATGAGCTAACTTGTAAATTTTCTGGCTCATAATATTCAACCTCTAGTGTTTATTTTCCTGAGATTATTCGAATTTAAAAAAAAAATTAAGCTTTGTGAAAATAGTAGAGATACAATGGTGTCTGAAATGAGTATGAAAATGAGGCATAAATTCAAAAAATATTGGGGTTCTTTTCAGTCAACAAATATTATGCTTTTTGTAGTAGTAGTGTTGGATACTAGATATAAGCTCAAATATCTCAAGGTTAAGTACACTTAGCATTATGGAGAGGAATTGGCTAAAAATTTGGTGAAAAAGGTTATAAATGCTTTAAATGAGATAATGGATGATTATAAAGATTCAAATGAAGATGAATCAAAAGAAGATGATTTCTCTTCTAGTGTGTTGAAGAAAAATGATGATTTCTTTGATGGTAGTGATACTTATGTTGATGATTTTTTTTGTTTAATTGGAGAAAGAACAAGAAGTTGTAGCTTTGGAAGAGTTGGATAGCTACTTGGAGGACAAACTTGAAAAAAATAGTATTGATTTTGATCTTCTAAACTGGTGGAAGGTAAATGAGGTTAAGTATCTTCTTTGGCAAATGTAGCAAGGGATGTATTTGCTCTCCAAGCATCTATTGTGGCCTACGAATCTACATTTATCACTGGGGAAAAAATTTTATATAAATTTAGGAGTTCTTTAACACCTATTACAGCTGAAGTTCTCATATGTCTACGAGATTAGTTGATAAGCTCAAACAAACCTATTGAAATTGAAGAATTAGTTCAAGTCCTTGATGATAATGAATCAGGTTAGTATATAAATCTTGTAAATTTTAATTTCATTTTTTCTTATTATATCATTTAATTTAATAAAATTATGGTTCAATTACAATTTTCAGAGGGTTCACGATTTCCCAAAATTCTTCCAACTATAGTTGGCCAACTAAATTTGGAATGGGCGTATTAAATTTTATAAGGTAATATTTTGTTTTTTTATTACTCTTTCATCTTAGAAATTTATGTCTGCATGATTAACACGTTTTCATCTTTGGTTGTCCTTCTACAGTGGAGGAAGAAAAGAGAGGAGTTGTAGAATAGATAATTAATTGGGTTTGGATTTTCGTTGCTGTTATGGGACGGACCTTTGAAATGATTATTATCATGGTTGTTATTAGTTGTATTTTTTTTGTTATATTAAGCTGCCTAATTTTAGCAATTACTTAAGTAGTAATTGATGCTACCAATGTTTGAGGTAATATTTAGCTATTCCTTAATATTTTAAGTAATTGTTTAAAAAATGTTGTATTGCTATTATGGTTTACTTTCACTCGGCTGAACAAAGCCAACTTGTGAAAAAACAAAGAACCTAATTAAGCACATAACTCGGCCCCGTTCTATTTAACATTTCTATCCTTTTCTGTACATCAAAGCTTTTGACAAGGTAATGGAACTCGTTTACGGTATTCAACCAATTTGACAAAACAAAATTGACACAATTTGAGTTTGAAAGATACATAACTAAGGAATGATAAATGGTACCACAAAAGGTTTCGACATGAACTAACTTGTCCGGTTTGAAGAAAATAAATTGAAAAAAATGTCCAAACTCCGTTCCGCCCCGGAACCATTTTATCCTACCCAAAATCCCCTATCTCTGTCGCGTCCCATCTAGTCCCGATATTTTCAACCTATGGGATGGGTCTGGATCTTCAAAAAAAATGTTCGAACTGTAGGAAGGGACTGGAGATTTGTAATCCACATCCAGTCCCGTCCCATGAGCACCCCTAGCATCTAGTGGTTCATAGGTTTTATTTAATAAATAAAATACTAAAAAATTTATTTTTATTATTTTTTGATATTTTCAAAGGTTATAACTATTGAAAATATAATAATTTTTAATTTTTTTTCAAATGTGAATACAATATTTAGTTATACTAATCATTATATATATATATATTATATAAATTCAATATAAACAATTTTATTTATAAATATTCTATTAATAATCAAAAAATAAATTAATAATCCATTAATAATAAGATAGATATTAATTAAAATATAATTACAAAACTTAAATTGATTTAGAAGCAAAGAAAAATATAGTACTATATAATAATTTTTCGTTTTTGAATTTTTTTAATAATTTTATCTATATTTTTTTGAAGACAAATAATTTATATAAATTATATTTGTCTAACTCATAATTTATTTTTAATTAATAATTATATATAAATAAACAAATATATACTTAAAATGAATATTTAAAATTATAATAAAAATGAGATTTATTATTTATTATTTATTATTTATTATTTATTATTTATTATTTATTATTTATTATTTATTATTTATTATTTAGGGATACAGGTTTAATTTAAATTAGATCCGTCTCACTAATAATTTATTTTGTAATTAATATTTCTATAAAAATAAACTGATAAATAATTAAAATATAAATTTAAAATTATACTGAATAAAAATTAAAATGAGATTTAAGATTTATTATTAATGTATACCAGTTTAATAGTTTTATGTAATTAGAGGTTTTGTCTTTAGAAGTTTAGCGATTTATGTTTTCAGGCTTTTAGTGGTTTATAGGTTTTATATAAAAAAATAAAAAAACAAAAAAAGTTTCTATAATTTGTTATCATTTTCATAGGTTATAACCTTTCAAAATATAATAATATTTACAATTTTTTGAAATGTGAATACAATATTTAGTTATAATAATATTAATAATATTATATATCATATAAATTCAATATAAACAATTTTATTGATAGACAATATAAAAATGATCAAAAATTAAATAAATAAACTATTAATAAAAAGATAGATATTAATTAAAAATTATTTACAAAACCCAAATTGATTCAAAATTAAAGTAAAATATATTACTGGATAATAATTATTAATTTTTAAATTTTTACTTCTTTTAGAATGGTATATTTTTTTTTATTAAAAATAAATTAATTAAATTATAATTGTCGCACTCATACTTTATTTTGTAATAAATATTTAAATAAAAATAAACTAATAAATAATTAAAATGAATTTTTAAAATTATAATAAATAGAAATAAAAATAAGATTTATTAATTATTAATTAGTATATAGCTATTTAATGGTTTATGTATTTAAGCATTTCGGGGTTTAAGAGTTTACTGATTTAACTGTGCATGCATTTAGTTGTTTATAGGTTTTATTTAAAAAAAATTATTTTTATTATTTTTTGATATTTTCAAAGATTAACCTTTAAAAATATAATAATTTTTAAATTTTTTTCAAAAGTAAATAAATATTTATTTATAATAATCATAATAATTATATGTCATATAAATTCAATATAAACAATTTTATTGATAGATATTCTAATAATTATCAAAAAATAAATTAAAAATCTATTATGAATAAGATTGATATTACTTAAAATATAATATCAAAACCTAAAATGATTCAAATGCAAAGCAAAATATATTACTTAATAATAATTTTTTTTTAAAGTTGTATTCTTTTTATAAGCTTATCAATTTTTTGATAAAAAATAATATTTATAAATTATATTTTTAACTTATAATTTATTTTATAATTAATATATATATATATAAATAAAAAACTAACAATCAAAATGAATTTTTTTAATTATAATGAAAACAAATAAAAAAATGAGATTTATTAATTATTATTTAGGATATACCCATTTAAACTATTATCTATATAGGGGTATCACGATTTTGTAGTTTAGTGATTTTAGTTGTTAGAAATTTAGTGATTTATAGGTTTTATTTAAACAATGAAATAATAAAAAAAAATATTTTTTATTTTTTTTCACATGTTCAATGGTTATAATCTTTGAAAATATAATAAATTTAAATTTTTTTTCAAATGTAAATACAATATTTAGTGATAATAATTATTAAATTTATATATCATATAAATTAATAATCTATTAATAATAAGTTAGATATCAATTGAAATATAATTACAAAACCTAAAATGATTCAGAAAGAAAGCAAAATATATTACTATATAATATTTTTTTGTTTTTAATTTTTTTCTTCTTTTATTAAGTTTATCTATATTTTTTTGTTGAAAAATAATTTATATAAATTATATTTGTATAACTTATAATTTATTTTGTAATTAATATTTATATAAAAATAAACAAATAAATAATTAAAATGAATATTTAAAATTATAATGAAAAAAATAAAATGAGATTTATTATTTAAGATATTCATGTTTAAAAAATTTATCTATTTAGGGTTTTCGAGATCTAGAAGTTATTGATTTAAGTATTTAGGCATTTATTTGTTTATAGGTTTTATTCAAACAATGAAATAACAAAAAATTTATTTTTGATATTTTTTCAAATTTTCAAAGGTTATATAACATTTGAAAATATAATAATTTTAAAATTTTTTTAAAAATGCGAATACAATATTTAGTAATATTAAATATTATAACTATATATAATATAAACTAAATATAAATAATTTTATTGATAGATATTATATCAATTATGAAAAAATAAATTAATAAACTATTATAATATGATAGATATAAATTAAAATATAATTAAAAAACCTAAAATGATTGAAAATCAAAGTAAAATTTATTACTAATTAATAATTTTGTTTTAGTTTTTGCATCATTTTATAAGCTTCTATGTTTTTTTGATTAAAAATATATTATTTAAATTATATTTGTATCACTCATAATTTATTTTGTTATTAATATTTATATAAATTATTTAAATTATATTAAGGTTTACAAATTTAAAGGTTTAAGTATTTAGGGGCTTCAGAGTTTAGGGGTTTAGATATTTATGTATTTAGGTATTTAATGGTTTATAAGTTTTATTTAAACAATGATATAACAAAATATTTATTTTTGTTATTTTTTTCCGATTTTTGAAGTTTATAAACTTTGAAAATATAACAATTTTTAAATTTTTTTTATATGTGAATACTATATTTAGTTATGATAATCTTAATAATTATATATCATGTAAATTCAATATAAACAATTATATTGAAATATATTATATTAATGATCAAAAAATAAATTAATAAACTAGTATTAATAAGATAGATATTATTTTAAATGTTTTTGCAAAACGTAAATTTATTCAAAATCAAAGTAAAATATATTACAAAATAATACTTTCTTTGATGTTTTGCTTCTTTTTATAAGTTTATATTTTTTGTTATTAAATGTAAATTATTTAAATTATATTTGTCTTCATCATAATTAATTTTTAATTTATAATTCTATAATAATAAACTATTAAATAATTAAATGAATATTTAAAATTATAATAAATACAAATAAATATGAGATTTATTATTTATTATTTAGGTTATATAGGTTTAATGGTTTAACTATTTTGGGATTTTGGTGTTTAGGACGCATCTATTGCCCATCCAATTCCGACACACCTATTGCTGTTCTGATGAGATCCAAGCCACCTCACACCATTTCATCCTTGTTCAGTTAGGTCCAGCCCTTGTCCGTCGCACTTCTTGTTGCCTCCACCGTGTCTCAGATGGAACCAGCCTTTTGGTTTGTTTTTCTGACGTGAATTGAGTTTTTAATTCTTATTATTATGTGTCGTAGTCAGTTTTGTTGAGTATTGGTTGTGATGTTGTGGTTGGGCCGAATGAGTGGGCTGAATGTGCTACAGTCAATTTTGTAGAGCTTGCTTGTTTGAAATATTTATATGTATTTATGCTTAACATATCATATTAATTAATGGCAATACAGATGGCAGAATCCAATGGTAAATCCAATCATCATCCTTTTACGAACCCTCCTATTGTTACGGCAGGTTCTTCAATTCCAATTGTAAAAGAAAGTCAAGGTACATCTGAACCTCAAGCTCATAAAAAGTATAAGTCTGCTGTTTGGGAAACTTATGAGATATTAGTTGATTCAGAGAGAAATGAAACTAGTCGGGCAGCTTTTATATGGTGTAAAAAAAGAATATTTGGCAAAAGTGATCAAGGTACTTCGGGTTTATGGAAATACTTGGAGAGAGACTTGTAGGAAATTTCCAGACAAAAAAGAATTAATAGAAGCTCACAAAGGTAAAGACAAGTCACAATCTTTTTTGAGTTTCACTAAAGGTGCTAGTTCAGAGGATAATAAATTAACTTGTTGGCAATTTGATCAACAAATAGTTTGGGAGGCTTTAGTGAAGATGATCATAAAAGATGAATTGCCTTTTTGTTTTGTTGAGAGGGATGAGTTTAAGGAGTTTTGTGAAGTTAGTGTGCCTCAATTTAAAATTCCATCTAGGCACTCTATACTAAGGGATTGTTTTTCTTTGTTTTTGAAGGAAAAGAAGAAATTATTTGATAGTATATCATCTCATTGTTGTAGAGTTTCATTGTCTACCGACACATGGACTAGCATTCAAAATTTGTATTATATACTTTTGACTGTTCATTTCATTGATTCTCAATGGAATATGCATAAAAGGCTTTTGAACTTTTGTGTAATTAAAAGTCATTCCGGAGTTAATATTAGAAATGCTATTGAGTTTTGCATGAATGTATGGGGTTTGAGAAAGTTGATGTGCATTACTGTTGACAATGCATCAAATAATGATGTTGCAGTTGAACAATTGAAAAAAAGGTTTGTGAAGAAAAGTGTTGTACCTTTGATAGGCGAGCATTTTCAAATGAGATGTTGTGCTCATATCCTAAACTTAATTGTCAGAGATGGCATTGCAGTAGTTGAGGGTGGTATTCAAAAAATTAGAGGTGTGGTGAAATATGTGAGGAGCAGACCTAAAAGATTAGATATGTTTAAGTTATGTGTTGAAGAAGCAAACTTGACATATGAATCTTCATTGCAATTAGAATGTCCTACAAGATGGAATTCAACTTATTTGATGCTACAAACTAATTTAAAATATCAAAAAGAATTTGATAAGTTGGAGGACAAAGAAAAAAGGTTTTTGAAAAAGTTTGGTTCAAACGTTCCAACTGAGAGAGACTGAACAAATGCCAAAATTTTGGCTCGTTTCTTGAAAACTTTTTATGAGGTAACTTGTAAATTTTCGGGCTCATAATATTCAACCTCTAGTGTTTATTTTCCTGAGATTATTCGAATTTTGAAAAAAAATTGAGCTTTGTGAAAATAGTAAAGATACAATGGTGTGTCAAATGGGTAAGAAAATGAGGCATAAATTCAACAAATATTGGCGTTCTCTTCAGTCAACAAATATTATGCTTTTTGTAGCAGTAGTGTTGGATCCTAGATATAAGCTCAAATATCTCAAGGTTAAGAACACTTAGCATTATGGAGAGGAATTGGCTAAAAATTTGGTGAAAATGATTAAATATGCTTTAAATGAGATGATGGATGATTATAAAGATTTAAATGACGATGAATCAAAAGAAAATGATTTCTCTTCAATTGTGTCGAAGAAAAATGATGATTTATTTGATGGTAGTGATAGTTATGTTGATGATTTTTTTGTTGAATTGTAAAATGACAAGAAGTTGCAGCTTTGAATTGTATAGGTAATTGGAGGACAAATTAGAAAAAAATAGAATTGATTTTGATCTTCTAAACTGGTGGAAGGTAAATGAGTTTGGGTATCTTTCTTTGGCAAATGTAGCAAGGGATGTATTTACTATCCAAGCATTTATTGTGGCCTACGAATCTACATTTACACTGGGGGGAGAACTTTAGATAAAATTAGCAATTCTTTAATACCTATTACAGCTAAAGTTCTCATATGTCTACAAGATTGGTTGAGAAGCTCAAACAAACCTATTGAAATTGAAGAATAAGTTCAAGACCCTGATGATAATGAATCAGGTTAGTATACAAATCTTGTAAATTTTAATTTAACTTTTACTTATTTTATTCATTCAATTTAATAAAAATATGGTTCAATTACAATTTTTAGAGGGGTCACAAGATCCAAATATTCTGCCAACTATAGTTGGCCAACTAAATTTGGAATGGGTGTATTAAATTTTATAAGGTAATATTTTGTTTTTTTATTACTCTTTCATCTTAGAAAATTATGTCTACATGATTAACACATTTCATCTTTCGTTGTCCTTTTCAGTGGAGGAAGAAAAGGGAGTAGTTGTAGAAGAGATAATTAATTGTGTTTGGATTTTCATTGCTGTTCCGGGATAGACCTTTGAAATGATTATTACAATGGTTGTTATTAGTTGTATTTTTTTTTGTTATATTAAGCTACCTAATTTTAGCAATTACTTAAGTAGTAATTGTTGCTACCAATGTTGGTGGTCATCTTTAGCTATTCCTTAATATTTTAATTAATTGTTTTAAAAAATGAAGTATTGCTATTATGGTTAACTTAAACTCGGCTGAACAAAGCCAACTTGTGAAAAAACAAAGAACCAATATTAAGCACACAACTAAGTTCCGTTCTATTTAACATTTCTATCATATTCTGCACATCAAAGCTTTTGACAAGGAAATGCAACATGTTTGCGATATTCTGCCAATTTGACAAAACAAAATTGACCCAATTTGAGTTAGAAAGATACATAACTAAGAAATGATAAATGGTACAACAAAAGGTTTCGACATGAACTAACTTGGTCAGGTTGAAGAAAATAAATTGAAAAAAATATTTGAACTTCATTCCATGTCGGAACTGTTTTCTCCTACCCAAAATCCCCGATCTCCATCCCGTCCCATCCTTATATTTTCAACCTATGGGATGGGTCTGGATCTTCAAAAAAAAATCTCCGAACTATGGGAAGGGAATGGAAATTTCTATTCCCCATCCCGTCCCGTCCCATGAGCACCCCTTGCATTTAGTGGTTTATAGGTTTTATTTAAAAAATAAAATAACAAATAATTTAATATAATCTTGAAACTATAAGAATTTTAAATTTTTTTTTAAATGTGAATACTATATTTAGTTTTGATAATCTTAATAATTATATATCAAGTAAATTCATTATAAACAATTATATTGATATATATTATAATAATGATCATACAAAAGTTTAATAAATAATTATTATTAAGATAAATATTATTTAAAATATATTTACAAAACCTAAAATGATTCAAAATCAAAGTAAAATATTTTACCGAATATTAATTTTAAATTTTTAAATTTTGTATCCATTTAAAAGCTGATATATTTTTTGAAGAAAAATAAATTATTTAAATTATATTTGTCTAACTATTAATTTATTTTTTAATTTATATTTCTATAAAAATAAACTAATAAATAATTAAAAAGTATATATAAAATTATAATGAATGCTAATAAAATTGAGATTTATGATTTATTATTTAGCGTATACCTATTTAATAGTTTAAGTTTATCGTGGTTTTGGTGTTAATGAGTTTATTGATTTATATGTTTACACATTTAGGTTTTATTTATTGATTTATAGGTTTTATTTAATCAATGAATTAACTAAAAATTTATTTTTATGAATTTTCGTGATTTTCAAAGGTTATAACCATTGAAAATATAATAATTTTTTAATAGTTCTAAAATATAAATACACTACTTAGTTATAATAATCCTAATAATTATATTTGATGTAAATTCAATATAAAAAATTTTATTAATATATATTATTTTGATGATCAAAAAATAAATTAATAAACTATCATTAATAAGATAGATATTAATTAAAATATATTTGTAGAACACAAAATAATTCAAAATCAAAATTTTAAATTTTTGAAATTTTGTTTATTTTTATAAGCTTATATTTTTTTTCATAAAAAATAATTTATTTAAATTATATATGTCTCACTCATTATTTATTTTGTAATCAATATATTTCTATAAAAATAAACTAAAAAATAATAAAAATGAATATTTAAAATTATAATGAATACAAATAAAAATGAGATTTATTATTTATTATTTAGGTTATAAAGGTTTAATGGTTTAAGTATTTAGGGGGTTTTGGGGTTTAGGAGTCCAGAGATTTAAATATTTAGGCATTTAGTGGTTTATATGTTTTATTTAAATAATACAATAATAAAAATATTATTTATGTTATTTTTTATCATTTTTGAAGGTTATAACCTTTGAAAATATAATAATTTTTAATTTCTTTTCAAATGTAAATATAATATATAGTTATAATAATCTTAATAATTATAATACATTTAAATTTAATATAAGTAATTTTATTGTTAGATATTTTAAAATCGATCAAATAATAAATTAATAAACTATTCTTAATAAGATTGATAGCAATTAAAATATAATTGCAAAATCTATATATAATGATTCAAAATCAACGTAAAATATATTACTAAATAATAACTTTTTGTTTTTAAATTTTTACTTCTTTGTATAAGCTTATATTTTTTTTTGATTAAAAATAAATTATTAAAATTATAGCTGTCTTGCTCAATATTTATTTTGTAATTAATATTTCTATAAAAAATAAACTAATAAATAATTAAAATGAATATTTAAAATTATAAGAATACAAATTATTATGAGATTTATGATTTATTATATGTGGTATCCCAGTTTAATGGTTTTATTATTTAGGAATTTTGTCATTTAGGAGTTTATCAATTTATATTTTTAGGAATTTAGTGGTTTATAGGTTTTATTTATATAATAAAAATAATATATTTTTTTATTGATTTTTTTGATTTTCAAAGGTTATAACCTTTAAAAATATTATAATTTTTAAAATTTTATGAAATGTGAATACAATGTATAATTATATTAATCTTACTAATTATATATCATATAAATTCAATATAAATAATTTTAATGATAGATATTATAATAATTATCAAAAATTAAATTAATAAATTATTATTAATAATATAAATATTAATTAAATTATATTTACATAACACAAAATGAGTCAAAATCAAATCAAAATATATTACTAAATAATAATATTTAATTTTAAAATTTTTTCTTCTTTTTATAAGCTTATATTTTTTTTGATTAAAAATAAATTATTTAAATAATATTTGTCTAACTCGAAATTTATTTTGTAATTAATTTTTCTAAAAAATTAAACTATAAATAATTAAAATGAAAATTTAAAATTATAATAAATAGAAATAAAAATGAGATTTATTATTTATTAAGTAGTATATAGATGTTAAAATCTTTATGTATTTAGGGGTTTCAGGATTTATGAGCTTACTAATTTAAGTAATTAAGCATTTAATGGTCTAAATGTTTTATTTAAAAAATAAAATGACTAATAATTTATTTTTATTATTTTTTCTGATTTTTTAATATTATAACGTTTGAAAATATAATAATTGTTAAATATTTTTCAAAAGTGAATACAATATTAATTTATAATAATCATAATAATTATATATCATATAAATTCAATATAAACAATTTTATTGATAGATATTATAATAATTATCAATAAATAAATTAAAAATCTATTATGAATAAGATTGATATTACTTAAAATATAATATCAAAACCTAAAATTATTCAGAAGCAAAGCAAAATATATTAATAAATAATAATTATTTGTTTTTAAATTTTTATTCATTTTATAAGCTTATCAATTTTTTGATTAAAAATAATTTTTATAAATTATATTTTTAATTCATAATTTATTTTATAATTAATACATATATAAAAATAAAAAACTAAACAATAAAAATGAATTTTTTAAATTATAATGAAAACAAATAAAAATGATATTTATTAATTATTATTTAAGGTATACCAATTTAAAGGATTATCTATATAGGGGTATCAAAATTTTGTAGTTTAGTGATTTAAATGCTTAGGCATTTAGTGGTGTATAGGTTTTATTTAAACAATAGAATAACAAAGAAAAAATAATTTTTTTATTTTTTCATATTTTCAAAGGTTATAACCTTTGAAAATATAATAATTTTAATATATTTATCAAATGTGAATACAACATTTAGTTATAATAATCATTATATTTATATATCATATAAATTCAATATAAAAATTTTTATTAATAAATATTCTAATAATGATGAAAAAATAAAATAATAATCTATTATTAATAAGATAGATATCAATTAAAATATATTTACAAAACCTAAAATGATTCAGAAGCAAAGCAAAATATATTACTATCCAATAATTTTTTGTTTTGAATTTTTTTTCCTTTTAAAAAGTTTATCTATAATTTTTTGATGAAAAATAATTTATATAAATTATATTTGTGTAACTCATAAATTATTTTGTAATTAATATTTATATAAAAATAAACAAATAAATAATTAAAATGAATAATTAAAATTATTATTAAAAAAATGAGATTTATTATTTATTATTTTGGGTATACCATTTTAATTTAAATTAGATCTATCGTACTAATAATTTATTTTGTATTTATTATTTATATATAAATAAACTTAAAATTAATTAAAATAAAAATTTAAAATTATACTGAATAAAAATTAAAATGATATTTTTGATTTATTATTAATGTATACCAGCTTAATGGTTTAAGTATTTAGAGGTTTTGTCTTTTAGGAGTTTAGTGATTTTGCTTTTTAGGAATTTAGTGGTTTATAGGTTTTATTTAAATAATAAAATAACAAAAAAAAATTTTAATTTCTTTTCATTTTCATAGGTTATATAACCTTTGAAAATATAATAATATTTAAAATTTTTTGAAAAGTGAATACGATATTTAGTTATAATAATATTAGTAATTATATATGATATAAATTCAATATAAATAATTTTATTGATAGATATTATAATAATGATCAAAAATTAAATTAATAAACTATTAATAATAAGATAGATATTAATTAAAAAAATATTTACAAAACCCAAACTGATTCAAAATTAAAGTTAAATATATTACTTGATAATAATTTTTAATTTTTAAATTTTTACTTCTTTTATAAGCATATATATTATTTTTGATTAAAAATAATTTATTTAAATTATATTTGTCGCACTCATAATTTATTTTGTAATAAATATTTCTATAAAAATAAACTAATAAATAATTAAAATGAATATTTAAATCTATAATAAATAAAAATTAATATTAGATTTATTAATTATTATGTATTATATTGCAGTTTAATGGTTTATGTATTTAGGTGTTTACAGATTTAATTGTGTATCCATTTAGTGGTTTATAGGTTTTATTTAAAAAATAAAATAACAAAACATTTATTTTTATTATTTTTTGATATTTTCAAAGGTTATAATCTTAGAAAATATAATAATTTTTAAATTTTTTTCAAAAGTGAATTCAGTATTTAGTTATAATAATCATTATATTTATATATCATATAAATTCAACATAAACAATTTAAGTGATAAATATTCTAATAATATTCAAAAAAAAAGTAATAAAAATATTATTAATAAGATAGATATCAATTAAAATATAATTACAAAACATAAAATGATTGATAAGCAAAGCAAAATATATTACTATATAATAATTTTTTGTTTTGAAATTTTTTCTATTTTAAAAAGTTTATCTATATTTTTTATTAAAAATAATTTACATAAATTATATTTGTCTAACTCAATTTTTTTTAATTTATATTTATATAAAAATAAAAAATAAATAATTAAAATGAATATTTAAAATTATAATGAAAAAAAATTGTGATTTATTATTTATTATTTAGAGTATACCGGTTTAATTTAATTTATATATGTCTCACTAATAATTTATTTTGTAATTAATATTTCTAGAAAAATAAACTGATAAATAATTAAAATAAAAATTTAAAATTATACTGAATAAAAATAAATTAATAAACAATTATTAATAAGATAGATATCAATTAAAATAAAATTACAAACCCTAAAATGATTCAGAAGGAGAGCAAAATATATTACTATATAATAAATTTTTGTTTTTAAATTTTTTATTGTTTTTATAAGTTTATCTATATTTTTGAATGAAAAATAATTTATATAAATTATATTTGTCTAACTCATAATTTATTTTGTAATTAATATTTATATAAAAATAAACAAATAAATAATTAAAATGAATATTTAAAAATATAATGAAAAAAATAATATTGAGATTTATTATATATTATTTAGGTATACCGGTTTAAAAGGATTATTATTTATTATTTAGGGTTTTAGAGATTTAGGAGTTATTGATTTATGTGTTTAGACATTTAGTGGTTTATAGGTTTTATTTAAACAATGAGATATCAAAGAAAATATTTTTTTTTATTTTTTCACATTTTCAAAGGGTATAACTTTGAAAATATAATAATTTTAAATTTTTTTTCAAAAGTGAATTAAATATTTAGTTATAATAATCATTATATTTATATATCTTATAAATTCAATATAAACATTTTTATTGATAAATATTCTAAAAATGTTCAAAAATAAATTAATAATCTATTATTTATAAGATAGATATCAATTAAAATATAAATACAAAACTAATAATTATACAATAGCAAAGCAAATTATATTATTATAAAATAATTTTTTGTTTTTAATATTTTTTTCTTTTAATAAGCTATCTAAATTTTTTTTGATGAAAAATAATATATATAAATTATAATTGGCTAACTCATAATTTATTTTGTAATTAATATTTATATAAAAATAAACAAATAAATAATTAAAATTAATATTTAAAATTATAATAAAAAAAATAAAAATGAGATTTATTGTTTTTTATTTAGGATATATCTGATTAAAAAAATTTTCTATTAAGTGTTTTCGAATTTTTTAGAAGTTATTCATTTAAGTATTTAGGCAATTATTGGTTTATATGTTTTATTTAAATAATGAAATAACAAAAAAATTATTTTTAATATTTTTTAAAATTTTCAAAGATTATAACCTTCGAAAAAATAATAATTTTAAAATTTTTTAAAAATATGAATACAATATTTAGTAATAATTATTATTATAACAATATATAACATAAACTAAATATAAACAATTTTATTGATATATATTATATCAATTATCAAAAAATAAATTAATAAACTATTATTAATATGATATATATAAATTAAAATTTAATTTCAAAAACTAAAATGATTCAAAATCAAAGTAAATTTATTACTAAATAATAATTTTTGTTTTTTAGTTTTTTCCTCATTTAATAAGATTATATTTTTTTGATTAAAAATAAATTATTTATATTATATTTCATCACTCATAATTTATTTTGTAATTAATATTTCAATAAATTATTTAAATTATATTTAAGGTTTACGAGTTTAAAGGTTTAAGTATTTAGGGGCTTCGAGGTTTAGGAGTTTAAAGATTTATGTCTTTAGGTATTTAATGCTTTATAACTTTTATTTAAACAATGATATAACAAAATATTTATTTTTTGTTATTTTTTTCTCATTTTTGAAGGTTATAACCTTTGAAAATATAATAATTTTTAAATTTTTTTTATATGTGAATACTATATTTAGTTATGATAATTTTAATATTTATATTTCATATAATTTCAATATAAATAATTATATTGATAGATATTATTTAATGATCAAAATATAAATTAATAATCTATTATAAATAAGATAGATATTATTTAAAATATATATGCAAAACTAAAATTTATTCAAAATCAAAGTAAAATAAATTACTAAATAATAATGTTTTTGATGTTTTCCTTCTTTTTATAAGTTTATATTATTTGTTTTTAAAAGTATATTATTTAAATTATATTTGTCTTCCACATAATATATTTTGTAATTTATAATTCTATAAAAATAAATATTTATAAATATTTATATTTTAGGTATTTAAGGTGTTTTTGGGTTTCGTGATTTATAGTTTTTATTTAAAAAATGAAAAAACAAAAAATTTAATTTTTTGATTATTTTTTTTTAATTTTTCAAGGTTATAACCCTTGAAAAATTAATAATTTTTAATTTTTTTTAAATGTGAATATAATATTTAGTTATAATAATCTTAATAATTATATATAATGTAAACTGAATATAACTAATTTTATTAATAGATATTATAATAATGATCAATAAAAAATTCATAAACAATTATTAATAAGAATGATATAAATTAAAATATAATTGTAAAATCTAAAATGATTCAAAATCAAAATAAAATAAAATACTAAATAATAAATTTTTGTTTGTAAAATTTTGGCTCTTTTTATAAGCATATATCTTTTTTTTGATGAAAAATAAATTATTTAAATTAGATCTCTCTCGCTTATAATTTATTATGTAATTTATATTTCCATAAAAATAAACTGATAAACAATCAGAATAAAAAATTAAAATTTACTGAATAAAAATTAAAATGAGATTTATCATTTATTATTTATGTATACCAATTTAATAGTTTAAGTATTTAGAAGTTTTGTCTTTTAGGAGTTTAACGATTTATATTTTTAGGCATTTAGTGGTTTATAGGTTTTATTTAAACAATAAAATAACAAAAATAATTTTGTAATTTTTTGTCCTGTTCATAGGTTATAACCTTTGAAAATATAATAATATTTAACATTTTTTGAAATATGAATACAATATTTAGTTATAATAATTTTAATAATTATATATAATATAAATTCAATATAAACAATTTTATTGATAGATATTATAATAATGATCAAAAATTAAATTAATAAACTATTAATAATCAAAAAGATATTAATTAAAAAATATTTACAAAACCCAAATTGATTCAAAATAAAAGTAAAAAATATTACTGGATAATAATTTTCAATTTTTATAATTTTTCTTCTTTTATAAGCATATATTTTATTTGATTAAAAATAAATTAATTAAATTATATTTGTCGCACTCATAATTTATTTTGTAATAAATATTTTTATAAAATAAACTAATAAATAATTTAATGAATATTTAAAATAATAATAAATTGAAATAAAAATTAGATTTCTTAATTATTAAGTAGTATATAACAGTTTAATGATTTATGTATTTAGGAATTACGGGCCTTAGGAGTTTACTGATTTTACTATGTATGCATTTATTGGTTTATAGGTTTTATTTAAAAATTAAAATAACAAAATATTTATTTTTATTATTTTTTGATATTTTCAAAGGTTATAACCTTTGAAAATATAATAATTTTTCAATTTTTTTCAAATGTGAATACAATATTTAGTTATACTAATCATTATATTTATATATCATATAAATTCAATATAAACAATTTTATTGATAAATATTCTAATAATGATCAAAAAATAAATTAATTATTTATTATTAATAAGATAGATATCAATTAAAATATAATTACAAAACCTAAAATGATTCAGAAGAAAGGTAAAATATATTACTATATAATAATTTTTTGTCTTGAAATTTTTTTTTCTTTGAAAAATTTATCAATAATTTTTTGATTAAAAATAATTTATATAAATTATATTTGTTTAACTCAATTTATTTTATAATTAATATTTTTATATAAATAAACAAATAAATAATTAAAATGAATATTTAAAATTATAATGAAAAAAATGAGCTTTATTATTTATTATTTAGGGATACCAGTCTAATTTAAATTAGATCCGTCACACTAATAATTTTTTATGTAATTAATATTTTTATAAAAATAAAATGATAAATAATTAAAATAAAAATTTAAAATTATACTGAATAAAAATTAAATTGAGATTTAAGATTTATTATTAATGTATACCAGTTTAATAGTTTAACAGTATTTAGAGGTTTTATCATTAGGAGTTTAGCGATTTATGTTTTTAGGCTTTTAGTGGTTTATAGGTTTTATATAAAAAATTAAAATAAAAAAAAATTTGTATAATTTGTTATCATTTTCATAGGTTATAACCTTTGAAAATATAATAATATTTATACTTTTTTGAAATGTGAATACAATATATAGTTTTAATATTATTAATAATTATATATCATATAAATTCAATACAAACAATTTTATTGATAGATATATAATAATGATCAAAAAATAAATTAATAAACTATTAATAAAAAAAGAGATATTAATTAAAAAATATTTACAAAACCCATATTGATTTAAAATTAAAGTAAAATATATTATTGGATCATAATTTTTAATTTTTAAATTTTTTCTTCTTTTAGCACCGTATATTTTTTTTATTAAAATAAATAAATTAAATTATATTTGTCGTACTCATACTTTATTTTGTAATAAATATTTCAATAAAAATAAACTAATAAATAATTAAAATGAATATTTAAAATAATAATAAATAGAAATAAAATTAATTTTTATTAATTATTAAGTAATATATAGCAGTTTAATGGTTTATTTATTTAGGCATTACGGGCTTTAGGAGTTTACTGATTTAACTGTGTATGCATTTAGTGGTTTATAGGTTTTATTTAAAAATTAAAATAACAACATATTTATTTTTATTATTTTTTTATATTTTCAAAGGTTATAACATTTGAAAATATAATTATTTTTTTAATTTTTTTCAAAAGTTAATTAAATATTTATATATAATAATCATTATATTTATATTTCATATAAATTCAATATAAATAATTTAATTGATAGATATTCTAATAATGATCAAAAAATAAATTAATAATTTATTATTAATAAGATAGATTTCAATTAAAATATAATTTCAAACCCAAAAATGATCTAGATGCAAAGCATAATATATTACAATATAATAATTTTTTGTTTTGAAATTTTTCTTTCTTTTTAAAAGTTTATTTATATTTTTTTGATGAAAAATAATTTATATAAATTTGATTTGTCTAATTCATAATTTAATTTGTAATTTATAATTATATAAAAATAAACAAATAAATATTAAAATGAATATTTAAAATAATAATGAAAAATATGATATTTATTCTTTATTATTTAGGGTATACCAGTTTAAATTAAATTATATCTGTCTTACTAATAATTTATTTTGTAATTAATATTTCTAAAAAAAACTAGTAAATAATTTAAATAAATATTAAAAATTTTACTGAATAAAAATTAATTGAGATTTATGAATTATTATTACTGTATACCAGTTTAATGGTTTAATTATTTAGAGGTTTTGTCAGTTAAAAGTTTAGTGATTTATGTTTTTAGGCATTTAGTGGTTTATAGGCTTTATTTAAATAATGAAATAACAAAAAAATTATTTTTGATATTTTTTCGTTTAAATTATTCAAAATCCAAGTAAAATTTATTACTAAATAATAATTTTTGTTTTTTCGTTTTTGCTTCTTTTTATAAGCTTATATTTTTTTTTGATGAAAAATAAATTATTTAAATTATATTAGTATCACTCATAATTTATTTGTTATTAATATTTTAATAAATTATTTAAATTATATTTAAGGTTTACGAGTTTAAAAGGTTTAAGTATTTAGGAGGCTTTTGTTTTTTAAGAGTTTAGGAGGTTTAAGTATTTAGGGGCTTTTGTTTTTAAGAGTTTAGAGGTTTAAGAATTTAGGCATTTAGTGGTTTATAAGTTTTATTTAAACAATGATATAACAAAAAATTTATTTTTATTATTTTTTTAATTTTTGAAGGTTATAACCTTTGAAAATATAATAATTTTTAAATTTTTTTCAAATGTAAATATAATATTTAGTTATAATAATCTTAATAATTATAAGTCATTTAAATGAAATATAAATAATTACATAGCTAGATATTATAATAATTATCAAAAAAATTTAATAAACTATTATTAATAAGATAGATATTTTTTAATATATATTTGCAAAATCTAAATTTATTCAAATTCAAAGTAAAATATATTACTTAATAATTTTTTTAATGTTTTGATTTTTTTATAACTTTATATTTTTGTTATTATATATAAAATTGTTTAAATTAATTTTTCTTACTCATAATTTAATTTTGTAATTTATAATTCTATAATAATAAACTACTAAATAATTAAAATAAATATTTAAAATTATAATGATTACAAATAAAATTGAGATTTATTATTTATTATTCAGGATATACCGGTTTTTAATGGTTTTGTATTTAGGTGTTTCTGTTGTTTATGAGTTTAGTGATTTAATTGTTTAGACCTTTAGTGATTTATAGTTTTTATTTAAAGAATGAAAAAACAAAATATTTAATTATTGATTTTTTTACAATTTTTGATGGTTGTAACGTTTGAAAATATACTAATTTTAATTTTATATAAAGTAAACTCAATATAAATAATTTATTGATAGTATTAATATAGGATCAATAAATAAATTAATAAATTTGTATTTATAAGAATGATATAAATTAAAATATAATTATATAATCTAAAATGATTCAAAATCAAAATAAGATATATTATTAAATAATAATTTTTAATTTTAAAATTTGCCTCTTTTTATGAGCATTTTTTTGATGAAAATAAATTAATTAAATTATATATGTCGCACTAATAATTTAGTTTGTAATTAATATTTCTCTAAAAATAAACTGATAAATAATTAAAATGAATATTTAAAATTATAATGAATACTAAAAGAACTGAGATTTATGATTTATTATTTAGATTACTAATTTAATGTTTTAAGTATTTATGGGCTTTGGTG
>JAREIK010002530.1:36319-59974 GCA_029783825.1 Sapria himalayana | reverse complement strand
GATAGATATTAGATAGATAGATAGACAAATAGACATACAAATATATAGATAAATATTTAGATAAATAGAAAGATAATTATATAGATAGATAGATAGATAAATAAATAGATAGATAAATAGATAGACAGCCATAAAGAAAGAAAGATAGATATATATACATATAAATAGATATATAAACAGACAAATAGATAAGAAAAAAATTGATATATAGATAGATACAAAAAGAGATAGACATACAGATAGACATACAAATATATAGATAGAAAGACATATATATAGAAAGGTAGATAGATAGATAAATAGATAGATAGATTAAAAGATAGATCATTAGATAGATAGATAGATAGACGGATAGATAAATAGACTAGAAAGATAACTAGACAAATAGATAGATAAATATATAAACAAATTGATAAACATATAGGTATATAGATTAATAGATTGATTCATAAAAAAGATGAAATATAGTTTGATAGATAGATTGATAGATAGATTGAAATATAGATAGATAGATTGATAGATAGATTGATTGATTTGTTAGAAAGATAGATAAATAGATAGATAGAAAGTGTATTTGATAAATAGATAGATTAACAAATAGATAGCCAAATAGATAGACAGATAGATAAATAAATAGATAGACATATAGATAGACATATAGATAGATAGATATATCGAAATCCAGATAGATAGATAGATAGATTGATAAATAAATATATAGACAAATAGAAAGATAGATAGATTGATACATAGATATATAGATAGATATATAGATAAATTTATGGACAAATAGATAAATAGATACATAAATTGATAAATAGATATATAGACAAATAGATAGATAAAATGATAGAAAGATAGATAGAGAGTTAGATAGATATATCCATAGAAAGACAAATTGATAAATAGATAGATAGATAGTCAGAAAGTTAAGTTGAAAGATAGAAAGATATATAGAAAGAGAGAAAGATATATAAAAAGAAAGATAGAAAGAAAGCCAGCTAGATAGATAGACAAATAGATATATAGATAGATATATATATAATCAAAAAGATAAACATATAGATAGATAGATAAATAAATAAATAGATATACATATAGATAAAAAGACATGTAGATAGAAAGATATATTGACAAATATATAGATAGATAGATATAATAATAGATAGATAGACAAATAGATATACATATATACACAAATAATTAGACAGATAAGATGGCAGATAACTAGATAGTTAGATAGATAGATAGATAGATATATAGATAAATATATAAACAAATAGATAGAAAAATAGATAGATAGACAGATAGACAGATTGATACATAGACAAATAGATAGATAGATACATAAACAGGATGATTAAAAAACATACATATAGTTTTATAGACAGTAGTTAGTTAGATAGATAAATATATAGATAGATAGATAAAGAGATAGATAAATAGATAGATAGACAGATAAATAGACAAACATATAGCCACATAGCTATGTAGATATATAGACAGACAAATAGATAGATAAATATATAGATAGATCGACTGATATATCGGTATACAGATAAATAGATAGATAGATAAATAGACAAATAGATAGATAGTTTGATTGATACAAAAATAAATAGATTGATAGACAAATTTATAGATAGATTGTTAGATAGATAGATAGATTAGTAGATAGATTGATAGACAGATAGATAGATAGATAGAGAGATAGACAGACAGAAATAGATAGATAAATAGAATGAAAAGACAGATAGATAGATAGATAGACATACATATAGACAGATAACTAAATAGATTGTAGACAAAAAAATTACTAGATCCATTTATAAACATAATTTAAGACAGATTAATAAATATAATGATAGATAGATTGATAGATAGATGATTGACAAATTGAGAGATAGATAGATAGATAGATAGATTGATACATAGATAGAAAATAGACATAATGATAGATAGATTGATATATAGAATGATATTTACACAATTTATTAGATTGATAGATAAATAGTCAGAAAGAGAGACATAAATGCAAATTGAAAGATAGATAGGTAGATAGATAGATAAATTGATAGATAAATAGACATGCAGAAAGATAATAATAAATAGAAACATATATATATAGATATATAAATAGATATATAAACAAAAAGATAGAAAGAAAGAAAGATAGATAGATAAATAGATATATAGATAGATAGATAGTCAAATAGAAAGATATAATGAATGATAGATAGGAAGATAGATAGATATATATATATATATATATATATATATATATATATATATAGACAGATTGATATAGATAGATAGATTGATTGATTTATAGATAGACCAAAACGATAGATATATAGATAGACATATTGATAGACATATAAATATTAAGTTTGATAGTTAAATCGATAGCTAGATAGACACATAGAAAAATAAATAGACAAATTGATAGAAAGAAAGATAGAGAGATAGATAGAAAGATATATTGATAGATCGATGGTCAAATAGATAAATAGATAAATAGATATATAAATAGATAAATTGCTAGATAGAAAGATAGACAGATAAATAAACACATAGATATAAAGATAGATAGATAATTAGACATATAGATAGATATATATATATAGACCGATAGACATATTGATAGACAAATAGATAAATAGAAAGATAGATAGATACACAGACACACAAACAGACATATAGTTAGATAGATAGATAGATAGATAAATAGATTAAAGAGAGAGATTAACAGACAAATAGATAGATAGAAAGGTTGATTGATTGATTGATAGACATATAGATAGATAGATAGACATATAGATAGATAGACTGATAGATATATAGATATATAGAGAAATAGATAGAAACATAGATAGGTAGATAAATAGATAAATAAATAGATTGATAAATATATATATATATATATATATATATATATATATATATAGACAGATAAAAAACTAGATAGATTTATTGATAGATAGATAAATAGAAGGAAAGATAGAGAGACAAATAGATAGAAAATAGACATAATGATACATATTGACAGATAGAAAATAAATAGATAGATAGATAGTAGATAAACATATTACTAGATCTATCTATAGAAAAATTTTAAGATAGATTAATAAAAATAATGATAAATAGATTTATACATAGATGATAGACAAATTGAGAGATAGATAGATATATAGATTGATGCATAGATAGAAAATAGACATAATGATAGATAGATTGATAGATAGAAAGAAATTTAGACAATTTATTAGATAGATAGTCAGAAAGAGAGACATAGACACAAATTAAAAGATAGATAGGTAGATAGATAAATAGATACATAGATAGATAGATAAAAAATTAATAGATAGATAGACATGTAGATAGATAAAAAAAGATAGAAACACATATATACAGATATATAAATAGATATATAAACCAAAAGATAGATAGATAGATAAATAGATATATAGATAGATAGTCAACTAGAAAGATATAATGAATGATAAATATGCAGATAGATAGATAAATATATAGACAAGCAGACAGATAGATATAGATTGATTTATTTATTTATTTATAGATAGACAAATAAATAGACCAAAAGATAGATAGATAGACATATCGATAGACATATAGATATTTAGTTTGATAGTTAAATAGATAGATAGCTAGATAGAAAAATAAATAGACAATTTGATAGAAAGATAGATATAGATATAGATATAGACATAGATAGATAGATAAAAAATATATTGATAGATCTATGGTCAAATAGATAGATAGATATATTGATAGCCAAATTGCTAGATAGAAAGATAGATAGATAAATAAACACATAGATATAAAGATAGATAGATAGTTTGACATATAGATATATAGATAGATAGATAGATAGACTGATAGACATATAGATAGATAAATAGATAGATAGAAAGATAGATAGATACACAGATATACAGACAGATAGATAGATAGATAGCCAAATAGATTGAGAGAGAGAGAGAGATTGATAGACAAATAGATAGATAGAAAGATTGATTGATTGATTGACATATAGATAGAAAGATACACATATAGATAAGTAGATAAATACATAGACTGATAAATAGATAGATAAATATATATACATATAGATAGATAGATAGATAGACATATAGATAGATAGACCGATAGATATATAGATATATAGAAAAATTGAAAGATACATAGATAGGTAGTTAGATAAATAGATAGACGATAGGCATATTTATAGACAAACAGATAGATATAAAGATAGATAGATACACAGACAGACAAATAGACAGATAGATATATAGATAGATAGATAGAGAAATAGATTGAGAGAGAGAGAGAGAGATTGATAGATAGACAGATAGATAGATAGATAGAAAGTTTGATTGATTGATTGACATATAGATAGAAAGATAGACATATAGATAGATAGATACATACATAGACTGATAAATAGATATATAAATAGAGAGATAGGCTGACATATAGATAGATAGACCGATAGATATATAGATATATATATAGAAATAAATAGATACATAGATAGGTAAATAGATAGATATATATCTGTCTATGTATATATATATAGACAATTTGATAGATAGATAGATAGAGAGGTAGAGAGAAAAATAGATAGAAAATAGATAGAAAAATAGATATAAAGATATATAGACAAATAAGCAAACAAATAAATAGTAAAATAAATAGATATATAGAGAAGGAGAAGATGAAAAAAACAGCTTCTTTTTTTCAAAAAAAAATGATCTCAACTTTTAGAGAGAAAGAGAAAGTGCATTTTTAGAGAGATAAATGCCAATTTTTGAGTGATTAAAGCTCAAATTGAAGCCAAGAATGGAGAATTCCGAATTGCTCTCCAATAAAAAATTATTTTCCTCATTATCCAAAGGGACTTAGTGGTTTTTTATGAAGTTTGACGCTAAACATGAAGTGCCTGTGGTTCTGTTTTCGAAGGATGAATTACAGAAGCTCGAAAAATCTTTCGAGCTCACTCTAATCGGGAAGTTCTCCCATTGACGCCACAAATTCAATGCTCTACATGATTTTTTTGCGACATTAAAGCTACGGGCAGTGGTGAAGCTGGTATGGTATGATGGAAAACACGTCTTCTTCTAATTCAAGGAAGAAGAAGACTTCCTACACATTTGGCTTAGAGGACAGTGGGACATTAAGGGCTTTCCCATGGGAGTCTTCAAGTGGTCTCCAAGCTTCACACCCCAAGAAGAACCATCTCATGCCCTGGTATGGTTTAACTTACTGAAACTCCCTTTACATTTTTTTAATAAGTCATCTCTCTACTCCATTGCTTCATGCTTCGGCAAACCATGAATACTAGATGAAGCTACTGCGTGCATCGCTAGACCAAGTGTCGCTAGAATTTGCGTAGAATTTGATTTAAAACTAACTCTGCTGAATAGAATTTGGGTTGGAATAGACCTCACTAATGGATTCTGGCAAGAAGTGCTTCCAGAATTCATGCCACCCTAATGCTTAACTTGTAGCAGGATGGGACATGAGGCGGCAGCTTGCATGGTTGGAGGGAAGAAGATGGGGCAGAAAGTCATAGGGAGGAGGGGAGAAAAAAGATAGGCAGTGAATAGGTGAAAAAAGTGTAGAACATAAAAGATAGGGAGAGGAAGATAGATGAGGAAGGAAGGAGCTCTCACAGTGTAGGGGAGGTAGGAGAGGAACTAGAAAAGAGTAAGACTATAGAGGGCTATAAGGAGGTGAGTAGAGAGGGAGTAGAAGTGGGCTTAACGGAGAAGGAAAAGAACAATCTAGTGGAGGAAGGAATGGCAGAAGAAAAATTGATGCACGTAAATGAAGGGAAATTAGAGATGAGTTTAAAAATGCAAGGTATTAGGAACTGGCTGCAAGATTCAACAAAAGGGGCAAACAGAATAGAGACAGCAGGATCAGAACTTAGAAAGGTTCTCGAAACTAGAGAAAAGAAAAGAGAGAAGAGAAGTGAGATTAGATTAAAGGGCAGCATAGAAGCATACAATTGGGCAGAGGATTATCTTCTCCCCGAGGTGGAATCTGAATCTAGAAGCTGGCCATATTTAAGCTACCGAAATGAGGATAACAAGATGATATTGAACTCCTGAAAAGATGATTTAAACTTAAAGAATAATAAAATTGCAAAAAGAGTCTCATTAAATAGAGAATAAGCTTTGGAAAAGATCAGAGAAATGGGGAAAAGCTTAGAAAAAAAAATAGATGTTCAGCAACCTAGAGCAAGCCACACCTAGCTCTAGCAAACCTAAAAGAAACATGAAAAAAAATTTAAATATGAAGTATGACTCAAAACGCACAACGAGAGCACAAGCAAGACATATCTAAAATGTTTAACACCCTTATTAGAATTTAAGAGGAGTGGCTAACACTCCAACACTAAATAGATTAAGAAAACTAATTAAAATTCATAAGATTAAAATAGCATTCTTAGTAAAGACAATGGTAAAAAAAACACATCTAGATAAATACAAGCGGAAAATTGGTTTAGACAAAGCCTTTTCTAATTCAAAGGGTAACTTATGGGTATTATGGAATAACTCAATAGAAATTGATATGATTGCAGAGGCGGAACAAATAATTAGTCTCAAATTAAGAAGTCAATCAGAAATGATTATCTCAGTGGTGTATGCGAGCAACACAAAGGAAGATAGGAAAACATTATGGCAAGAAATGCTAGCTCTAGCGGCATTGAAGCTTCCATGGATTATTGGAAGAGACTTTAATGTAATTAGAAATGCCAATGAGAAAAGAGGAGGTAGGCCTCCAGATCAATCGGCTATTGCACAGTTTAATGAGATTATAGCCAGTGCTAGCCTAATGGAGGCAAGCTTCCTAGGCTCAAACTACATGGTGTAATAACTGGAAAAGAAGAGGAGCGATCTGGTCGAGGCTGGATCGAGTCTTATTCAACTCAAAATGGATAGACAATATGGGGGGGAATAATGGTAAAACACCTAAAGCAGAACATGCTCGGATCATAGCCCGCTATTGATAACATCTGAAAAAAGTGAAGGGAGGTCTAAAGGTTTTAAAATTCAAAATATGTGGGGAATGCATAAAGAATTTGATGATATTATCAAAGATGCTTGGGAAAACCTATTTCAGGCAACCCTATGCAAATCCTAGCTAAGAACCTTCGAAATCTTCGGCTGACATTATGCAAATGGAATAAAGAGATCTTTGGAAATATTAACAAAAAAATACAAGAAATAGAACAAGAAGTGGTCAAATTAGAAATAGAACATGAACAAAATCAGGATGATACCTCAAGAATAAAAGTTAGTAAGGCTAAAGAAGAACTAAGGATCAGATTGCATATGGAAGAGGTCTTTTGGAAACAAAAGGCAAGAGTCAAGTGGTTAAAAGATGGTAACAAGAATATAAAATATTATAACATGATGGCTAAAATTAGAATTCAGAAACAAAAAATAAAGGGATTAAAAGTAGCTAATGGAAAATGGATTTATAAAGAAGAAATTAAAAATGTACTAGAAGATTATTTTAAAAAACTTTTATGTGAGCCATATAGAACTAGAAGGGATATATTAATTCAAAACATTGAGAAAAGAATCTCAGGAGATGATAATAAATCATTAGAAGCATTACCTACGGAAGAAGAAGTAAAGGAAGCAGTATTCGCCTCAAATAAAGATAGTGTGGTAGGCCCTAATGGTTGGAATAATGGATTCTTTCAACGCAGCTGGATGATTATTAAAAAAGAATAAATTGCTGCCATTTCCTAGATCTTCTCTAGGGCAAAAATCAACAAGGCATGGGCCAATTCTTATATTGTTATAGTTCCTAACAAGGAAAACCCACTGACTGGAAAGGACTATAGGCCAATCAGTTTATGTAATACAACTTATAAAATCCTGGCAAAAGTTCTTTAGAATAGGCTCAGCATGATTCTCCCTACTATCATTTCAGCAGAATAATCAGGGTTCATTAAAAATAGGCTAATGATGGAAAACATCAATCTAGCCTCAGAAATGATTAAAGAATTAGGAGTTAAAACTAGAGGCCATAATTTAATCCTGAAATTAGACCTGTCTAAAGCATTTGATAGATTTGAATGGGAAATATTATGCTATTTAATGAGAAAATTGGGATTCTCGGAATTCTAGATAGATTTAATATTTAGATGCATTTCTAGTACATGGGTTAAAATACTTATAAATGGACAAGTGAGTAGGGAATTTAAAACATCAAGAGGTCTTAGACAAGGGGACCCACTCTCCCCTTCTTTATTTAATATATATCTGGAACTCTTCATTGTAAATTTAAAAAAAAAAGAAGTGAGGGAGGGGAAAATCCTCATGTATAAGCAACCAAGAAATACCCCTATCATGAGCTGCTTGGCATATGCGGATGATATTATTATTTTCTCTAATGCTAGTAGCTGTTCCATGAGAAACATGATGAAATTTTTAAATGTCCTAGAAGAAGAAACCAGGCAGCTACTGAATAAGAATAAATGTCAATTTATGATAGCAGAAAAAACCCCGGAAAACATTGTCCAAAAAATAAAAATTATCACAGGATTTACTCAAAAGAAAGGTGCATTAATATACCTTGGGTGTCTGATTTATGAGGGTAGATTGAAAGGAGAATACTTAGTTTTCCTAGTAGAAAAGATTAGACATAAGATTGCAGGCTGGAAGGAAGATCTGCTAAGTATGTCAGGAAGAATAACATTAATTACCCATGCACTGCAAAGTTCATTGGCACATGTTTTAATGTCCTTACAGCTTCCAAGGAAAATTATAAGCAAATTAGAAAAAGGAATGTCAAATTTTCTATGGGGTAAAAAGAATGGTAAAAATAAACTTCACAGGAAAAAATGGTCAGAATTATGTTACCCAGTGGAGGAAGCTGGATTAGGCTTTTCAAAATTGAATGATATAGCCAAAGCTTGGGCATGTAAAAATTGGTGGAAGATAAAGGATAACAAAATTGGTAGACTTTGGAAAGATTACATAAAAGCTAGATATGACCTTGGTAACAATGCCTTTAACAAGCCAAAAAGAGCATCAAAAAGCTGAAAATCAATGTACAAGCAACGAGATATAGTAAAGAATCATTCTATTTTAGTTAAGAGCGGATGGAAATCGACCCTAAATGCACAAGGAGAATTTACATTAAAAAGTGCAAAAGAACTAGTGAGAAATAAAAAAATTTCTTAAAAAATTTATGAAAAAACTTGGGTCAAGGAGCTTCCATAGAAGATGAATATCTTTATGTGGAACCTGATCTCAAAAGCCATTCGAGTTGATGAGAATATCCAAAAGAAAGGAATAAAACTAGCGTCCAAATGTGGATGTTGCAATGAAGAAATTGAGAGCATGGATCACTTATTTTCAACAAGAAAGATAGAAAGATTAGAAATGGATGCAGACCTAGAAAAAGGCCATGGATCTTTTATAGAAAGATTAAAAAACTGGGGGAGAAATAAAACAAAAAATAAAATATTAAAATGGATAAGGAACTATGTACCACATATCGCTATCTGGTGTATATGGAAAGCTAGAAATAAAAGCAGATTTGAAGGGACTCAAATGAAAACTATAGATATATTAGAAGAAATCAAGAATGAATGTGCATTTATCTTTGCCTGTAGCCCTATAAAGTTGAGAAGTTCTAGAATTGATGAGAATAGGAGAAAAGAATGCAGACTCTCCACAAGAATAAAGAAGATTCTAGAGATTAAAATTATTAGATGGGAAAAGCCCCCACAAAATGGACTAGTGTTAAACACGGATGACAGCTTTAAAAGAGAGATGGGAGCTACAAGAGGAGGAGGCGTAATAAGAAATAATGAAAGTACAATTTTAAAAGGATCTACAATGAAAGCCCCTGCCACTTCAGCATTGCATGCAGAGGTTATGGCCCTAAAAAAGGGATTACAAATATGCAAGGATAATAATATACACAATCTTTAAGTGCAGGTAGATTCGAATATCTTGGTGAATCTAGTAACAGACAAGATAGAAATGTGGCAATTTGAAGAGGATATATTAATAATAAAAAATTTAATGTGTGAAATAAAGGGACAAATCATACATATATTTAGAAAGGCTAATGCATTAGCAGACAAATTAGCGGATGAAGGAGTAATAAGAGACTCACAAGAATTCAAGAGTAACAATATTCTAGAAAAATATAAAGGATTAATAAGATTATATAAAATAGGATTTCCATATATTAGAGTTCAAAAAACTAGAATTTAGGTTTTAAAATCTTGGAGGAAAGAGTAGATATATTTATAATGTTTGATTTTATTTGTTATGAGTTTTATAAGTTTTTCAGGAAAAGGTCTCGGAGAAGGAAAAGGGCCCCCCTGGTCCTGAGGGGAGGAAATAAAAAGACGGACCTTAAACTGGAAAAAATAAAATTAAATAATAATAATAATAATTAGTAGGATTCTTAAAGAATCTAAGGTGTAAATTTGTTTTAGGCATGGATTTAAGTGTACCAGGTCAGGCAGAAGGAAGGATCCAAGCGCAGGTAATTAAATAACTGATATTGATAGGTAGAAAGTTTGCTCATGGTTTTCATGAAAGTTAGCATAGCTTACCGCCAACCGAAAGCAACAGAAGCTGTGATCTGGACCTGCATATCTAGTAGTAGAGTGTGCAGTACACGGTGTCTGTAAATGGTGGGGATAGAATGTTCTGTTGTTGGTCTTTGGTTCCTGAGTCTGCTGTTGTAATTTTAATTAATTCTGTTGTAAACTGTAACAGCTTTTCAGCTTTTGTACACTATGCTTAGGATCTGAGTCAGGGTCTGTTATATAGTGAGGAAAGCTGTATCAGCCCTTAGAATACTCTAGTTTGCATCAGTCATATTGATCCTAAGTAGATGTGGAGGCTTGCCCCAACCTTGAAGAGGAAGATAAAGCCCCAGGGGTCAAAGCCAAAGAAAAAGTTGCCCTTCTGATGGCTGTATAAATCTCTTGAAATGGAAATAAAGCTTATAAAGGTGGAGTCAAATGAAGGAGAAAGGGAAGAGAAGAAAAAGCATACAAGGATTAAGGCAAATAAAGGCAAAGAAAAAGATAACACCCAACGGCAGGAAGGAAATCCTACTGCCCGAAGCTACCTATACCTTCTCACTCCTTTTATATTTTTTTCCTTTTCTTGGCCTCACTTGTAACCCGATGGATAATGTGTTAAGGGGGTGGGGAAAGTGAAGAAAAATGGGTAGGAGTAGCGCACATTAGATATATTGTGTATGATTTTTATTGTGCAGAATAGTAGCTGAATAGCGAATAAAGCTAAAGCAAAAGAGGCAATGGGGTGACAACAATAGAGGCCATAAGGAGAAAAAGCCATGGAGGGGCATGAAGGGAGCTAAGGACATTGGAAAAAGAGCAAAACTTACCTTCATAGCATAACCAGAATGGCAAAAAGAAGGCACGAGAAATACAGTCAAGTAGAACATACTACTAGCTAAATTTGTGCCTTAATGATTAAATAGCTTGATAGAGTATATCTAAAGATAAAGATGGGTGTAAAGGGATACAGGTAGCAAGTAAGTAGGTTGTACAAAAGGTATTCCTCCGCCAAAAGAGTGGGCTAATATTAATAAACTAAAACTTCGAAAAAAAAATAAAGAAATAGATATATAAATAGATAGGTAGAAAAATAATAGATAAGATGATAGATTCTTAGAAAAATAAAAAAATATACAAATAGACACATAAATAGACAAATAGAGAGATCGATAGATAGACAGATAGATACTTAGAAAGATAGACTGTAGATAGACAGACAATGAGATAGATAGATAGATATATAGATAGATAGACAGACAGATAGAAAGATAGATAAATAGATGATAGGCCGATAAATAAATATATAGATAGATAGATATTAAAATATATAGACATAGACATGTAGATAGACAAAAAATAGATATACAGATATATAGAAAAATAGGAAAATAAATAGATGAACATATAGATAGACAGATAGAATGATAGAAGAATATATAGACATATAAATAGTTAGATAGATAGACAGACATATATATAGATAGATAGATATAAAAATTGATAAACAGATTGATAGACCGATAGATAGACATATAGAGAGATAGACAGTTAGATTTATAAATATATAGATTAATAAATTGATATATAGATATATAGACAAATTGATAGACATATAGATAATGAGATATACAAATATATAGACAAAAATATACACCATTTTTTATAGATTTATAAATAGATATTTAGAAATATAGATATATAGATAGTTAAACAAAAAATTGACAACAAAATAGATAGAAATATATAAAATATATAGATATATAGATAGATGCATATATAGATAGATAGATAGATATATTGAAAGATAAACATATAGTTAGATAGTTAGATAGATAGACTTAATGACAGACAGCAAGATAGATAGATTGATAGATATACATACATATAGTAAGATTGATAGACAAACTAATAAACACACTTATAGATAGACAGATGTATAGGTACATAGATATACATATAGATAGACACATATACAGATAGATAGGTAGATAGATATAAACATAGATAGACATACAGAGAGATAAATAAACAGAGAGACAAATAGATAGAAAAACATATAGATAGATAGATTGATGGATAGATTGACATATAGATCGACATATAAATAAACAGATAGACAGAAATATGAAAAGACAAATAAAAGATAGATTGACAAACAAATAGGTAGCCACAGAGATTGAGAGATAGACAAATACATAGCTAGAAAGATAGATAGATAGATAGAAATATATTTAGATAGATAGATAGATAGACATACAGATTGGTAGATATATAGACAAATAGATATACAAACAGATAGACTGATAGAAAAAAAGATAGATAGATAGATAGACATATCGACTGATGATAAACACAGAGATAGATAGACATATATACATCCAAGTAGATAGACATATAGACTGACATATAGATAGAATGAATGAAAGATAGATAGATAAACACATTGATAGATTTATAGTCAGATAGATAGATACATATATAGATATGCATATTTACAGAAAGATAGATAGAATGATAGATAGAAAGATTGATACACATATAGATAGATAGATTAAAGATAAACATATAGATAGATAAATACACAGTTAGATAAACATTTAGATAGACATATAGACATACATATAAATGCAAAGATAAAATGACATATAGACAAATAGATAGACTTACAGATCTATAGACATATAGACTGATAGATAAATAGACAGATAGACAGGAAGATAAATAGAAAGATATACATATAGATAGACATATAGATGGACAAATAGAAAGATAGATAAATAGATATAATTATAAACTAATAGGTCAAAAAATAGATAGAAAGATTGATAGATAGATTGATAGAGTTATTAAAAGATAGATTGATAGAAAGAATAATAAATAGATAGATAGACAAATAGTGAGATAGGTCGATAGATAGATTTAAGAATATATAGATAGATATATATATATATATATATATATATATATATATATATATATATATATATATATATATATATATATTTACATAGAAAGATAAACACATATATTGATAATTGATTGATTGATTGACAAATTAAAAGACATATTGATAATTAGATTATTATATAGATTGATAGACAGATAAATACATAGATTCATAGACAATTTGAAAAATAGATCGATAGATATATTGATAGACAGATTGATAGACAAATAGATAGATTTATTGATAGACAGATTAATAGACAGATAAATATATAAATAGATAGATAGATAGATAGACACATAGATAGATTGATAAATAGATAGATATATATAAAAATAGATAGACAAATATATAGATAGTTAAATAGATAGATATATATATATAAATAGACAGACAAATATATAGATAGTTAAATAGATAGATATATATATAAATAGACAGACAAATATATAGATAGTTAAATAGATAGATATATAGACAGATAGATAGAAAGAAAGAAATATATATAGATAAATTGATAATAATATAGATTGACAAATAGATAGAATGATAAATAGACAGTTAGATAGATAGATAGATAAACTAATATATAGATAGAGAAATAAATAGGTAGATAGATAGTGAAATATATAGATAGATAGAATAATAGATAGTTAGATATATAGACAGATTGATATATTGATCTATAGACATAAAAATAGATACATGGATAAATAGATAGATAGACATATAGATAGACATATAAATATACAAATAGATAGATAGATAGATAAATAGATAAACAAACAAACAGATAGATATATAGATAGCTATAATGATAGATTGATAGACATATAAATAGAAAGATAAATAGACATATAGAAAGAAAGACAGAGAGAGAAAGAGAAATATATATATATATATATATATATATATATATATATATATATTAGACAAATTGATTTTTAGATATTTAGAGAAATATATATATATAGATCGAAAAATAGATAGATAATAGTTAGATAAATAAATAGATTGATAGACAAATCGATAGATAGAAAGATAAATAGATATATAGAAAGATAGATTGATAGATTGATTTATGCATAGATATATAGATAGATAGATACAGATCTAGATAGAAAATATAGATAGACAGACAAATAGATAGATAGATAAATTTATAGATAAATATATATATAGACAGATAAATGCATAGATTGATAGACAAATAGATTTACATATATATAGACATTAAGAGAGATAGATTGATACACAAAATGATAGACAGATAAATAAATAGATAGATAAATAGTCATATAAATAGACAAATAGTTCTATAATTAGATAGATATTTAGATAAATAAATAGACAAATTGATATACATATTGATAAATAGATTGTAAGATAGATATAAAAATAGATAGCTAGTCAAATAGATCGATAGATAGATAAATGGATAGATAGACAAATATGTTGACAGATAGATAGATAAATAGATAGATAGATATATTGATACACAAATAGATAGATAGATAGTTAGACAAATAGAAAGACCCACATATAGATATATCAAGAGATAGATACATAGATAGATAGATGTTTAGATAGATGGATAGATAGATTGATAGTTAGATAGATAGATAGATAAAAATAGATAGATTGATAGTAAGATAGATATACATATTGATAGACATAAAGATAGACAAATAAATATACAAATACATAGATAGATAGATCGATAGATAGGCATATTGATCGACATATAGAGAGGTAGATAAAAAGATATATAGATAGATTGACAGATAGATAGATAAATAAATAAAAAATAGATAGATATATCGACATATAGAAAGACATAAGATAGATAGATAGATATACCTTTAGATATATAGATAGTTAGTAAAATAAAGAGATGGATAATAGATAAATAGATAGATAGATAGACATAAATAAAAAAAAGAAAGGAAGAAAGAAAGAAAGACTAAGAGAAAGAAAGATAGATAGATAGATAAATAGATAGATAAAATGATATATAGATAGACAGATAGATATTCAAAAAGATAGGCATAATATAGACAAACAAATAAATTGACATCGAGATAGGAAGATAGATAAATAGATAGACAAACAAATAGATAGATTGATAGATAGTCAGATTGATAGATAAATTGATAGACAAATAGATAGAAAAAGATAAACATATAGACAGACAGATAGATAGATAGATAGATATACAAATAGATAGAAAGAAATATAGAAACATGGATCGACAGACAAATAGATAGACAAATTGAAAGAAAGATAGAGGGACAAATAGATTGATGGAAAGATAAACATATAAAGATATAGATACATAGAAAGAAAGAGAGTTGTATAGATAGATAGAGAGATAGTTAAATAGATACATAAAATGAAAGAGAGACAAAACGGTAGATTGATTTATAAAAAGTTAGATAGAGAGATAGATATATATATATATATATAGATTGGCAGATAGTTAGATAGATTGATAGATAGATAGGTAGATAGATAGGTAGATAGAAAGATTGATAGGCAAATTGATAGAAAGAGTGATAGATATAATGATTGATAGATTAATAGACATATTGATGTATTGATTGATAGACAAATTGATAGAGAGATTGATAGATAGAGACATAGACTAAATTCTAAAAAGATAGATAGACAGATAGATGACAGATAGTTAGATAAAAAGATAGATAGATATATCAAAAGATATTTAGAAAGCAAGAAAGAAAGAAAGATAGATATATAGATAGTTACACAGATAGATATATATGATGGACATATAGATAGATAGATAGATTGATTGATTGATTGATTGACAAATAGTTTGAATATTAGATAGATAGAAAGTTGGACAGATCTATATATAGATAGATAGATAGACAAAAAGATTGATAGATAGATAGAAAATTAGATTTACATATAGATTGATAGATAGATATAAACATATATACATAGATTGATAGAAAAATCGGTAGATAGATAAATCGAAAGATCAATAGACATATAAATAGAAGATATATCGATAGATAGATAGATTGATAGATATATTGACTGACAAATAGATAGATAGATAGGGAAACAGAGACAAAGATAGATAGATAGATAGATAGATTGACAAATAGAAAGATAGATAGATAGATAGGCATATATATAGACAAATCGGCTAATAAATAGATAGACAAAAAGACAAACAAATAGATAGAGAGAAAGAAAAATATATAGATAGGTAGATAGAAAAATAGATTGAGAGATAGATAAAAAGATAGATCGACAGAAAGATAGACATATATAAAGATAGACAGACATAAAGCTAGATAGACAAATAATTAGACAATTAGAATGACTAATAGACATATAGATTTATAGACTTAGACACAAATAGATATACAGACAAATAGATATATAGATTGACAGATAGAATGATTGATTTATAGATAAATAGATAGAAAGATAGATAGAAAAACATATAGAAAGATGACTACATAGGAAAATAGATAGATAAATAGAAAGAAAGAGAGTTAAATAGAATGATAGACATATAGATAAAAAGTTAGATTGTTAGAAAGATTGATGTATAGATAGACATATAAATAAATTGATAGATATAAGGATAGATAGACACCTAGATAGATAGATAGATAGATAGATATACAAATAGATATATAGATAGATGGATTAATAAATAGTATGATAGATAGAAAAATATAAAAATCGATAAATAGATAGATAGACACTTAGATAGATAGATAGATTGACATAAAGATAGATAGATAGATAGACAGATAGATAAACAAATAGATTAACAACTAGACAAACAAATAAACATATAGATTGACAGATAGATAGACAGAAAGATACATCGATAGATAGATAGATAGACAAATTAATAGACATATAGATAGACATATAAATAGACAGAGAGATAGATTAGCCTATCTGTTAGAAAGAAATAGATAGAGATAAATTAATAGAGATATAAATAGACAAATTAGTATACATAATTAGAAATATAGATATATAGATAGAGAGATAGATTGACATATAGATAGACAGATTGATAAGCATATATATAGAGAGATATATAGACAATTAGATGATAGGCAATAGATAGAAAGCTACATAAATAGTTGGATATTTAGATAGATTGACAAAAACATAGATAAATAGAGACTTAAAGATTGATAGACTGATAAACTGATATACAGATAGGCAAAATATCATGTAGATAGATAGACTAATAAATAGATAGATAGATAGATAGAATGACTAATAGACTGATATATAGAAAGATACTAAATTAGAGAGAAAGATAGTTATTAAATTATATAGAAAGATAGTTAGACAATTACACAAATAGATAGATAGACAAAATGATTTAGAGAAATAAATAAAAAGACAAATAGATAGATATACCAAAAAACTTTTAGAGAGATAGTTAAATAGACAAATAGGTAGATAGACTAATAGCTAGATAGATATAGATGCAGAAAGATAGATACATAGGTAAATAGATAGACATACAGATAGATAGATATCCTAATAGATAGATAGATAGATAGAGTGATATACTAATAAAAAACTAAAGATATAGATATATAGGTAGATAGATAGATAGCCAAATAGATAGTAAGATAGATAGGCAGATATAACAATTTAAATATTAACAGATAGATATATAGATAAATAGATAGAAAGATAGATAGTAGATAGATACAAAAATTGATAGATATATACAAAAATCGATAGATAGATAGAAAAAGAGAGATAGATTAGATAGATAGAAATATACAGAGATATATAGATAGAAATATAGTGAAAAAGATAGATAGACAGATTGAGAGATAGATATATAGATAGATAAAAAGATATATAGAAAAATAGATAGATACTTAGACACAGAAAGTTAGATAGATATGTATATAGATAGATAGCTAGAAATAAAGAAAGAAAGATAGATAGATAGCCAGAAGAAAGATATATAAATACAAACATATATAGATAGACAAATAGATAATTAGATAGATAGAGAGTGTAACAAAAAGATATATAGATATATAGATATATAGACATTTAGATATACATGTAGGTAGATTGATAAATAGATTTATAGATACATAGATAGACATATAGACAAGTATATAAATATAAATATAGAAAGATAGACAGACAAACAGATAGACATATCTATGTATCTAGAATTATAGATAGATAGATATATAAACAAATAGGTAGAAAAATAGATATATACATTAATAGATATATAGATAGACAGATAGATAGATAAAAAGATAGATAGATATATCGATCGATAAATACATAGACACATACACACATAGTAGATAGATAGATAGATAAACATATAGAAAAATCATATTATATATAAATAGATAGATAGAGATATAAATAGATAGATAGACAAATAGATAGATAGGTATATAGATAGATAAGCAGATATGTATATAAAAAAATAAATAGTTATTCATATAGACAAAAAGTTAGATATCCATATAGATGGATAGGAAAATAGACAGATAGATATTTAGATAAATAGATAAATATACATATAGACAGAAATATAGACATATATGCACATAGACATATTTATAGATTGACACTTATACAGATAGAAAGAAAGTTAGATAGATATATTGATAGATAGATAGATATATAAATAGAAAGATAGTCAAATACATAGATAGATAAATAGATAGATAATTGATATACATATAGATAGATATACAAATCGATAGATAGATAGATAATTGATACACATATAGATAGATATACAAATCAATAGATTGATAGATAGATATTTATATAGTTAGATAGATAAATAAATAAATATATGTATATATATATATAGATTGATATACATATATACATATTGATAGATTACCAAAGAACCAAATAGATATATAGATTGATTTACAAATAGACATATAGATAGATATATATACATACATACATACATAGAAAGATAGACACATAGAAAGATAGATAGATAGACATATAAAAAGATACACATATAGATAGACAATCACCCAGATAGATATATAAATAGATAGACAGTCAAATAGATATATAAATATAGAGATAGATATATAGATTGATAGATTGACAAAAATATAAATTGTTTGAAATATAGATAGATAGAGAAATAGAAAGATAGACAGAAAGTGAGAGAGAGAGATAGATAGATAGATATATATATATATCAATTGATAGAATGATAGATAGATAGTTTGATAGATAGAGAGTTATAGAGATAGATAGAAAGATGAATACAAAGACACTTATAAAGATAGATAGATAAATATAAAGATAGATAGATATCTAGATAGATAGATAGATAAAAAGATATATAAATAGATAGTTAGATATATAGATTGATAGATAGAGAGATAGACAGATAGATTGATTGATAAATATATAGACTGATATATAGATAAATCGATAGACACATTGATTGATTGATTGATTGATTGATAGATTTATAGATAGACATATAGATACATACCGAGTTAGAAAGTTTGAAAAATAGAAAGAATGAAAAATTGATAGATAAATATATAATTAGGCAGATAGAGAGATATATAGATAGATAAATAGATAGATAGATATATATATATATATATATATATATATATGTGTGTGTGTGTGTGTGTGTGTGTGTGTCTGTGTGTACATATTTATAGATACATAGATATACATATAGATAATTAGGAAAATTGAAAGATAGAAAGATAGACAAAAGATAGACATAATAATAGAAATACAGATAGACAGATATATAGATAGATTGATACACAACTAAATAGATAGATAAATAAATAGATAGATAGAATGATAGTTATTTAAAAAGGAAAATATACAAATAAATAGCTTGATAATTTGATGGATAGATAGATATATATATATATATATATATACAGATTGAATGATAGACTAAGAGAAAAAATGAAAATCAGATAGCTAGAGACATATAGAAATATTTTCAAATAGATATAGACAATTAGATAGATAGAGAGATAAATAGATAGGAAAATAAAGAGTTTGATAGATAGATAGATAGTAAAATAGATAAATATCAAAATTGAGAGATAGACTAATATACATAAATAGATAGTCATATATATATATATTTTGACAGACAGATTGATAGATAGATATATAGATAGATAGATAGATAGTCAGATAAATTGATAGCAAAATTTATAGATAAATAGTTAGAGTGATAAACTAATAAAAAACTAGAAAGATAGATATATCAATAGATAGAAAGATATACAAATAGATAGATGGACAAATAAGTTGATAAATAAATTTATAGATAGATATATAGATTGATTGATTGATAGAAAAATTGAAAAATTGAAAGATAAAGAGATAGATAGATAGATAGATATATGAATAGACATATAAATAGAAAGAAAAATAAAGAGATAGATAGAGAGATAATAGATAGATAAATAGATAAATAGATAAACATTTAGTTAGATAAAAAGATATACAGATAGATAGATAGTTACTTAGACTTAGAAAAGTAGATAGATAGTTATATACACAGATAGATAGATAGATAGATAGACAAATATATAGATAGATAGAAATACAGATTGATTAATATATAGATAGATTGATAATTAAATAGATAGATAAATAGATAGATAGGTATATTGATAGAGAGATAGATAGATAGACATATATATATATATATACTGATAGATTGATAGCCAGACAGAAAGATACATTAATAGAAAGATAGATAGATAGATAGACAAATAAATAATTAGATAGATAGAGCTATAGATAGTCAGATAGATTGAAAGATATATAGACATATACATAGATAGATGTATATATATATATATATATATATATATATATTTAAAGATAGACAAATAGAGAGAGAGAGAGAGAGAGATTTAAAGATACATAGATAGTCATATAGACAAGTAGACAGATACAAAGATAGTGAGAAAGATAAAGAAACAAATATACATAATAATAGGAATATAGATAGATATATATATATATATATATATATATAAATAGACATATAGACAAATAAAAAGAGAGAGATATATATATATATATATAGTTAGATATATAGATATATACATAGATATAGAGATAGATAGATAGATAGAATGATAGAATGATAGAAAGATAGAAAGATAGAAAGATAGATTGATAGATAGATAGACACATAGACACATAGATAAATAGATAATTGGATAAATAGAAATAAAGAAAGAAAGATAGATAGATAGACACATAGACACATAATTGATAAATAGATAGGTAGGTAGATAGATAGATATACATATAGATAAATAGATAGATAGACAAATAAATAGACAGATAGATAGTAATATATATACATAGATAGATAGATATATCGATAGATAGATAGATACATAGATAAATAAGAATATAGGCTAATAGACTAATAGATAGTTAGACATATTGACAGATAGTCACATAGCAAGATAAATGGATAAGCAAATATATAGATATGCATATAGACTTATTTATAGATAGGCAAAATGATAGATAGGCATATAGACTTATTTACAGATAGACATATAGATTGATAGTTTGTTCAATATATATAAAGATAGATATACAAAAAGACAGATAGATAGATTTAAAGATAGATAGATAGATTCATAGATAGATAAATAGATAAATAGATAAATAGATTGATAGAAAGATAGATAGTTATATAGTTAGATAGATAAATATATAGAAAGAGAGATAGATAGATAGATAGATAGATTGATAGATTGATTGATTGATAGATTAATAGATAGACAGATAAATATATATTTAGAATGATAGATAGATAGATAGATAGAAAGAATTAAATAGATAAGCAAATAAATAGATAGTTAAATAGATAGATCATTTGAGAGAAACATAGAAAGATAGATAGATATATTGATATATAGATAGGTAGATCGATAGAAAGTTAGATACACAGATTAATAGATAGATAGACAGATAAATAGATAGATAGATTGATAGATAAGAAATTATATAGATAGATTGAGAGTTTGAAAGAAAGATAAACATATATTTAGAAAGATACATAGATAAACATTTAGACAAATATATAGATAGATAGATAGATATATAGTTTGAAAGATTGACAAATAGAAAAAATAGATAAATAGTATAATAGATAATTAGACAGATAGATAGATAACTAGATAATAAAATATATAGATTGATAGATAGATATATAGACATATATATATATATATATATATATACTCATAGATAGATAGATAGATAAACAAATAGGAAGATAGATTTATATATACATAGATAGACAAATAGATAATTAGACAAATAGAAATAGTGAAAGATAGGAAAGACAAATAGATAGATATAATAATATAAATATTAGATATATAATTAGACAGATAGATACACACACACCCCACACAGATAGGTAGAGTATAGATATAGAGATAGATAGAAGATATATAGACGATAGCTTGACATATAGATAGACAAATATATAGGACAAACAAATAGACATATAGGTATAAAAATAGAAAGATAGATTAAGTGATCGATAGGACATATAGATAGAGATAGATAGATAGTTGATAGCCATATAGATATAATATATATATATATATATATATGTAGAAAGATAGCCAAATTAGATAGATTGATAGATAGAGATAGACAGATATGAGATATAGACAAATTGACGAAAAGATACTTAGAGGATAGGCTAAACAGATAATAGGAGATATAGAGATATATAGACAGATAGATGATAGACATATAGAAAGATACACACTAAGGAAAATTGATAAATGATATATAATAGATAGATATAGACAGACAGATAGATATAAGATTGAAAACAAACTATAAATAGACAGATATTAAAGATATACAGATTAAATAGACAAATAGACAGATTGGAAAGATATATAGACAGATGAAAGATAGATAGGAAGATAGACAAAATATAGATATAAAGATAGACATATAGTAGATACAAAGATATAAAGAAAGATAGATACATACAAAAACATAGAAGATTGATTGAAACGACCTACATATAGATTGA
>JAREIK010002530.1:0-32210 GCA_029783825.1 Sapria himalayana | reverse complement strand
TATAAAGTTATCTAAAATTTGTCTATCTATCTATCTATATAGCTATCTGCATGTTTTATCTATCTATTTTTATATCTATCAAGTATGTGTATATCTATTTATCTATCTATATATCTACTCTATTTAAATGATATGTTTATATATTTGTCAATTTATCTATCTTTCTATCTATCTATCATTTGTCTATCTTTCTGTCTCTATAAATCAATCGAGAATTTATCTTCAATCTATATTTATATCTATCTATTTGTCTATCTATATATCATCTATCTATCTATCAAACTAACTATCAATCAATCTATATATATATATATATATATATATCTTTATTTATTTTCTCTATCTATCCAACTATTTGTCTATCTATATTATATTTATCTTCTATCTAAAAGTATCTATTTGTCTATCTATCAATCTATCTATTTTTCTATCTATATAATCTATATCTAACTCTCTATCAACCTATATGTCTATCTATATGTCTTCTATGTGTCTATCTATCTATCTATCCTTAATCTATCTATCTATCTATTATCTATCTTACTATATATATATCTGTTAGTCTATTTATCTATATGTATATCAATCTTTCTATCTATTTGTCTCTCTAAATGTTATCTATGTACTATTTATCTACCTATCTATCTGTCTTGCAATTTATCTATCATCTATCTAACAATCTATCTATCTATCTATATATCTTTCAAACTATATGTCTATCTATCTATATGTATATCTATCTATCTATATCTCTTATTATCTATGTATTTATCTATCTTTCTATCTATCTATCTTTCTATCTATCTAATTATGAATTTATCTATAAATTTATCTATTGATCTATATATCTATATATTTGTCTATATATCTATCTATCTATATTTGTCTATCTATTTCTCTATCTATCATCCTATTTGTATATCTATCTATCTATCTATCTATATATCTATCTATATATCTATCTATTTATCTATTTATTATCTATCTATCTGTCTATTTGTATATCTATCTATCTATCTATCTATCTAACTATCTATCTATTTATCTATATAGTTATCTATCTATCTTTCTATTAGTCTATTTATCTCACTATTTATCTATTAATCAATCAATCAATCTATCTAACTTTCTTTCTTTCTATCTATTTGTATGTCTATCGATCTATCTTCTCTCATTCAATTTATTTTTATGTCCATCTATATGTCTATTATATGCCTATCAATTTTCTGAATCTGAAATATTCTATCATTCAATCAATCTATCTATTTGTCTATCACTTTGACTATCTATCTATCTATCTATCTGTCTATCTATCTATCTATCTTTATGTGTATCTATCTGTATATAAATATATCTATCTATTTATCTAATTATATATGTATCTATCTATCTATTATTCTATTTGTATATATCTCTGTCTATCTATTTGTCTATCTAGATGCCTATCTTTCTATCTAAATATTTGCCTATCATCTATCTATTTATTTATATGCTATTTATTTCTGTAACTATTTGTGTATATATCTTTCTATCTATCTTTTATATGTTTATCTTTCTATTTGACTATCTAGTTTTTATATCTATTTGACTATCTATTTTTAAATCTATTGTCTATATATTGGCTATCTATGTATCTATCTATTAGTCTATCAAACCATCTATCTATTTTCTATCTATCTAGCAATCTATTATAATTCTATTTATATATCTATATGTTTGTCTATCAATATACCAATCTATCTATCTGTTTTTCAATCTATCTATCTATGTGTCTAGATATGTATATGTCGATCTATTTTCCTTTCTTTCTGTCTATCTATAGATCTATTTTTTTATCTATTTTCATATCTATCTATCTGTCTATCTATATGTTTATCTATTTATCTATCTAACTATGTATATAACAATCAATCATTCTGTCTATCTATCGATATATCTATCTATATGTCTGTATATTTGTCTATCTATATGTCTGTATATTTGTCTATCTATATGTGTGTCTATCTGTATGTTAATATATTTGTCATTCTACTTGACTCTCAATTTATTTATATATCTGACTATCTATTTTTCTATATGTCTGTCTATTTATTTGCCTATATGTGTGTCTATCTGCCTATCTATTTATCTATCTATTTATCAATTTATCTATCTGTCTATCTATCTATCAATCTATATATCTATCTATCTAACTATCTAACTATCTATCTATATGTCTATCAATTTATATATTCATATATCTTTCTATATATCTATCTATCTATTTGTCTATGTATCTGTCAATCTATCAATCAATCTATCTATCTATTAATCTATTTATCTATCTTGTATTCATCTATCTATATATCTATTTAATAATTTGTCTATCTATTTGTTTATCTTTATGTCAATCAATCTATCTTTCTATATATATATCTGTCTGTCTGTCTATCTATCTATTTATCAATATATATATCTATCTATCTGTCTATCTATTTGTCTATCAATCTATCTATCTGTCAATATATCTATCTATCAATGTATTTATATATTAGTAGAGCAATTTATTTATCTTTTTATCTATCTATCTGTATAACTATATGTCTATATATCCATCTATCTATTTTTCTATCTATCTATTTTTCTATCTATCTATTTTTCTATCTATCTATCTATATATCTATCCATCTATCTATCTGTCTGTCTATATATCTGTTTATCTATTTCTCTTTGTATATATAAATATATATGTCAATCTATCTGTCAATCTATTTGTTTATCTCTTTCACTATCTATCTGTCTATATATCTATCTATTTATATATCTATCTGTATATATATCTGTGTATCAATTTGTCTATTTATCTCTTTATCTATCTATTTATTTATTATATTTTCTATCTTTGTATTTTTTATCTATATGTCATCTTTTTGTCTAACTATTTTTCTATCTATATATCTATTTATGTATCGGGCTATTTATTTGTCTATCAATTTGTCTATATATATTCTATCTATCTCTCTATATGTTTATCTTTCTATTTGACTATCTATTTTTATATCTATTTTTGTATATATTTGTCGATCTTTTTTGTTTATCTATTTTTCTATCTATCTATCTATACTTCTATATATGAATCTATCTGTCTATCAATATACATATCTATATATCTAGCTGTCTAACTATCTATTTTTCTATATATTAATGTGTCTATCTATGTATCCATATATATATTTTTATATCTATCTATCTATATATATACCTATATATCATTATATCTATCTATCAATCTATCTTTCTATATGTTTATCTAATTGTCTTATATGTATATATATCTATTTATAGATCAATTTAATAGTCTGTCTATCTATATATCTATCTGTCTACGTATATATCTATCTATCTATGTATTATTCTATCTGTGTGTTAATCTATTTGTCTTTAAATTTATTTAAATATCTGACTATCTGCCTTTCTATGTGTTTGTCTATCTATTTGTTTATCTATCTATTTGTTTATCTATCTATCTATCTGTCTATCTATATATCTACCTATCAATTAATCTATGTGTCTATCTATCATTCAATCTATTTATCTTTCTAACTATCATTCTAACTAACTTTTTATCTATCTATATATCTATCTATCTGCATGTCTATCTATATATAAATATATATATCTCTCTCTTTCTATCTACCTATGTGTCTATCTATCTATCTATCTATTGATCTCTCTATCTATCTATTGATCTATCTATCTATCTATTTTTCTATCTATGTTTCAATCTAATAATCTATCTATCTATCTATCTTTCTATCTATCTAACTATCTATCTATCTCTATATCTATCAATCTATTTATATGTCTTCCTATATGTTTATATATATATATATATATATATATATATATATTTCTATATATATATATATATATATATATCAATATGTCTATCTATCTGTCTATCTATTTGTCTAACTATTTTTCAATATATTTGTCTATATACCTATCTATTAATGTGTCAATATATATTTGCAGAGCTTTCTATCTATCTATTTGTCTATCTATCCATCTATCTATATGTCTATATATCCGTCTATCTGTTTTCAATCATCAATCAATCTATCAATCTATCTACCTATCTACCTGTATCTCTCTCTCTGTCTGTCTTCTATTTATCTATTTGTCTATATATTTGTCTATTTATATATATATATATATATATATATATCTATTTGTCTATCTATCTTTATATCTATCTATTTGTATATCTAACTATCAATCTATCTATGTTATATCTATATCTCTTTATATCTATATCTATTTATCTATTTGTCTTTATGTTTAAATATATATCTCTCTCTCTCTATGTCTATCTATCTATCTTTCTTTCTTTCGATCAATCTGTCAATCTATGTGTTTATCTAAATGTATATCTATGTGTCTATCTATTTGACTTCCTGATTAACTATCTCCCAGAATGACCGACATACTAACTATCGGTTTGTCTATATGTGTGTCTATTTGTCTATATATCTATTTATCAATCTATTTTCCTATCTAACTGTCTAGCTATTTAACTATCTATCTTTGTATCTATTTGTTTATCTATTTTACTACCTATATGTCTTTCTTTCTATCTATTTATCTATCTATTTATATATCTATATATCTAAATATTTTTCAGTCAATCTATCTGTCTATCTACCTATCTATGTATCTATTTGTCTATTTGTCTGTATATCTATCTATCTATAAAAGTATATCAATCAATAAATCTATCTATCTATCTATCATCTTTGTCTATCTATCTATCTATGTATATGTTTATCTATTTTTCTATCTATCTATATATCTTACTTTCTATCTATTTGTATATCTATTTGTTTACCTTTCTATCTATCTATATAACTATTTATATGTTATTCTATATATATGTATATCATTCTATTTATCCATCTATCTATATATCTATCAACCTATTGGCCTATCACACTATTTATTTGTCTATTTATTTGTCTATCTATCTATATATCTATCTGTCATTATATTTGTCTATCTATATTTCTATCTATTTGTCTATCTATATATCTTTCTTTCTGTCTATCTAACTATATATCAATATGTGGCTATCTATCTATCTGTCTGTCTATCATTTCTCTATAAACCTGACTATCTATCTCTCTATCTATCTGTCTATCTAACTAACTATCTATCTATATTCTATCTATGTTTCTATCTATATGTCTATCTATCTATTAGTCTATCTATCTTTTTATATATTTTCCTATCAATATGTCTATCTATGTATTAGTCTATCTATCTATATATATTTATTGATATATCTATCTATTTATCTATTGATATGTCTATATATTTCTCTATCAAACTATCTATCTATCTTTATATTTGTCTATTATTTATGTGTATATATATATATATCTATCTTTCTATCTGTCTGTCTATTTATCTAACTATCAAACAATCAATATACTATCTCTTTGCCTTTCTAAATGTCAATCTTTCTATTAATCTATCTATTTATCTGTATGTCCTATATCTATATTTCTATCTATCTATTTATAAATTTGTCTATCTATCTATCTGTCTATCTATCTATCTATATGTCTATCTTTCTATCTATATATCTATCTAACTATCTATTTATCTGTCTAACTACCTATCTCTCTATTTGTCTATATATCTATCTATTTATCTAATGAACTATCCATCTATATATTTATCTATATGTATATCTATCTGTCAATCAATCTATCTATCTTTCTATCTATCAAACTATTTTTAAATATGACTATCAATCTTACAATATAAATGTCTATCTATCTATTTATTTGTCTATCTACTAGTCTATCTATCTTTCTATCTATCCATCTATATGTCTATCTTTCTATTCATCTATTTATCTTTCTATCAATCCATCTTTCTATCTTTCTATCTATCCTTCAATCTCTATCAATCTATGTGTTTATCGATCTATTTATATATGTGTCTATCTATCTCTCTAAATATCTATCTATCTTTTATTCTATATAAATATCTATGAATCTATCTGTCTATCTATCTTTCTAACAATTTTTCCATATATCTGTTTATCAATATGTCTATCAATCTATCTTTTAATCACTCTACCAATCAATCTAAAAATCTTATTATCTATTTCTCTATCTTTCTATTTATTCATTTGTATATTTATTTATCTATCTATCTAGTTAACTATCTTTCTATTAATATATCTATCAATCTTTCTTTCAGTCTATTTATCAGTCTATCTCTAAATCTATCTATCAATATGTCTATCATTCTATCTATCAATCTACTTATCAATTTGTCTAACAATCTATCTATCTGTCGATCAATCTATCTATTTATCTATATATTTATCTATATATTTGTCTCTCTATCTATCTGTCTATCGATCTATCTATCTCTCTATCTGTCTATATGTTTGTATATCTATATCTTTCTATCTGTATGGCTATTTTTTGTCTATCTATATGTCTATCTATCTTTCTATATGTTTGTCGATCTATTTGTCTATCTATCTATATATTTGTATGTTTATATGTGTGTCAATTTATTTGTCTATATGTCTATTTCTCTATTTATTTTTCTATCCGTCTATCTTTCTATGTGTTTATCTATCTATCTATATATCTATATATTTGTCTATCTATCATCTATCTATCTATCTTTCTATCTATTTGTCTATCTATCTGTATATCTGTCTGTCTATCTATTTGTCTATCTATCTATCTATCTATTTTTCTGTGAATATTTTTGTCAATTTATCTGTGTATCTATCTATCTATTAATCTATTTATCTCTCTATCTATATGTCTATTTATCTGTATATCTATCTATCTATCTATTTATCTATATCTTTTTCTAACTAACTATCTAACTATCTTTTTTTCAATATATCTATTTGTCTATCATTTTTCCTCTTGATCTATCTTTATATATTTCTATCTATTTTTCTATCAATCTATCTATATATCTATTTTTCAATCAATTTGTGTATATATTTTTCTATCTATCTGTCTAACTATTTGTCTATCAATCTATTTGTCAATATAACAAACTATCTATCTGTCTATCTATCTATCTATCTATTTGTCAATATAACAAACTATCTTTCTGTTTATCTGTCTATCTATCTATCTATCTATTTATCTTTCTATCTATTTTTCTATCTGTTCATATATTTTTCTATCTACTTGTCTATCTATCTGTCTGTCTATCTATCTATCTGTCTTTCTATTTATCTTTTTGTCTATCGTTCTTTTAATTTATCTATCTTTTTATCTATCTATCTGTCTTCTATATGTCGATCAAAATGTCTATCTATTTATCTATCTATCTATTTATCCAATCATCTATCTGTTTGTCTATCTATTTACTTGCCTATCTATCTATCTATCTATTTATCTATCAATCAATCAATCTATCTATCTATCTATATGTGTATCAATCTGTCTATCGATCTATAATCAATCTATCTATTAATTTGTCTATCAATATGTTTGTAAATCTATCTATAAATTTGTATATCAATCTATTTGTCTATCTTTTGATATATATATATATATATATATATATCTCTCTCTCTCTCTCTCTTTGTATTTGTCTAACTATCTATCTACTTATCTATTTATCTATATCTATCTATCTTTCTTTCTTTCTTTCAATTCTTACTATCTATCTTTATATCTATTTGTCTGTCTATCTATCTCTATAACTATCTCTCTATTAATTTGTCTATCAATATATCTATCTATCTATATTTTTATCTATCTAACTATCTCTTTATCAATTGTCTATCTATCTAATTATCTATCTCGCTGTCTATCTATCTATATATCTATTTATCTATTTATATCTCTATACTATATATCTTTTTATCATGCTATCTATCTATCTTTCTATCAAATCTATCTATCAAATCTATCTATCAATCTATCTATCAATTTATCTATTAATCTATCTATCAATCTCACTCCAAAAAAAATCCCATATAGCTAGGGAAAATTTCTTTAACTATTAGGGCTTATTCCATCTCTAAAATAGAATAACGACAGATTATCGATCGAAATAATTACAAAATTAAAAGTGCTCGTCACATAATATTAATGAGAAAAAAAAGTCTCTAGCAAATCTTTCAACGACAAAAATTCCCTAGCTAATTATATTTTTTCCTTGCTAATTTTGATCGTAATTAAGAGTAGTAATTAATAATTTTCAACTCAATAAATACTGAAAATTCCCTAGCTAAATTAGCGAGGTAAAAATCACTTACTATTTTCATTCCAAACTTATTTTCATAATTTTATTTTTTTACAAAAAAATTAGTTTCATTTTTTAAAATTTTATTTTAAATTTAATAAAAACATATACTATAAACCATTTTTTATAATTAACAAAAACAAAAATAATTTAGAAATAATAATGATACAAAAGTTAAATGGTTAAAACAAAAACAATACATAGGTATATAATCTTTTAAAACTAAATCATCATATTGATTATTAGCTTGTACATTTGTGCTAGGGTCTCTTACGTCGGTACTCTACTAGAACTCGGTGTACTATCTATCTCATCAAAAATTCGAACTGTGATTCCTTATAGGTCATCTACTATTGCATAGATTTTTTTATTTCTTTCATCTCATCATTCGCTTCTTTCATTTCCTACATTTCTTCCTTCAAAAAAGTTATCTAAAGATCCATAGAACCCTCAACTGTTAGAGAAGAAGCTGTCATACGTTGCTCCAAGAATTCCTGTGATAAAATAGAAAATAAAAAAACTAAGCTAGATAAATATAAATTGAATATAATATTTCTCATTACACACTTACTTTAATCATTTATTATAGTAGTATTATAGTGATGGAACCACCAAAGTAGTGGCCACTTTCATAACAACTATATAGTTTTTACTCGCTTGATTCTACATGGAAAATCACTCTCTTTGATACATATAAAAAAAGAACCCAATGAACACAACCCACATGTTGCACGCACTACACCATGGCTGTATCAAAAATACACATGGTGCACGTCCAGTACATCAACCACACATCCATGTTCACTGCACCATACACACACTGTGCACTTCAAAATAGTTATGCACCATGGCTGAGTGTCCACGTCACCACATCTCATGGCATCACTGCCCACTAGACCATGCACCCACTAACACTAAGCCACATGCCAGCACATGTGCATCACACATCATCACTTGCATTGAAGCGTAGTGTGCCATGGCGCATGTACCATCTAGGTAGTTATGAAATGATGTGGCAGACAATCATTATTTTAAAAGGATCAAAAGCAATTAATCAAATTATTTCAGCCTTTTTGCCTCCCACCATGGTTCAATATTCCATGGTTATATAATGACCATGGAAGTGAGACTAATTAATAAAAAATAAATCTTTAGTAAAATACAATTAATGGGAACAAAAATAATTCTTAAAAAAAATAAATATTTATTTTATGAACATTCTATAATTTTTTCCACATCACATTTGCAATGGGATAAAAATAAATCAACATTCTACAATTATTATTCCTTTTAAGATGTGACATTGAAAAAAGATGCGGTCACCCTCACACCTAACTGCTACTTTAAAAAAATATGCTTTTACAAGTTAAATGAAATCACAAATATTTGGCTTACCAGCAAGAAATGTAGCATCACTTCGAATGAGAAGAGGGGTCATGGCACATATAGAATGGGCATCAATAATTTGATAATGATATATTAACAGTTAACCACCTATTAATAAAGGGTGAACAAGAACAAATGAGCCACAAAAAGATTAAAAAATAACAACAGACATATTAATTCAAATTATGTATCTTACATTCAAAGTAGCAAGCAACATATACAAGCTATATGAGCAATGAGAGAATACAAAAACAAGTCTATATAATGCAACACTAATGGTGAATGAAGTATGAGCAATCAAATTCAAGTAAAATGAGTTCCTTACTACAATAATAGTATCATTTTTTGTTTTATTTTTCTCTCAACTCTCTTCGCTTTCTTTTTTTCTCCCCAATGCACGCAAAGCCCTATTGGGTTCCTATAAGTTTTGACATCAAGCTTACATGATGTTAGAGCATCAATAAAGGCAATGTAAGAGTTGTGCAAAGTGTTCGGGTGGGGCACACATTCTATAAGTGTCAATAAGTGTTTTTGCCAGTGATATTGAATCAATTTCAAGAAGGGGTTTTGCAACCTCATTTTATTCTTTCAGAAGAGAGATTTTTGTTCGCCAAAATTAAAATAATTATTTTTTATGTAGACAATTTTTATATTAAAAAACAACTCACAAATTCAATATTATTTATGTTTTAATGTAATATTTATCATAATTGCTATTATACATTTAACATTATTAAGAAAACATCATTTCAACAAATTAAAAAAACAAAAAATAATAGTGCAACAATTTTCATCATGAGATACAATATATAAATACATACCAAGATATCATCATAATAGTCATACAAAACAATAGGTATGAGTCTTCCAAAAGATTAAAAGACTTGATAATCACAATCTAAATATATTAGACAAATATATCATAATTGATTTTTTAAGAAATTGGAGAATCATAAGAAATTTTTTAAATAGCTTCATGTAACCAAAATAAATATCACTTATATCATTCATATAGTTAATTAACTTTAGATTCTCTCAAATATATTCTTATGGACATAATTTTTTGAATTCTCAAATATGAAAATATAATTCCAAAATGGTTATTATAAGATTTTTGCAATCTATTATAATTTATCACAAATAATATGTATATCAACTAGACATGAGAAATACATCTCTCTATGATAATCTTAAGAATAAGATATATAAGCAACAACCATCTTATTTCACTATTCCAATGAATGCATGTATGATGAGCAGATTATATAAATCTTATATATCAATACTAAACTTTGAATATAATTATTTCAATGTTTCAATATTTTATAAATGCTATAGTAAAGTATCACTCATGTCAAACACTACAATAAAATATCAATTTAGCAAGGAAGATTTAGCTAGGGAAATTTAACTAGGGATCAATCACTAGCTAAATTGCGATGGATTAGGTTGGGAATAGCAAGGGATTTTTGATTTTATATTGAAATAAAAATTAGTGATGGATTAGCGACGTAATTGGTCTATTGAAATTTCCATCGCTATTTTTTTCGTAAATTTATGTACAATGAAAAGTGATAAATTTAACGATGGATTTAGTGACAGATTTTCTCTAGCTAATGAGATCCATACAACATTAATTGCTAATATGTTGGTAAATTCCACTCAAGAAAAGCCAAAAATTTAGCGATGGATTTGGCTACGGATTTAGCGATATATTTTTCCTAGCTAATTAGATCCAGACATAATTCATCACTAATATGTTCATAAATTTCACGTAAATAGAAGTATAGAATTTAGTGATGGATTTTCTCTATCTAATTAAATCAAGAAAAATCAATCGCTAACTAATTATTTGAATTTTATTTACTATTTTATATTTTATTTCAAGCGATTATTCTTTAAATTTTAATTTTCACAAAATATATCCATTTAGTTAAGGATTATTCCCTAACTATTTAGTATAGTTGATTATTTTCATCACTAATCTTTAATCATTTAATTTTTTTAATATTTTATTTAATTTTGTATTTTAAAGGTACGTATGACATTGTCTATAGATCAGTGATCCTTGTAAGACACATTCTCCTCGTATAATTATAAAAATTTGTTATTATAAATAAATAATTTAAAAAAATATATAAATATAAAAAAAAATTAATATTAATAAATACTACAATAACTATTAATAAAGACTATAATAACTATTAATAAAGACAACAATAACTATTAATAAAGACTACAATAACATTAAATAATTAATTATATATTTATTAAAATTTTTAAAGATATTTTAAAAAATAAATGAACATACATTAAAATTTCTACTAATAAAAAGATTAAATTATTTATTGTATGATAAAATATAATATATTAAATGTTGTATCGAAAAATACTCAACCCAGCATTTTTGAGCTCCCCTTCATAAAGATAACATCCTCTCTCCCTTAATAGAGATATAATATTAAAAAAATAACTTAATTCGTAATGCTATTTAGTACTATTAAGCATTAAGCTGAAAAAAAGTTATATTAAGCATAAAGTAAAAAAAACAAAACGCCCCCTTGAAGTTATATATATATATATATATATATATGTATGTATGTATGTATATTAAATGTTTTGATATTTTAAAATCAAAACATTAATGGAATTTAAAACCTAATAAAACTTTATAAACATAATAATTAGAGATTGTAACTAGTCTTTAACTTAATAAACTTAATAAACTCTACGTCTCTCTATTGGCCTCTGTCTCTCTCGACTCCAGTGTGGAGGGATACTTGATGCTGTAAAACCATAAAACCCATTAGTCTTTAATGATTCATCTTCTGTGGCAAAAAGCAGCCTCATGGAAGAGATACGATAAAGTCATCAGGTTGGCCATTCTTCCATATTTTTTTATACATAATCCAATAATCAGCTCTGTGAAAAAAATTCACTACCGTGTTCGATGTCATTGAGTAAATTTGTGAATCAAGATCAATCCATGAGTACATTATGTAGCCAACTGGTACTTCATTAGTAATGTAGGCATGTTGCTTGTTTTGTCTCCACTTTAGAAACATGGAGAAATCATTATTTATCTAAAACCTAATTCTCACAAAAGAGGTCCATCACTAATTATTCTTCCTGTAGATATTCTTGTGGAGTTCTGGCAATCTTGAAATTGCATGGAATATTTTTGCTGAACATTAATTCATATTTTTTAAATATTTTCCCACCCCTCTATATACAATTCTCATTTACAATATGTGGCTGGATTGATATGAAAACCATAATTTACATTGGAGGAAAGAGATTGCAAGACTACGATTATGATAATGTTGTGCCAGTTTTGATGTGTAATTGTGTTGAATTTTGACATGTTCTAATGATTGACACGAAATTTCTTTCCATGTTCTTTGGTTCCAATATTATATGTTTTTTCTTATTATGATGTGATGTTTGTGCTCATGAATATCTATCTAATTTCTATTTCTGCATTTTTATTTCTTGTTTGAGTTTCGGAGTTTTCAATTCAAATAATAACCACAACATACTAGTAGTTGTGGTCCCATTTATACTCCAACATCTTAGTGTAGTCATAAGACTACTTACATGTATTCCCTAATTTCTTTATGTTACAAAATAATTTATCAGTGTTCTATATTATTGTTATTATTTATAGAGTTTTGAGAATATTATTAATATAGTTAGAAGTATTTTTTAATAGTGTTAATGAATATTATCGGTAAATTAACTTATAAAAGATTTTATATTTCTTATTATCTTTTTAATCTGGGTAGTACGTTAAAATTTTGAATAATAAAATTTCATGTATTTTAACTTATAACAAGGATCCAACAATATCGCTGTGATTAATACCACATTCTTCTTGTCATTGTGACAATATTTTTAAAATGTAATGCTCATTATTATGGGCATAATTCACAAAAAAAAAATATTTTTGTTTTGTTATCATTATAAAAGAATGATTTGAAGCAATTCACTTCATGAAAATAAGTGTTAAAAGTAATATATTTCATATTTTGACCCCTAAATATGTAATGTAGTGGTATAAAACTTTTATAAGAAATCATACAAACATCTCATCATTTGTCAATCTTCTTTAATTATCTATCCTTTTTGTTCAATCATAAAATTTATTTATTTTTGTTCTTTCATTCGTTCAGATGTTTTTTTATGAGCTATAATTATACTTATCATTAAATATGTTGAGATTTATCTTGTTGGTATATCCAAAAACAAAGATTTGTTAGATACAATTCTTTCTTCTCTAATATGTTTTTTGAAAAATTATAAATGAGAAGAAGAATTTTTCACATATTTCATATATTAATAAAAATGAATAAATGAATCAGTAATCTCATTTATTTTATCTTTTACTATAAGAATCAGGACATAAGAGTGATATTGCACATGAAAAAAGTTTTCATCTAATAATAATTCATTTTTTTATGCTTAAACAACATACAACATTATGTTTAATTATATGTGTCTAACTATATATAAAATTTGTATAACTATAACACTCTATATAATTAAATATAGCTATATTTGTAACTATGTATACATATATGTATACATATATGTAAACCAATATTTTTTTTATAACTTTGTATATATTTATGTATAATTATTTGTATGAATATATCTATATATAACTATATGTTTAACTATATAAAAATATTTATAACTATATATAATATATGTATAATAACATATAACTATAAATAATAGTATCTTACTAATGTATACCTATAAAAGCTTTATACATAACTATATTTAGATCAAGTAGTAAGCCAACAATGTACATCATGAAATATTTTATCAAATAAAATATATATAATTTATTTTCTCTGCGAAAGAGTTGTCATACTTTTTGAGTATTTGATCTTAATACTAAAAAAAATCTCAGATATTTCAAATAATGTCTGAAACATGGTTTGTAGATTTTAGTTTAGATTTATCAAATTGATTATCTCATGTAATTAGATCATTGTTATTATATACAATTAGTTTCACATACTAATATCTTGATCATCTTAAAAAAATAGAAAAATTTGACATATTTCAATGACAAAATATAGTAAATATTGAGTAAAATGATTAAATCATTTCTTGGGAGACTGCTTGAAGCTATAAATTGCCTTTCATATTCCGTATATCATATATGTGTTCTCAGCTTTTATGAACAATAAATCTTAACAACTACTACATAAGCATTTTTTTATATACATTATTATAAAGGAATGTATTCTTTATATCTAACTAATACATATTTTATATATGTGATGATAAATAGAAAGTAGTAACCTATTAGTGGTCATGTTAATCTTATGAAATAATGTGTTCCAAAAATAAATATTATAAGGCTATGTAAAATCATTCATTACCAACATAGTCTTGTCGATCAATCTTTTCCCTCGGTCCCTCTTTATTATATGCATTTGTCTATAATGTAATTGGAATGTCTGACTCATTATTCTAAACTGGATCAACTAATATGATAGAAAACTCATTTAAAATAGATTTTGAATGTATCCATTTAGTATATTCATCTTTGGATTGAGATCATCATGTCTTTTAATGCTCATTTCTATCTCTCTTTCTTGGTGAGATTTAAAAGTCTTGTCCAGTAGATCATGATTACTTTAGAAGTTCTTATTTGTATGTATATATTAGAGGTCATTGTTTTGATGTGATGACAAGTATCTTTGTCAAAGGACAATATGTCTTGTATTGAGATGTATTAGACAGGGCTTTTATTGATTTTTGAAAGAATATTATTGAGATATCAATATCTCATAAATCTTGCACTAAGCAAGGGTCTTGTAATCTAGGTACAACCTCCAGTGATATTATTGAATAATGCTTTTCTTGTAGTTCTTATTTTTAGGAGTGAACATGATGTTAAGTATTCATCATTTAAGCATTTTTTTTTTATTTTGAGGATACCGAGAAAATTTATCAAACATCTAACATTAATATTCTTTTACAAATTATAATTGGTCAGAGAAAAACAAATATCCAATTGTAATATTATAATAATTTAGTACTCCAAAATATTTTAAGAGTATGATGATGATGTGCTTTCATTAATAACCTCTCTCTAGGTAAGTTCATGTAGGTCCATCTTTTCTCTTGATTTAGGGTTATATCCAAAATCAAGGCCTCACTAATAAATTATAATTTTATAGGCTATGTCTTCCATCTGGTTATGAGTATGGTTTTTTATTGATGATGCAATTTCAAACATTCATATGTTAAAATTTAATCATTTATTTTAGCTTGTTCTTATATATATATATATATATATATATATATATATATATATATGTATGTGTGTGTGTGTGTGTGTGTGTGTGTATTGAATTTTCATCCTGTAAAATTCAGGTGCAAATTTTTTGTGCCTTGTGTTTTTAGGTTCGACACAATTTTGAACAAACAAAGATATTTTTGTAGCCCTGTTTCTAAGGTGTTGTTCCATTTTTTTATGCTTATGATAGAATATCTAGCTGTTTGATGTTCATTCTCCATGATAGGTGTCTACACTCTACTTTATGTAAATACTTGTAGAGGGAAGATAAAAAGGAGGTCATATATGTATGTATGTATCCATGTGTGTGTGTGTGTGTGTGTTGAACTTTCATCCTATAAAATCTAGTTACAAATTTCTTGTGCTTTGTGTTTCCAGGTTCAATGCAATTTCAAACAAACAAAGATGATTTGTGTAGCCCTGGTTAAGGTATTTTTTCCTTTTTTAATGCTTATGATAGACTATCTAACTGTTTGATGTTCATGATTCATTTTCATTATGAATATTTATGCTCTACTTTATGTAAATACTTGTAGAGGGAAGAGAAAAAGGTCATATATCTATGTATGTATCCATGTATGTATAAATGTATGTATCTATTGAACTTTCATCATGTAAAATCTAGTTGTTAATTTCTTGTGCCTTATATTTTCAAGTTCAACATAATTTTGAACAAACCAAGATGATTTTTTTATGCTTATAACATAATATAAAGCTGTTTGATCTTCATTCTTTATATTTGGTGCTTACACTCTACTTTATGTAAATACTTGTACATAAATACCAGTATATATGTATGTGTACACATATACATATATACTGGTATATATGTACAAGTATTTACTAGTTTTTGTGTATATGTACATATGTACCAGTATATATATATATGTACACATATACCAGTATATATGTACATATACACTTCATTATATGTACATATAAATACTCAATATATGTACATATATAAACTATAGTATATGTACATTTACACTGCAGTGAATATGTATATGTTGGTATATATGTACAAGTATTTACCAGTATATATGTAAATACTTGTACATATACACTAAAATGTATATGTACATACATGTACATATATATGTACATACATGTACATATATATGTACATATATACTGTAGTGTATATATATACTCAAGTATATATGTACATATACACTATGGTGTATATTTTCATATATTGAGTATATATGTACATAAAAATACTTGTACATATATACCAGTCTATATGTATATGTACATATATACTAGTATATATGTACAAATACACTGCAGTTTTTGTACATATTTATATGTACATATAAATTCTCAATATATGTACATATATACACTATAGTATATGTACATATACACTATAGTGTACTTGTATATATATAATATAGTGCATATGCATACACTTGTATATATGTACATATAAACTGTAGTATATATTTAGATATATACTATAGTATTATATATTTATCAAAATAGAACTTATTTTATTTATTTATTTTGATTTGATTGACTGTTTAATTTTCGTACAGATATGGCACCACAATACTTTTCATATGAAGCTTATAGAAGAGAAGGGATTTTTTACTAGACTTGATGCACCGTGACTAAGACAGCTTTGTCGTAGTAGAAAGCTAGTAACTGGATGAGCTGGGGAAGATAAAACAACATCAATTTAATGAATAGATTATACTTTATGCACTGTATGTATTTATGTATGTATTGAACTTTTATCCTATAAAATCTAGTTACAAATTTCAAACAAACAAAGATGATTTTTGCAGCCATGGTTATGTGTTTGTTTATGTTTTTTATGTTTGTGACAAAATTTTTTGCTGTTTGATGTTCATGCTCTATAATAGATATTTATGCTCTACTTTAATATAAGTACTTATACATATATACAAGTATATATGTATATATACATATATACCTGTATAAATCACACACACACACACACACATATATACTAGTATATATGTACAAATATTTACTAGTATATGTGTATATGTACATATATACTATAGTGTATATGTGTATATGTACATATATACTATAGTGTATATGTATACATTGGTATATATGTACAAGCATTTACCAGTATATATGTACATACTTGTACATATACACTACAGTGTATATGTACATACAAGTACATATATATGTACATATAAATACTTGTATATATATACCTATATATATATACATATACATATACCAATGTATACATATACACTATAGTGTATATGTTTACATTTATATATGTACATATACACTATAGTCTATATGTATATATACCAAGTATATATGTACATATATATACTTGTACATATATACTAGTATATATGTACATGTACATATATACCCATGTAAACATATACACTATAGTATATAAGTATATATATGTATATATACATTTATACTTTTATATATGTATATGTATATGTATGTATATATATATATATATCAATATATATGGACATATATACTATAGTATTATATGTAACTAGTGAAATGCTAGTATATATGTACATATATATTACAGTATTATATATTAATCAAAATAGAAATTATTTATTTATTTATTTTGATTTGATTGACTGGTTTAATTTTTGTATAGATATGATACCACAATGTTTTCCATATGAAGTTTGTAGAAGAAAGAATTTTTCACTAGGCATGACACATCATTACTCTAACAGCTTTGTCGCAGTAGTAAGATGGTGATCAGAGGAGCTGAGGGAGAGATTGCAATGTCAATGCACGGATAGATTATACTTTATGCACTATTGGTAGATACATTGATGAATAAGATGTAATAATATTTTGTTATGTTTTTGTTTTAATTATGTAAAATAGTATATCAGAATAATTTATTAAATGATTTTATTTTTTATTAATTATAAATTATCGTCTATAGTTTGTGTTTTTATTCAATTTAATATAAAAATATTAAATTATTTAATTAAATTTTTTGAATAAAAAATAAAATTTTGAAAAAAGTTTTGAAATAAAAATAGCTAGGGATTTTTCTCTTTCTAATTTGGCTAGGGAATTTTCCATTGCTAATTTAGCTAGGGAATAATTATTTTAGCTAGGGAATTTTTAGTTGCTAAAATTTTTTAGCTAGGGAATCTTTCCCTCATTACTTTTTAGCGACAAACACTTTAGATTGGAAAAGGTTTCGTCGTTATATCCGTTTAGCGATGGAAACTCACATTTAACTTGCTAATTTAGCTAGGAAAATTATTATTTTTCTAGGGATATTCTGTCACTAAAATTTTTTAGCTAGGGACTCATTCCCTCACTAATTTTTAGCGACGAGCACTTTAGATTTGAAAAGCTTCCATTGTTAATCCATCGTAATATACTATTTAGCGATGGAAACCCCCCATTTAGCTAGGGAATTGTCCCTAGCTATTTGGGATTTTTCTTGTAGTGAATTATTTCCTCCATATAGACTATCATAACACTTATTCTAAAAAAAATTAAGATATTCAACTTATTCTATTATGAATATATAAAAAATATACAATAAATATAGACCATCAACTACATTTGTTGTCAGTGAGGGTTCCTTTCATATGTCAAGGCAATCTTAGACTAAATATTCTAAATCAAGAAGAACAATTTAATCTAAATACATATGTTTTGGTAATGATCTTAATGATGCTAGAAAATTTAAATTAGATAATAAGTTAAATTTTTCAAAGTATAATCATTTAATCATTACTAAGCAGAATTCTTTTGATTTTATTAAAAAGTCAACTAGTTGTGAAAACAATATTTCCTAGATAGAAAACATGATGAATTTGTTGGCTTTATGATTTGAGATGAGACATTGTTAGTAATTCCGCTACCAAGATTTGTAAATTTATAGATTCATAAGAAGAAGAAGAAGAAAAGTGAAAAATGATATATCTACCACCAGAATCCAGTATCATAGCAGAAAATCAAACAATAATCTAGAAACATAGAAAATTATGTGATTCACTAGTCATTCAGCATGACTAGCTATATCCACTAGAAAAATGCTTATGTGTTTATATATTCTTACCAAAACAATGTCTTATAGATGCAGTAATCATGAAGAAAAGAATCACGCAGAGAGAGAAAATAAAAATGAACAATTTTGTAGAAAATTGGTAGCAACGAAAAATGAACATAAAAAATCTATTTATATTAAATAATTTTTCGATATCAATGATGGAGTGGGTCAGATCACTTGGATAGATCAGGCTGTGCTCCAAAATTCTTTTCGGCCCATTGACCAGGTAGCAGAACACCCATTATTGTGCTATTGCTGCATTCCCAATCTTTCAATATTTTATTTTTAGCACTAACAATATATTGAAATAAAAAACACTTTGGTTAAACAAAGTAGTTTATAAAAAAAAACTAAATATAATAGACATTAAACATAATTTCGCTAGCAATATTTTTTATGGTAAAGATGATGAATTGCATGATAGGGATTTGTCAATATAACTTAAAGATGTTCCATATATAGTGGCAAGTTCAAGTTCTACTATGATGAATCTTGTGGATGTTTCTTCTAAACCAGGATTGTCTTCTCATCTTAGATTTTCAAATTTCATGGGTCACCCATTCCTGTTGTATCATATGTTTGTAATAAGGCCCATAAACAATTTAACCCACAATTTAAAAAATTTTCATGTTGTCATATGCTTTCATTATTAATTCCTATCTTATAAATTGATTCTATTCAGATATTTCTCCATGTAAACCCCTTAAGTGAGCCAACCTTCCTTCATGAACCGACATCATTGCCTATAATCTAACTATAATGGATCTTCTCTTGAACACCCAAAAATTATTTGAGAACATTGGATGCTCTTATTATCGCCAACACAATTATTGCTTTAATTATTTTTAGTTTATTGTGTTACAAGTAAATATTCTTTGATTCTAGTTAAAATTAATTTGTTTATTTTAACTTTTGATATTTTGAACTTACAAACACCTGTATAAAAAGGATATTGAAATTTGTTATTGGAATTACTTATTTAAAATTTGGGGTTTATTACTTTTATTTTCCTTCTTGATGGGAGCACCCAACTCATGTGGGCCGCTCAAATGAACTTGCCTCATATATAAGGGGTTTTTATGTGTTAATATGTATATAAGAGTTATTGAAATTTGATTTATGTTATTTCAATTTGTGTTCAAGTTAAATTTAATTATTTAATTTAATTTATACATCTCATTTTATAACAAGTGTCAATGTCAAAATATGGCTTGTATGTGGAACCTTTGATAAACCAAAATGACACACTAAATTAAATTTCATCTAAACTAGTAGCCTTTGAAAATTTATCATCAATACCTCGAGGAGGAGTAGATCCACTTGTGATCTTCCCTTTAGCACTTAATAAAAAATCCTCTACAAATATTATTTTGGTAAATTGAAATGAAATCTAAGCCAGATCTCTAACAGCTATATCTGACAAGTCTCGAATATGAGACTTAGCTTACTTGGATCAAGTCACTTATCATCGCTCCAAGACTTTAAAAATATCATACATCACAATATTATTCTTATATATACATTCAACACGAAGATTTCATAAGTTATTACCCATTTTAGTATTATTCTCACTTAAATACTTTTAACTTTAAAATTCTTATAAAATCTAATAAATTAGAATTTATAAAATCAAACATTTAAGTCATAAAGAATAAATACACAAATAAAAAAAATATAGCATACAATATACACACATAATTCTAACTACAAATATGTTTTGTAATCCTCTATATAAAAATATAAAATAATTATGAGAACTTACATACTTAAAGCTCTCATATAAAACATAAAATAATTATAAAAAAAAAGATAAATGATATAATAATTGAGAAATATTTTTATTTTTTTAAATATTGGATCATTTAAATCTCATAATGATTATAGTTTGCATATATGTTTCAAAATTACATTTAAAAGTAGATCATTTAAATCCCATAAGTTATCTTGAAGCAATGTGTGATTTTATAATTTCTAAGACATACATAGAAGAATGTCTCACATCCTTTTTAAGCTCACAAATTTCTGCAAAAGTCCCAAATCATATGTAGCTTGCCCCCACAAACCAAAATTTTTCAATTTATTGTGTTTTTCTAATATATGTCAGCACCTTATGTGCATCCATGATATTTTTCTTTTTTTTCAGATATTCTTTAAAAAGTTCCATAAGAAATACACACATGGAAACCACATATAAACCATTTATATTCTGAATTTAAATATTGAGGTTCTGAGCATAGCCAAAACCACTACTCCCTCAATATTAGTATGGAGCCAAAACTAATTAATTTTTTCATAAGTTAGTCTGTTAGTGAAGAAAATCATCAAGAATGGTTCTCTCTAACATCCAGCATCCATGGCCAACAATTTTTAAGTAATTAAGTTATGCGCCAAAAACTCATTGATTTAAGAAACATATTAGCTCATTGATAATTTCCGTTCATAATTTATATGGCAATGCCCCATTGAAGAAAGTACTGTAACATTTAAAAATGAAAGAAATAAGATGAGTTGATGATAAATAAAAATCTTTGGAACACGTTGAAATGTAAATACAATGTTCGCCAAACTACAATAGCATTTCATATTTTTTGAGGTATATTATGCATCTCAAAGTAATAAAAAAAAGATTGAAGACCTACCTTGCTCAATTAAGCTTCTCAGAGCACACAAGTCACACATTATTGGTCCCCCTATCACCTATCAAAGTAACAAACAGAAACAAAGTAACAAGGAATATAAATATAATACTTACCCAAAATAAAATCTACAATATTTCAATCTACCATGTTGCTGGTTCAACTGAGATTTACCCTCAATAAAACATTGAGACTAAATCTCATCGTAGTGACGTAAATATGACCAGGAGAACACAGTATCAAAAATAATAATGAAAATATAAAGTTAGCCCAAGATAATGATTCCTTGCCATCAGCTTGTTGAGGTATGTAAGTTCCGTTCGAAGATACTCAACCCAAAGATCTGAATTTGAGCAGATTCTAAAGCCATTCTGCATAAGAACCCTAGTAGTTGTAGTATTTAAGTTATGATTAAATTTACAAGTTTCGGCATAAATCAAAACTTCAAAAACCTTTGGATGAAATCTAATTGTTTGAGCCAGTAATTACATGAATTAAAATAAATGGATCAACCTAAAGTGGACTAGAGCTCGATAATATATGTAACCTAATTTAGTTGAATCCAATGATAATAATATGACTATGCTCAGAAATGTAAATATTTTATAGATTAATGCAATAGTAAGATATGTTGGGATGCTCTACAACTTGATTAATTCAAGTGAAATGGATCGAAGAATAATACAAAATATAGGGATGCTGATAAAAACATGAACATGTGTGAGAATGAAATAATCGATAACATGATTAGATATGGAATTGCAAATTTCTTGCATTAAAACCTTAAAAATTGATAAAAAAAAGAAAAGAAGAACAATACCTTATTCATTATCAATATTTTACATGAGACCTTTGTGGTGCTCATATAAGTCGGTGTTCATGCTTACCAATGTGAAGATGGTTCAAAGAGATGAAGTTATGGAGATTATGAAGCGGGTTCCACTTGGACGAAGAAACAAGTGTGATTAATCAAGAATTCATGGTAGAGATAAAGTGGCTGATATATAGATGCACGAGTGGAGAGGGGAATGTTGGAGATGATATGGAAAAGCTATAGATTCTTACAGCCATGGTTAGGATGATGGTGTTCTAGTCTAGGTCTCGGCTATTCTGTGCCATATGTTGCATTTTTTTGAAATCACATCGGATTTCTTAAATTGCATTGGACTTCTTAAATCGCATCGGATTTCTGAAATCGCATCGGATTTCTGAAATTGCATCAGATTTCTGAAATCGCATCGCATTTCTGAAATCGCATCGGATTTCTAAAATCACATCAGATTTATGAAATCACATCGGATTTCTAAAATTGCATAGGATTTCTGAATCGCATTGAATTTATGACATCGCAACAGTAGTAATACTTCATATTTGGGTTTATAAAAAATATTAAATTTAGTGATGAATTTTTTCTCTAGCTAATTAGTATGAGAAAATCCGTCTCTAAATTTGTTGCTAAATTTTCATATTATTTTATTAAAAAAACATATTATTTCATATAACCGTAATTAAATTATATAAATATATAACCATACAAAATATATAATATTTTATTTTTTTAATAATTTATGGATAAATCTATAATATTATTTCATAAATAGAAAAATATTATGAAATTATAAAAAAGTATTTCATATATAAATATATATATATATATATATATATATATATATATATATATATATATATGGTTATACATTTTTATGAATTTAATATATTTTTATGAATATAATATTAAATAAATTTGTAGGCAAAAAAATTCATATTATTTGATGTAATTTATTATTTATTATTTATAACAACCCTAACATAACTTAATGTGAGAAAAGATTATAAAAAAAGATAAATTTATTATTTTAATAAGAACGGAATATAAAAAGCTAATATTAAAGATTTTACTCAAATTTTAATTCTTATAAATTTAAGTAGGGGCAGAAATAAAACATGAATTCAAATCAATGTAGGGTCAGATTGGTAGTGCTTTTCAAAAATGTTTATAGGGCTAAAAATAATTTTAAGTGTTTTTAGGACGAAAAAATATCATTAGTAATATTTTTAAAAACTCATTTAAAACCCTAAAAAAACATTTGAAGTGTTATTTTAATAAGAACCTCGAGAAATTTTTTTTATACATCATCAAAAGTTTTTGGATATAATATAGGTGCCAAATGGGTGAGCTGTCCGGACCCGGCCCAAAGCCACATTGTAGTGTCATGCATGGGCCCATGTCGGGAGGACTCTCGGCATGAATCATGCCATGCTGTGCCAAGAGATTTTAGCCCATGTGTCATGCCAAGCCCAGCATGGGTGCCTAGAATTTGGGAATGGCAGGGGGGACAACGCGGTGACGCACGATGGGAAATGGCTCAACAGGCCCGATGGGCAACCATGACGTGGCGACGCACCCCCTCAAGCCTTAATTTTTTTTAAAAAGACCCACCCCGAGTCTAACCGACCCAACGAACCCTATTCAAACCATTCAAACCTGGGCAGATTCTAATCCACGGGCCGCATTTGGCCCGAACCACCATATTAGGCATGCCGTGACAAGCATATAAACCTAATCTAGAGGGGCCTGAAAAAAAAGTGCAAGGCCAGCCCAGCCCAGCCCTTTTGACACCTCTAAAATGTAATTAAAATATCTATTTATTTATCCTTAAATATCAATTTATTTTATTTAAAATTTTTGAAAAATATAAATTTCTTTTAAAATTCAAATAATTCAAATTTTTTGTAAAATATTTTTTTAAAGATTCCTATAATCACAAAAATAATTATTTTAAGTTTTATTAATATAAATATTTAGTTGTTTATTCGTTAATTTACATTTTTTGTCAATATTTTTTATTATACAAATGTTTACATATGTTCATTTATTAATTCAAATATTTTAAAAAATGTTTATAATTATAGAATTAATTATTTAATTTAGTTATTAATAAGTATATTTATATATCATAATTAAATAATTCAGATAATATTTTGTATAATTTTTTAAAATTTCTAAAATAAAAATATTTATTTTAGTTTTTATTAATATAAATTTTTATTCATATTTAAATATTTTTTTAATTTTTTTTTATAATATCTTATTTTTATAATTATATAAGTGAAGGTGTCATTCAAAGATTCCTCATCCATTGACCATGACAGACTTTTAATATACAAAATTGCATCAAATATTAAAACAAATAATATATATAAAGATAATTCAGTATAGATTAATGACAAAAATTAATCTTGAGCTAAATAGTTAGGGAAGAATCCCTAGCAAAATTGATATATTTTTTGATAATTATAATTTAAGGACTAATCGCTTGCTATTAAAATATAATTATAAAAAAAAATTTCTAGATAACTAATTAGCTAGTGATTTTTTTAAAACTAATAAGCTTGGGGTTTATCTATCTATCAATCTGTTTATCTATCTATCCATTAATCTATCTATCTATTTATCTATCTATCTAATTGTATATCAATCTTTCTATCTATAAGTCTATCAATATATCAATCAATGTGTCTATCTATCAATCTAGTAATCTGTCTATCCTTCTGCCTATATATCTATCTATCTATCTATCTATCTATATGTGTATCTATTTATTAGTCTTTCTATCAATAAACATGTTGATCTATCTGTCTAACTATCGAACTATCTGTAATTTTATCTATATGTCTATCTATCAAACAATCAATCAAATAATCTATCTATCTATCTTTATCATTATATCTAGCTATCTGTGAATCTATCTATCTATCTATGTGTCTATATATTTATATTTCTATCTGTCTATCTATCTATCTATCTATCTTTCTATCTATTTGTATGCCTCTCTATCTATCGATCTGGCTATCTACTTGTCTATCAATATGACTATCTATCAATCTATCTATCTATCTATATATCTATCTATCTATTTATCAATATATCTATCTTTATATCTATTTATCTGTCTATCTATCTCTATATCTATCTATCTATATGTCTATCTATCTTTCTATTTGTTTATCTATATTTCTATCTATCTATCTATCTATATTTCTATATATAAGTCTTTCTATATATCTATCTATCTATCTATCTATAAATTTGTCTATCTATATATATATTTATCTATTAGTCTATATATGTGTATATCTATCTATGTATCTACTTGTCCATCTATTTGTCTATCTATCTATAAATTAATCTATCTATCTATTTATCTATCTATATGTCTAACTAAATGTTTTTCTATCTACTATTTATAAGTTAGTCTTTCGACCTGTCTATCTATCGGTCGATCTATCTATCTATCTATATGTCTATATATATATATATATATATATATATATATATATATATATATATATATATATATATATATAACTATGTACCTATCTGTTTATCTATCTAAATATCTAACTGTTTATCTATCTATCTATGTTTATGTCTATCTGTCTATCTATATATTTGTTTATCTATCTATCTATTTGTCTTTTAATATATTTATATATTAGACTATCTATATGAATATTTATCTATCTATCTGTCTGTCTATGAATCTATCTATCTATCTATCTATCTATTTATTTATTTGTCTGTCTGTCTATTTATCTATTTATCTGACTATATTTCTATCTATCAATCAGTGTATATATTTTCCCATCTAACTGTCTATCTAAATATCTTTCTATTTGTTTATCTATTTGACTTTCTATGTGTCTATCTATCTGTCTATCCATCTATCCTTATTTCTATCTATCTAATAATCTATTTATCTATCTATCTATCTATTTATTTATATATATATCTATCTATTAGTCACACAATCTATCTATCTATCTTTATATCAATCTATCAATCTATCTGTCTATCATTCTTTCTATCATTCTATCTATGTTTCTATCTATCTATCTATCTTTTCTATCTGTCTATCTATTTGTGTATCTATTTGTCTATATATATATATATATATATATATATCTATCTATCTATATATCTATCTTTCTTTCTTTCAATCAATCTATCTATATATCTAAATATCTATCTATATGTCTACCTATCAATCTGTCTATCAATCAATATATCATTCATTCTATATGTCTATCTTTTAATCTCCTTATATATCTATATATCTACATATTTTTCTATATATCTATCTATCTATCTGGCTATCTATCTTTCTTTTTATTTATCTAACTAACTATCTATCTATATGTTTGTTTATTCATCTGTCAATCTATTTGTTAAACAATCAATCTATCAATCTATCTGTCTGACTTTGTGTCTATTTGTCTATTTAACTATTTATCTATCTATTTATCTGACTATCTCTCTATCTATTTGTTTATTTATCTATCTGCTGGTCTTCCTACCTCATTACTTGAAAGCTTGCCTTTTTTAATATATATATATATATATATATATATATATATATATATATATTATCTATCAATCTATCTATATATCTATCTTTCTATCTATCTTTCTATTTGTCTATCTATCTTTTTGTCTACCTATTTGTGTATTTAACTATCTGCCTCTCTATCAATCTATCAGTCTATTTGTTTGTCTATCTATATATATTTCTACTTGTTTATATATTTCTCTACCTATTTGTTTATCTTTCTGTCTCTCTACTTGTTTGTCTATATATCTATCTATCTATCTGTATGTATGTATGTCTGTCTATATATATTTCAATACAGCAATCTATCTTTCTATCTATCTATCTATCTCACTATTTATCTATATATCTAACTATATATTTATATATATGTCTATCTATTTGTCTATCTATATGTCTATTTATCTATATATTTTTTATCTATCTGTATATCTATATGTCTATCTGCTTAACAATCAATCAATCTATCTCTTTATTAATCTATTGATCAATCTAACTATCAATCTATATATCAATCTATCTTTCAATCATTCTATCAATTTATCCATCTATCTATCTATCTATATATCTTTTAATATTTAAATCTATCTATTTAACTATTAATGTATTTGTATTTTTATTTGTCTACTATTTACCCTATCTATCTATATGTTTAATCTATATGTCTTTCTATCTGTCTCTTTATCCATCTATCTATCTACCACCCTACTGTCACTATTTGTCAATCTAGTTTTCTCTATATACCATTTTCTATCTATCTATCTATTTATATGTCTATCTATCTTTCTTTCTATTTGTTAATCTTTCTATCAATATATCAGTCTATCTATCTATCTGTGTATCTATCTGTCTATCTATATATTTATCTATCTGTTTATCTACTTGCCTATCAATCTGTCTATTTGTCTATATATCTATTTATCTATCTATATTTCTATTTGTCTATCTATCTATCTATCTATATGTTTATTTATTTCTTAATCCTTCAATCTATATTTCGGTCTATATATCTATCTATATTTCTATCTCTCTATTTCTCTATCTATTTGATTATTTATTTGTCTATTTATGTGTCTATCTATTTGACTTTCAATTTGTCTATCTAACATCTATCTATGTATCTATGTATCTATCTATCTGTCTATCTATCTATCTATATTTATATATAACTATCAATCTATATATTTTTTTATCTCTCTATCTATTTATCTTTATTTCTGTTTATCAATTATCTATATATTTTGCTATCATTGTGTATATCAATCAGTCTATCAATATATCTATAAATCAATCATCAATTTATCTATCTATCTATTTATCTATGTATTTGTCAATCAATTTTTCTATCAATAAATCCATCTATCTATCTATATATTATCTGACTATGAATTTATCTATCTATTTTTTGGTATATTTATTTGTCTATCTATGTGTATGTCTATCTATCTGTCTTTCTTTCTCTCAATTTATCTATCACTATTTCTAATAGTCCTTTGGTCTGTTTATATATATATATATATATATATATATATATATATATATATCTTATTATCTATCTATCTGTCTCTCAATCTATCTATTTATCTAACTATCTATGTATCTATGTCTTTCTATCTATCTATTTATCTATCTATAAATCTGTCTATTTATCTATCTATTTCTGTATAACTTTCTATCTATCTATTTATTTATCTAACTAATTGTCTATATATATATATATATATATATATATATATCTATCTATTTATCATTCTATATGTCAATATATCTATCTTTCTATCTATCTATTTTTCTTTCTGTCTGTCTAATTATATATATCTATCTATCTATCTTTTTATTAATCTATTTTATTTATCTATCTATCTATCTTTATATCTATCGAACTATCTATCTATAATTTTATTTATATGTATATTAATTTGTTTATCTATCTATATATCTATTTATTTGTCTATCTATCTATCTAACTGTCTAATTATCTATCTATCTATTTATTTGACTTTCTATAATTAGTCTATCTATATGTCTATCTATCTAACAAATAATCTCTTGATCAATCTATCTATTTATCTGTCTACTTATCTATCTATCTATCTTTTTATCTATCTATCTATCTATCATTCAATCTATTTCTATCAATCTTTTTATCAATCTATCTATCAATAAATATATCTTCTGTCTATCATTATTTCTATAAGTCAGTCTATGTATCTTTTTATCTATCTAACTATAAATATATATATCAATCAATCTATCTATTTCTCTATATATCTATCTAATAATTTTTCGATCTATTTGTCTAATAATCTAACTTTCTGTCTATCTAACTATCTATATGTATATCTATCTATCTAACTAGTTGTTTATCTATCTTTCTATCAATCTTTCTATTTATCTGTCTATAAATGTGTGTGTCAATTTTTCTATCAATTTGTCTATCAACCTGACAATCAATCAAACCTATCGAACTATCTATCTATCTATCTATCAATCTGAAAATCAATTTGTCTATCAATCTTTCTATAAATTTTTTTATTTATCTATCTATATGTCTATCTATCTTTCAATCTATCTCTCTTTCAATTTAAATATCTATCTCTCTCAATTTAAATATATCTCTCTCTCTCTCTCTATATATGTATATATATCTATTTATCTACATGTATATCTATCTTTCTTTTTATCTGGTTATTTATCTATATTTCTATGTATCTATTTGACTATATGTCTATCTATTAATCTATCTATCCTTTAATATATATGTCTATCTATCTATTGATCTATCTATCTATTTATCTGTCTATCTATATATCTATCTTTCTATTGATATATCTATCTATCTATCTATTTATATTTGTATCTATCTATCATTATATATGTCTATCTATTTGTCTATTTATCTGTCTTATATTCTATGTATCTATTTATCTAATAATCTATAATCTATCTGTCTAGCATCTATCTATTAGTCTATCTATCTATTTGTCTATGACTATCAAAAAATCTATCTTTAAATCAGTCTATCAAGATGTCTACCAATCTATCTTTCAACTATCTATCAATATGTCTATCTCTCTGTATATCAATTTATTTATCAATTCCTATATCAATCTAGCGATTATATCTTTGTGTATTTCATTCTATTTACCTATATATTGTCTATTTATCTATCTATCTATATATTGAATAACTATTGATCTATCTATCTAACTATATCTTTTTTTATCTATCTATATATCTATTTGTTTAATCTATTTATCTAGTTGTTTATCTATATATATACTATATATCTATTTATATATCTATCAATCTTTCTATCTACATATCTATCTATCTATTTGTCTATCTATCAATATATCTATTGAATTGCCTATCTATAAGTCTATCTATCTATCTATCTATATATCTATCTATCTATTATATCAATTTATCTATCTATCTATTTTTCTCACTATCTGCTAATATATTTATCAGTGTCTATGTCTATCTATCTGTTTATCTATCTATCTTTTTGTTTATCAATCTATTTATATGTATATTAATATGTATATCTATCAATCTATATATCTATCAATCTATTTGTCAATCTATCTGTATATCTTTATATATATCTATCTATATGATCGATTAAACTTACTTCTATATATTTGGGTATTTATCTATATATCTATCTATTTGTCTATTTATCTGTCTATCTATTTGTCTATTTATATATCTATCTATCTATCAATCTCTCTCTCTTTCTATCTATTTATTTATATATATGTCTATCTATTTGAGTATCTATCTATTTATTTATCCATCTATCTAACTGTATAATAATATGTAAATATATTTGCCTATCTATCTATCTGTCTATCTGTCTATCAATCAAACAATCTATCTATCATACAATCAGTGTATCAATATGTCTATAAATATATCTTTCAATCTTTCTATCAATCATTCTTTCAATCTTTCTATCTATCTTTCTATCTATTTGTTTATCAATCTATCGATCAATCTATCTATTTATATCTCCATGTATTTTTATTTTAATGTGCCTATATTTATCTATGTTTCAATTTTCTATGTGCATAGAAAATTAGGATATCTATTTATATATCTATCTATTTATCTTTTTCTTTTTTATTTATCTATAT
>JAREIK010002529.1:389447-422039 GCA_029783825.1 Sapria himalayana | reverse complement strand
ATCAAACATCCATCACAATTTATCATTCAATATAAAATCAAACATCTCTTGCGGTTCCCTAGTTAATCCCTCACAAATTAGCTAGGGATTATATCACTAGCAAAATTTCAAACAAACTAAACAGATAATTTCTTGTAGTGTAAATAGATAAATTTATTTATAGATAGATATATAGAGAGAGATATATATATAGACATACAAATATATGTATATATATATATATATATACATTAATAGAAAGATAGATAGATAGACAAATATATAGATATATAAATAGACAAATAGATAGATAGACGAAAAGATAGAAATAAAGAAAGACATGTAGATATATAGAAAGATAGATAGACAAATAGATAGATAGATAGATAGATAAAAATGAGATAGAGCAAAAGATAGACAGATTAATAGATGGACATATAGATAGATAGACAGACAAATAAATAGATAAATAGATAGATAGACATATAGATAGATAGACATATAGATAGATAGACAAACAGATAGATTGATAGATATATTAATAGTTAGATAGATAAATAGTTAAATAGATAGAGAGACAGATAGACAGAGAGATAGACAGACATATAAACATACAGATAGTTAGACAGATAGATAAACAGTTATAAAGATAGATAGATGGAGAGATAGATAAACAAATAGTTATAAAGATAGATATTGAAAGATAGATAAACAGACAAATAAACATGCAGATAGAAAGACAAAAAGAAAATAGATAGATATGTAGATAAATAAATAGAAAGACAAATATATAGATAGTTAGATTAATAGATATATAGATGGATAGAAAGATAGATAGATATATAGAAGGATAGATAGATATATAGAAGGATTGATAGACAGATATCTAGACAAATAAATTAATAGATAGATAGATGGATAGATAGATAGATATTTAGATAGACAATTAAATAGATATAAATATAGATAGATAGATAGATAGATAGATAGACAGACAAATAGACATAAATACATAGATTGATATATGCACAGATAGGTAGATAGATTTATATACAAATAAAAAGATAGACAAATAGATATATAGATAGATAAATCGATAGATCGATAGATTGATAGATTGATAGATATATAGATAGACAGATCGATAAATAGATACATACACAGATAGATAGATAAATCGATAAATAGATAGATTGACACAAAGATAGATAGAAAGATAGACATAGAAAAAGATATATAGTTAGACAGATAGATACACATATTGATAGATACATCGATAGAAAAAAAGTTAGGCTGATAGATAAATAGATAGATAGACATACAGATAGAGAGACAGATAGAAAGATAGATATAAAGATAGATATAAAAATTGATAGAAAAATAGATAGATAGACAAATAGGTAGACAAATATATAGGCATATTTATAGATAAATAGATAGATATATAGATAGATACACTTATAGATAGATAGATAGATAAAAAAGGTAAATTGATTAATAGAATGACTGATAGATAGGTAGATAAATAGATAGATATATTGTCACATAGATAGATAGATAGACAGAAATCAGATAGATAGATAGATATATATATATATATATATATATATATATATAGAAAGAAAGAAAGAAAGAAAGAAAGAAAGATAGATAGATAGAATGATAGACACATAGATAGACAAATAGATAGATAGACAGATAGATAACCAATTAGATAGATATATAGATTGATAGACAAATAGATAGATAGACAGTTAGATAGAAAGATAGATACTTAGATAGATAGATAGATAGATATATAAGTTAGATAGATAGATAAATAGACAGAAAGATAGACAGATAGTAATATAGTTTGACGACAAATTGATAGAAAGATAAATAGGTAGATAGACAGATAGATAAATTATTAGACAAATGGATTAAAAGATTGATTGATTGATTGACAAAAAGATAGATATATAGATAGATAGACAGATGGATAGACATATAGATTGAAAAATAGATAGATAGACAGATTGATTGATTTATTGATTGATAAATAGAGAGACAAATCAATAAATAGATAAATAGACAGATCGATAAATAGATAGACAGAGAGATAAAAAGTTAGACAATTAGATTGATAGATACACATATTGATAGACAGATCAATAAACAAATAATTATATAAGATATCTAAATAGATAGATAGACATATAAATAGACAAATAAATAGTTAAATAGATATAAAGTTCGATGGTAACAAAGATAGACAGATATAAAAAAGATAGATAAACAAATAGATAGATAGATATATAGACATATAGATAGACAAATAGATAGGTAGATTGATAGATACACTTATAGATAGATAGATAAAGAAAAAGGTAGATACATTAATAGTCAGAAAGATAGACAAATATATATATAAATATATAGAAATATATATAGTCAAATAGATAGAAAGATAGATAGACAGATTGACACACATATAGATAGATAGATAGATAGAATGATAGATTGACAGGTAGATAGATAGATATATATATATATATATATATATATATATATATATATATATATATAGATAAATAGATAAACAAATAGATAAATCTATACATAGATAGACAAAAATATAGACATTTAGATAGACAGATAGATAAAAAGAAAGAAATATAGATAGATAGAGAAATAGATAGACAAATAGATAGATTGCTAGATTGATGGATAGTTAGATAGATAGATAGATAGATAAATAGATAGATAAACATATAGAAAGATAGACAAATAGATATATAAATATATAGAAAGATATGTAGTCAAATAGATAGAAAGATAGATAGACAGACGACACACATATAGATAGATAGATAAGTAGATAGAATGATAGATAGATAGATAGTTAGAGAGATAGATATAAAGATAAATAAATAGATAGTTAAATAGAGAGATATACAGATAGAAAGACAAATAGATAGGCATAAAGATAGACAAATAGATAGACAATAATATAGATAGATAGATATAAAGTTTGATTGATTAATTGATTGATTCATAGAAAGATAGATTTATTGATTGATAGAAAAATATAGTAGTTAGATAGATTAATAAATAGATAAATAGAGATATAGATAGAGAGATAGATAGAGAGATATATTGACATTTTAATAGACAGAAAGATAGAAAAATTGATATATAAAGATATAAATAGATAGATAGACAAATAAAAATTCAGATCGGCATAGTGATACAATGACAGATAGATAGATAGGTAGATAGACAGATAGATAAATAGACAGATCAATATATAGATAGATAGAGTGATAAATAGATAAATTGATAGTCATATTGAGAGACATATTTAAAGATAGATATACAGATAGATAAACTAATAAATAGACAAATAGATAGAAAGATAGATAGATAATAAAATAAACAAATAGTAAATAGATATATAGATCGTTAAATTGATAGACCGATAATTAGACATATGAATAGATGGATAGATAGATAGATAAATAGATAAATAGATAGATATATACACTTATAGATAGATAGATTAACAAATAGAAAGACAAATTATTAGACTGATAGATAAAAAAATATATAGACAAATAGATAGATACAAAGATACATAGACAAATAGGTATATAGATATATAGATAAAAATATAGATAATCAGATATATATGCATATAGTTAGGTAGATAGATAATAAAATAGATAGATAAATAGATATATAGAAAAATATTAAGTTAGTATGATAGAAAGATATTTACATGGATAGATAGCAAGATAGAAAAAAGATAAATAAATAGATAGATTGACAAATAAATGGATAAATAGATAAACAGATCAAAAGTTAGATGGATAGATAGATAATTTGAAAGACATATATAAAGATTTATAGATAGATATTTAGATTGGTAGATAAAATAATAGATAGACATATTAATAAATAGAAAGATAGATAAATAGATAAATAGATAAATATATATATAGATAGATATATAGATAGATACCCATATAGATAGACAAATATATTGACAAATAGATAGAAATAACTATTGATAGATAGAAAGATAGACACATATAGATTGACAGACTTATAAATAGATAAATAGATAGATAGATATATAGTCTTATAGATCGATAGATATATATATATATGATAGGAAAGATAGTTAGACAAATAGATAGATAGAATGACAGATATATTGATTGTTTGATAGATAAATATAAAGATATCTAGATATTAGATAGATAGATAGATAGACTGATAATAGATCGATAAATAGAGAGATAGATAGACTGATAATAGATCGATAAATAGATAGATAAATAGATCAATAAATAGATAGATAGATAGACTGATAGTTATAAAAAGATATATAGACAAATAGATAGTTAGATATATTATCAGATTTATAGATAAAAAGATAGTTAAATAAATAGATAGATAGATAGGAAAATAGATACTCATATATATAGAAATATAATAGAGATATGGATAGATAGATAGACAGAAAGATAGATAAATAGAAATCTAGATATATATATATATATATATATATATATATATATATATATATGGATAGATAGAGAGATAGATAAATGGATAAATAGATGAATAGATAGAGATATAAATTGACAGATAGATAGATAGTTAAATAGATAGACAAATAGATAGATACATAACCATATTGGTAGATCGATTGATAGACATTTTGATGATTAGATAGAAAGATTGATATATAGATTGATAGATAGATTATTAGTAAAATTGAAAGAAAGATTGGTAGACTAATTGAAAGACAGACAGATAGATTAATTGATAGACAGATAGATAGATAGACATAAAGATATACAGATAGTTAAACAGATATAGACAAATAGTTAGATAAATAGATTCCCAAATATATAGATAGTTAGATTGAAAAATAGAAAGAAAGAAAGATAGATAGATAGATAGATAGAAAAATAGTTAGACAGATAGATGGACAGATACATAGATATATAGATATATTGATAGATATGTAGATAGATACATAGATACAAAGATAGATAGACAAATAGATTTACAAATAGACAGATTGATTGATTGATTGATTAAAAGATAGATAGACAAATAGATAGACACATAGATAATAGACAAATAGAGAGATAGGATGATAGGTTGATAGATAAATATATAGATAGATAAATAAATAGATATATAGATAGATAGATAGATAAATAAATAGAAAGAAAGAAAGATAGATAGATATATAAAAGGTAGATAGATAAATAGATAGACTAAAAGATAGAAAGCGATAAAGATAAACAAATAGATAGACATATTGATAGACAAAGATATAAACAAATATATAGACATATAGACAGACAGATAGATCGATAGATAGATCGATAGATAGATAGATAGACATATTGATAGATAGATAGAAAGGTAGACAAACAGATAGATAGATAAATCGATAGATTGATAGAAAGATAAAGATAAAGATATATAGATTGTAGATATATATATATATATATATATAAACAAATATATAGTTAGATAGATAGCCAAATAGATAGATAGATACATAGTCAAATAGATAGACAAATAGATAGATAGATAGATAGATAGATATATAATCAAATAGATCGACATATATATAGAAAGATGGATTGAGAGATAGATAGACAAATACAAAGTCAAATAAATAGATAAATAAAAAATATATATAGAGTAAAATAGCTAAACAAATTGTTAGACGGATAGATTGACAAACAGATAGATAGATTGGTAGGTAGGTAGATAGATAGACAGAAATAAAGATACAAATTTATACAGAGAGATAAACAAATAAATGGACAAATAGATAAACAAATATATAGATAGATATATAGTCAAATAAATAGACAAATAAATAGACAAATAGATAGACAAATAGATAGAAAAATAAATAGATAGATAATTAGATATATAGATAGATAGATATATAGACATATAGATAGATGGATAAATAGATGGATGGATGGATAGAAAGATAGATAGACAAAAAAATATACAAAAAAGATAGGCTGATAGATAGATTGGTAGATAGACAAATAGAAAAATAGATATATAGATATAACAAGTAAATAGATAAATAGATAGGCAGATAAATAGACAGATAAATATATAGAAAGATAGATTGATAAATAAATAGATAGAAAGATAGATAGATAGATACTTAGTTAGATAGGAAGATAGATAGATAGATACACACACACACACACACACACACACACACACACACAAACATATAGATTGATGGAAAGTTAGACAAATAGTTAGATATATACATAGACAAGAAGAAAAAAAGTTAGAAAAATAGTAAGACAGAAAGATAGCCAGAAAGATAGCCAGAAAGATAGAAAGTTAGAAAAATACATAGACATAAAGATAGACAAATAGATTAATAGATAGTTATATAGATACATAGATAGATAGATAGATTGATTGATTGACAAATAGATAGATAGATAGAAAGCTAGATAGATAGATAGATTGATTAACAAATAGATAGATAGATAGAGAGCTAGATAGAAAGATTGATAGATAGTTAGACAAATAAATATATAGATAGATAGATCAAAAGTTAGATAGATAAATAAATAGATAGATAGATAGATAGACATATAGATAGAGAGATAGATAGAAAGATAGAAAGATAGATAGATAGAATAATAGATAGTTAGATAGATAGATATACAAATAGATAGACAGATAGATAGGCAAATTGATAGATAGACAAATAGACAGATAGATATATATATATATATATATATATATATATATAAATAGATACACAAAGAGATACATAGATAGATAAGTAGATTGATAGCTAGATACATATATAGAGAGATAGACAAATAGATAAATTGATATATAGATAGATATATAAACAAATAGATAGACAAATATATATATATATATATATATATATATATATATATATATATCCATATAGATAGATAGATAAATAGATGGATGGATGAATGGATCAAAATATAGATATACAAAAAAATACACAAAAAGATAGACTGATAGATAGATAGGTAGATAGAAAAATATATAGATAGAAATATAAATATGACAAATAAATAGATAGATAGATAGACAGATAGATAGATAAATATATAAAAAGATAGATCGATAAATAAATAGATAAAAAGAAAGATAGATACTTTGTTAGATAGGTAGATAGATAGAGAGATAGACAAATAGAGATACACACACACACACACACACACAAACATACAGAGTGATGGAAAAATAGACAAATAGTTAGATATATTGATAGACAGAAAGTTAAAAAGTTAGAAAAATAGTAAGACAGAAAGATAGCTAGAAAGAAAGAGTGTTAGAAAAATAAATAGACATAAAGATAGACAAAAATATTGACAGATAGTTATGTAGATACATAGATAGATAGAAAGATAGATAGACTGACAAATAGATAGATAGATCGATAGCTAGACAGATAGATTGACATATAGATAGACACATAGTTATACATATAAATATATAGATAGATAGATCAAAAGTTAGATAGATAGACAGATAGATAGACATATAGATAGAAAGATAGATAGATAGATAGAGAGATATATATATATATATATAGATATATAGATAGATAAATAGAAAGTTAGATAGATAGATAGATTTACAAATAGATAGATAGATAGCCTAATAGATAGATAGATAGACAGATCGATAGACAGATAGATAGATAGATAGAGATATAAATAGACAAATAGAGATACAAAGAGATAGACAGATAGATAGATAGATAAACATATAAATAGATAGATAGATAGACATTTAGATAAATAGATAGAAAAATAGATAGTCATATTGATAGATAGATAGTTAGATATATATATATATATAAACATATAGAAACACAAATAGATAAATAGATATGTAGAGTGATAGATAGACATATAGATAGATAGATAGATAGAATGAATGAATGAATGATTGATATAAAAATAGTTAGATAGATGGATAGAGAAATATATATATATAATATATATATATATATATATATATATATATATATATACATATAGATATATAGATAGACAAATAGTTATTTAGTTAGATAGATAAACTCATATAGAGATAGATCGATAGACACACAGATTGATATATACATAGATAGATAGCTAGATAGATTGATGGAGAGATATATAGATAGATTGATAGATAGATAGACTAATTGATTTAGTGATTGATTAACAGAATGATAAATAGATTGATAGATATACATATAAAAAGTCATATAGATAAAAAATATATAGATTGATTAATAGACAAATATATAGACAAATAGATAGAGATATAGATAGATAATTAGATAGATAGCATATAGATAGATAGAGAGATAGATAGACAGATACATAGATATATAAATAGATAGAAAAATAGATATATAGATAGATAGATAGATAGAAATATAGACAAATAGATAGATAGATAGATAAATAGATAGTTAGTTAGTTAGTTAGATAAATAGATAGATAGATTGTTTGCCAGATAGATAGATAGATAGAAAGATTAATAGATAGACATATAGATATTAGATAGATAGATAGATAGATATATGGATAGATCAATAAATAAATAGTTACACAAATAGTTAGATAGATAGATAGATAGATAGACATATAGTTCAAAAAAAAGTTAGATAGAAAGAGAGATGGATAGATAGATAAATAAATAGATAGATAGGAATATAGATAGATAGATAGCTAGACAGATAGTTTGATATATAGATTGACAAATAGATAGATAGCTAGATTGACAAAAAGTTAGATAGATAAATATATAGATAGATAGATTGACAGATAGACTGATAGATAGAAATATAGATAGAAAAATATACATATAGATGCATATAGATAGATGGAAATATATAATTATATAGACATATAGATAAAAAGAAAGATAAAATAATATAAAGATTTATAGAATGACAGATATATAGATGGATAGTTAAATTGATAGATAGATAGATAGACAGATAGATAGATAGTTAAATAGATAAATAGATTTATAAAAATATTAATATACAAATTGATAGATATATTGATAGACTAATTGATAGATTGATTGATTGATAGATTTATAGAAAATTGCTAAATTATGTTATAGACAAATTTATAAATAGATTAATAGACGAATTGATAAACATAGCCATAGACAAAAAGACAGCTAGACAGATCGATAGATCGATAGATAGATCGACAGATAGACAGACAGACAGATAGAAAGATAGATATATAGATAGAGAGATAGATTGATAGATAGATAAACAGATAGAAAAATAAATAGTTAGATGGATATATAGATAGACAGATGGATAGATAGAAAAATAGATAGACAGATAGACAATCAAATTGATAAATAGATAGACATACATATAGACAAAAAGATTGATAATTAGATAGACAGACTGATAAATAGATAGATAGATAAATAAAAAGGTAAGTAGACATGAAAATACAAAGCCATAAAAAGATTGATAGATAGGTAAATAGACAAATAAAAAAACAAATATATAGATAGATTGACACATAGATTGTTGGATAAATAGATAAATAGATGTTTGGATATATAGATTGATACAAAAACATATAGATAGAAAGATGGATATATAGAAGGTTAGATGGATGTATAGATAGAAGGATAAATAGATACTCTGATAGATATATACACATATAAATAGATAGATAGATAGGTAGTTAGATTGATAGATGAATGATAGATAAATTCATAATTAGATTGTTCGGATAGATTATAGGGAGATTGATAGATAAATTGATAGATAGATTGATAGATAAATAGATATACAAATCAATATTCTGATAGACAGATTGATAGATATACAGATAGATAGACAAATAGATAGCCATATATATATATATATACAGATAGATAGATAGATAGATCGACATATAGATAGACAGATAGATAAATAGACATATAAATAAATAGATATATATAGAGATATATAGATAGATAGATATGTAGATTAATCGAAAAAAAAGATATTTAGATAGATACACACATAGATAGATAGATAGATCATTAGATAAATAGATTGACAGAAAGATAGATTGATAGATAGATAGATAGATAGACAAATATATAGAGAGTTTGATATATAGATAGATAGATAGATAGAAAACACATATATAGACAGATAGATAGATAGATAACATATATATAGATAGATTATTGATTAATACATAGATAGATAGATAAATAGATAGATAGACAGATACATTGACTAACATATAGATAAATAGATAGATAGATAGAAAATTATATAATTTGATAGACAGACATATATAAAGATTGATAGACAGAATGATAGATCAAATAGATCGATAGAGAACCAGATAGATAGACAGACATATAGATAGATAGATAGATAGATAGTTTGATAGATAGATAGTTTGATAGATAGATTGACTGACAGATTGATAAACAATTAGATAGACACACGTATAGATAGATAGTTGGATATATAGATTGGAAAATAGACAGATAGACAATAAGATAGATATATAGATAGACAAAGAGATAAAAAAATAGATTGATAAATAAATAGATAGACTAATAGATAGATAAAAAGGTACATAGACATGCAAATAGAAAGTCATAAAAAAAGAATGATAGACAAGCAGATAGAGAAATAGAAGGTCAGATATAAAGATAGATAGATTGACACTTAGATTGTTGGATAAATAGTTGAAGAGATAGTTGGATATATAGACGGATAGATAGACAGATAAATATAAAGATTGATAGAGAAATGGATAGATAGACGGATAGATAGACAATCAGATAGATATATAAACAGATAAATAGATAGATAAATAGACAAATAGATAGTTAGATTGATAGATATGTTTATAGATAGATTCATAATTTGATTGATCGATAGATTATACGAAGATTAATAGACAAATTGATAGATAGATTGATAGATAAATAAATATAAAAATCAATATACATATAGATTTACTGATAGATATATAGATATATAGACATATATATATATATATATATATATATATATATATATATATATATATATATATATATTGATAGATATATAGTTAAAGATATAGATAGATATATAAAAAGACATATAGATAGATAGAGAGAGAGATAGATAGATAAATAGACATATAGATAGACAGATAGATAGAGAGAGATATAGATAGATAATTACATAGATTATTAGATAGAAAGATAGACAGATAGATAGAAAGATAGATAGACAAATAGATAGACAGATAGATAGATAGATAGATAAATAGATAAATAGATTGTTACATAGATAGATAGATAGAAAAAAATATAGACATATTGGTAGACAGATTGATAAACAAATATATAGAAATTTTGATATATAGATGGGTAGATAGACAAAAACTAGAAAGATAGACAAATAGATAGATATACAGATAGTGAGATAGATAAATATACACATATATAGATAGACAAACAGATAGATAGATAAATATTTTTATAATTTAATACACAGACATACATAAAGATCGATCGACATAATGCTAGATAAATAGAATGATAGATAGACAAATAGACCGACAGATAGCCAAGCAGATAGATAGACAGATAGAGAGAGCTATATTGATAGATAGATAGACAGATAGATTGACAAAAAAATAGATAGACAGATATATAGAGAGACAGATGGATAGATAGATAAATAGACAGACAGAAAGAAAATCATGATGATTAATATATAGACAAACAAATAGAAAAACAGATTTATAAATAGATAGATAGACTAATAGATAGATAGATAAAAAGACAAATAGACATGCAAATATAAAGTCAGATAAAAAGATTGATAGATAGGCAGATATACAAATAGAAAGACATATATAAAGATAGATACATTGACACATAGATTTTTGGATAGATATATTATTAGATAGTTGGATATATAGATAGATAGATAGAAAGATAGACAGATAGATAGATGGATAGATGGATAGATAGACAGATTGATAAACAATCAGATAGATATATATACAGATTAATAGATAGATAGACAAATATATAGTTATATTGATAGATAGATTCATAATTAGATTGATAGATAGATTATAGGTAGATTGATAGACAAATTGATAGATAGATTGATAGATAAATAGATATACAGATTGATATATAAATAGATAGACTAATATATATACAAATAGATATATAGAAAGATAAATATTTAGAAAGACAAATAGATAGACAGATAGATAGAGAGATAGATAGATATATATATAGATAGAAATATAGACAAATAGATTGATAGATAAATAGACAAATAAATAGATAGAAAGATAGATTTATAGCCAGATAGATAGATAGAAATATAGATAGATATATAGATAGACAGATAGATAGATAGATAGATATATAGACAGATGATAGATAGATAAATAGATACATAGTTATATAAATAGATAGAAAAATAGATAAACAGAGAGATAGACAAAATATATAAACAAATAGATAGATAGTCAAATTGATATATAGACAGATAGACATATAGATATATAGATAGGTAGACACGTGGATATACATATTGATAGATATATAGATAGACAGATAGATTGGCACCTAGATAGATATATAGATAGACAAATAAATAGATATATAAATAAATATATAGATAGATAGATAAAGATATATATATAGACAGATAGATACATAGATTAATAGAATGAAAGAAAGAAAGACAAATAGATAGATAGATATATAGATAGATCGATAGATAGATAGATAGATAGACAAATTGTTAGATAGATAGATAGTCAAATATATAGAGAGTTAGATATATAGATAGATAGATAGATAAATAGCAAGTTAGATAGAGAGATAGATATACAAAAAGTGATATAGATAGACAAATATATAAATAGACAGACAGATAGATAGATAGATAGTCACCTATATATGCAGACTAATAATATATAAATAGATAGATAGATACATAGATAGACAGATAAATTGATAGATAGACTAATACATAGACAGACATATAGGTAATTAGATAGATAGATAGAAAATTAGATAATTAGATAAATAGACATATATAATGATTGATATACCGAATGATAGATAGCCAGATAGACTCACAAATATATAGACAGACAGACAAACAGATAGATAGATAGACAGATAGATTGAAATAAAGAAAAAAAAAGAAAGATAGATATATATATATATAGATAAATAAATAGACAAATAGATCGAAACACACACACACACACACACACACAGATGTATAAATAGATAGATAGATAGACAGACAGATAGACAATCAGATAGATAAACAGATAGAAAAATAGATAGACAAATAGATAGATAGACTAATAGATTGATAGATAAAAAGGCAGATAGACATGTAAATAGAAAGTCAGATAAAAAGATTGATAATTAAGTAGATAGACAAATAGGATGATAGATATAAAGTTTATAGATTGACACATAGATTCTTGGATTGATAGATGAAAAGATAGTTGGATATATAGACGGATAGATAGATAGAAAGACAGATAGATAGATGGATAAATGGATGAATAGAAAGATGGATAAATAGTAAATCAGATAGATATATACACAGATAATTAGATAAATATTTAGATAAATAGATAGTTAGATTGATATATATATATATATATATATATATATATATATATATTATATTTATATTTATATTTATTCATATATTTATATATTCATAATTAGATTGATAGATAGATTAAATGTAGATTTAGAGACAATTTCATAAATAGATTGATAGATAAATAGATATACAGATCGATATACAGATGCATATACAGATATATATAGTATATATAGACAGACAGATAGATAGATAGTCAGGTAGATATATAGAAATATAAATATGTAGAAAGAAAAATTGATATACAGAGATAGAAAGAAAGAAAGATAGATAGACAGATAGATAGAAAGATAGATATACAAAAAATAGATATATAGATAGATAGATAGAATTATATTTAGATAGATAAATAGATATACAAATAGATAAATTGATATATAGAGTGTTGGAATGATAGTTAGATAGACAAATAAATAGATAAATAAATAGATAGTCAGATAGATAGACCGATAAATAGACAAAAATATAGAATGATATATAGATAGATAATTAGATAGATAGATAGTTAGATAGATAAACAAATATTTAGATAGTTAAACGGAAAGATAGAAAGATAGATAGATAGAAAAATCGATAGATAGAAAGTGAGATAGATAGAAATGGAGATAGATAGAATGTTATATAGATTAAAAGGTAGACAAACATATAGTCAAGTTAGATAGATATTTAGATATATACATAGATAGATAGATAAATAGACAAATAAATTGATAGATAAATAGGTATATATATATATAGATATATACACAAATAAATAGATAGATAGAAAAATAGACATATAGAAAGATAGATAGATTTATAGATGGACAAATAGACATATTTTGATAGATAGAATGTTAGATATATAAATAAACAAATAGATAGATCGATCGATAGATAGATAGATAGTTAAATATCTAGATATACAAATAGATTGCTAAATACACAATTAGATAGATACATAGATAGATAGACAGATATATAGATAGATAGATATATAGATAGATAGGTATATATTTAGATAGATACACAGATAGATAGATATTTATAAATAAAAAGATATAAAAATAGTTAGGCATATAGATAGATAGATAGATAGATAGACACATGTTGCCTGCTATTGGTGCTGCCACCACTACCACAACTACCACCGCTTCCGCTACTGCCGCTTCTATCGCTAATATCACTTCTGTCACTTCTTCCACTTCTACCATTGATGTTGCCTCTGAATCTACTACCACTTCTGCCACTGCTACCACTGCCACCACTGCTACCACTACTAATAATAAAAGTAAGGTGGGCGATGATGCTCGACTAATGAACTTGAGATTGAGTGAGTTATTGATGAGGCATTGAGCTGCTTCTCCTAAAATCGGACCCTATATTCCTCCAAGACCAGAATTACATGACACTACACGAGCATCATCATCAAAATGATTCTAAGACCTAGTATAATTAGAACCAATCATTGCAGAATCTAGAGTAACAAAACTTATTTAAGCATATGTTCGCTTTGTACAATGTGATAATTGCATATCAATACAAATACTAAGATTTTTATAACCAACTCCTATCTGACTAGCTGGCCTAGACTAGAAATATCATCCCATAGCTTTAAAAAAAGTCTAATATCCAATGCTTTTATTACCTACATCAATGAGCAATGCACGATGATGACTAGACTAGCCCAAGTATTTATATATTCAAAACTATATGTAAATAGCAGTGTACGTATGATAATATATACATGACTACAGATAAATATATGCACCCACTTACGTATATACCCGATATATACGTATGTATATACTATAGTATAAAAGTAGATATATACGAGTATATACGTACATATATACTACAATATAAAAGTATGTATATGCCTAGTATATACATACATATATACTACAATATATAAGTCTGTATATAATGAGTATATATGTACAAATATACTTAGCATATACTGACATATATACTTGGTATATACGTACTTATATACACAGTATATGCATACATTTATACCATTTATATATGTACATATATACTACAGTATTATATGTACGTATATATAATCACATAGCCTTAGATGACACATACACATGTACATTAATGCAAATACACATACCATCAAAGACAAAAGAATAAATTAATATAGGACTTAAAAAACAAGCATATAGGTCTTTCAGGCATGGTCACATTTCTCGTTCTTTTTTTCTAGTACTCCACGCAAATAGAGAATATTGTTACACCTACACATGGAGCATAACATACTACATTTACAAACTAATAACCAATAACAAGGAGTCATAGATCTGAACTACGATGATGCATATCTGCACAAAATAAGAGTGTCAAGAACAAACCTGAATTTGCATGGAATTAATTTTTTTGGTTCATCTCATTGCTTCATATAATAAGGTGTTGTTCCCAGCACCATGGAGGCACTGCCAAGGCTTTTACATACCTATAATAGACTAAAACTCTACCCAAAAATTTCGAGAACACAGACATATTTAGAAATATATAAAAATAGTTATTATAGACATGAAAAAACACAAATTAAAGTTGATTGTCATACAGCTTCAACTAAAATTTTATTAAATAATTTAATATTTTTATATTAAATTGAATAAAAACAGAAACAATAAATATTAATTTTTAATTAAAAAATTCTTTTAATAACTTATTATAATACAATATTTTATATAACTAAAACAAAAAAATAACAAAATTATATTACATCTTATTAATCAATGTATCTACCGATAGTGCATAAAGTATAATCTATCCATGCATTAATGTTGCTTTCACTCCCTCAGCTCCTTCGATCCCCAACTTTTCGCTGCAAAAAAGTTGTCCGATTCATGGTGCGTCATGTCTATTGAATAATCTCTTCACATATACAAGTTTCATATGGGAAACAATGTGATACCATATTTGTAAGAAATTTAAACCACTAAATCTAATCAATGTAAATTAAAAAAAAGCTATGTTTTGATAAATATATATCACTACAGTAAATATGTACATATATACTATCATTTCACTCGTACATATATTACTGTAGTATATGTATATATAAACTACAATATTATGCTTACATATATACTGAGTACATATATACTTAGTATATATGTACATAAAATATTGTAGTATTATATGTACCTATATATTGACTATATATGTACGTATATACCACATTTGTTGCTGTTGCTGCTGCTCTGATTGCCACTGCCGCTCCTGCCACTATCATTGCCGCTACTCCTACCGGTGCTGCTGGTGTTGTGGCTGGTGCTGTCGGTGCCACCGCTTCTACCACTACTACCGGTTCTACAGCCACTACCGCTGCTGTCGGTGCTACCAGCAGCCGCTGCCACTACCACTCCTGCCGCCGCTGCTACTCTATATAAATGCATACAAAGTTATAAACAATTATATAAAATTACATATGTGTATACATATATGTATACATCATTAAAAATAAAGTTATATTTATTTATATAGAGTTTTTTATAGTTATAAATATATATATAGTTATACACATATAGTTAAACATTATGTTGTATGTTTTTATACATATCATTATAAATATAGTTACATGTGGTTATACATATAGTTACACGTATAGCTTAACTTATATTTATACATGTATATATATTTTTTCATATAATTTCATATATTTATACATATAGTTATGTATAGGTATAGATATACTAAAATACATTTTTATACTAATATATAAAAATATATAATAAATATATGTTCTTAATTATATATTTAAATGAAGTTATGTATAAAGTTGTTATAGGTATACATATAGTAAGATTGAATTATTTATAGTTATATATTATTATACATATAATATATATAGTTATATTGAGGGAAAATTAGAGTGAGTATCCCATATTTCGACTGCTCATCCATAATAAAATTAATAAAAAATAAAAACAAGGTGTGAAGTAGAAACAAGCTAAAATTATAATATTTTTTTTACATGATGCATAAAGTTTCATGACATGTAGCTTTGATGAAACAAGTTGTAAACTAGGAATGTTGATATGTCAAGTGGGTTGGGCGACATAAGCACGACATGATTCATCCATGTCTGGCATAGTATGATTCATCCATGTTTGACCTGGTTCATAGTCATGCCAAGCTAGGTGGGTATGACCATGCCTTGTGTTAGGCCTGGCATGGCTCGTGTGCCTGAAATTGTAGCATGACTCAAAAGCACGGGGGTTTTATAAAAAGTAGTTATTTTTTTTAATGGTTGTTGTTGCCTTGCTAGCTAAAATATTTATACCCATTATAGGTAAAATATTTTTTAGCCATTGGATTGGATTTGACCACTTATTTGTAAATATTTGATAGCTTTTTAGTTTCTGCACTAAAATATGTGAAAAATAAAAAAATAATTTTTAATTAAAAAATTTTTCTATAAATATTTAATTGATATATTTTTATTTTTATATTTATATTATACTTTTTTTCTCTATTTGTTATTCTTAAATTCATATTGTATCCTATTTGTGCTATTTTGTTAAATAATTTATAATTTTAACTTGTCTTATATGTTATGTATGTGTTAGTTTCATGAGAAGTTGACTTTTAGGCACAAAAATATGAGGTACATATCTAAAGTATTTAATACAAACACAAACTTAAGGTATACATTGTGATTATGTTTAAAGAATTAATTTTATTTAGTATATTTTAGATTAATAATTATATTTAAAAAATGTAAATAATTTAAATTTATTATTATTTTTCTCCTACTTTCAATTTAATCTCATACATAAAAAATTGATAAATGTGAATAATAACAATAACTTGACTGAAGGTTCATATTTGAAACTAGGTTTTCTCTTATAATTTTCACTCATTTGCCTAAGAAACATAAAAATAAACAAAATTAAGTAATATGTATGTACTTAACAAAAAAAAAATAGTTGGAGTGTCGAAGAAGATTCTGTATAGTATATATCATAAAAATATATTTACATGTAGGAGTACTTATGATATCGCTCACCTTAATGGTTATACTGATCAATATACCAAAAGACATGATGCATTAGATTTCAGGTAAACATAGATGAGCTATAAGATCTTTGAAGTTGGATCAACATCGGGTTAATTGACCATCTTAATTTATCGTAATGAATTTGTGAGAGAAGATGTGACGAAATTGATTATTAACTCGAGTATTCTGGTTAGATTTTTGGAATATTCTAAAATAATTTCTATTATGCAAATTTATTTTCGATCTACTTATCATAGAATTCTTAGTCTTATGTCAACTAATAGGAATAACATTATAAAATATTTTAAATTAAAAATATAATTAGTAATTAAGAACTTAGGAAATAGAATGGAGGGTTGTCCTTGAAGTTTGACTTCTGGACTAGGCATGAATCATGATGATATTTTATTTGCATGTCTCACCATTATGTCAATTTTTATGTATAAAATTAATAATTTTTTTATCCAGTCAGTAGATCAGAAAATTTAGATTAGAGCCGCTGGCCATAATATTATCTAGCTCTTTGGGAGATATTATTTGCACTAAATAGGTTGCAACTGCATTCGTCATTTTCTCATAGTATAAACTCTAATTCTTAAGCAGTCAAATATCCTAATTTTTGGATCATCATGATCTGGAAATAGAATATATTTGCATGGTCTATTGAATCATCTAAACTCAAAGTAAATTTTCTCTCATTGAAAGTTAGACTCTCTTTAGAGTCAATCTAATTTATACTTTTTGATACATATAATGACTCAATCCGAATATTATCATAATTTAAACCAATAAGTTCAGTTGTAGCTAATACATATCCATGTCACTTAACTAGAGGTCCAATCCAAGTGGGATAACAGAAGAGTAAGTAAAAGTAATGGATCCAAATATGTTTTATGGATTCTTATTCTTCAGACTCGCTAAAAAATAAATATGCTCAAAAAAATAATGTTAGTACTCACTAATATTATATCAAACTCTTATTAAAAAATGTGGATCCGTTTTATATACTAAAGTAACTAAGAAAGATTAAACTCAGTTTTTGGTTTCATCTTATGTTTTATGGAGATATTATGAAAAATAAATGTTTTTAAAGATTATGAGGAAAGTTAAATGTTGTATCTCTATTATGCATGATCAGATAGAGTATAATGTAAGAAATAATATAAGAGGGTAACTATTTGATGAGTTAATTTTTGGTTGATTTATAGATTATCTAAAATATTTCAATTAAATATTTCTTCTTTCTTTTTAATAATCCTATTTTTGTGAAAGATTGTAACATGGGAAGTCTAATGTATGATTTAATGATTCAAATAGTAAATGTTATAACTGTTTGATACATATATTTAAATATATAATTATTTTTTAAATATTTGTATTAAATTATTTATTTTACTATTTTATAAAATAATGTTAAAAAGTATGATATAAAGTAAAATAGAAATAATTCCTACATGATGCACATGTTTCTTTTTCTTATTCTAAATTATGGGTGCTAAATTATCTAGTTTTCAACTCATGACTAGGAACTCTAGTAAATTACTAGACTATTTATTGTGTCATCTGGACTCAAGGTAAATTACCTCTCCGTGGAAATCTCACTTTATTCAAAGTTGATATGATTTATATTTGTCAGAGCAAATGTTGATCCCATACTCATAGGTGGGTAATCATAATTTGAACCAATAAGTTCATAAGTAGTTGGTGGTGATCCTATTTAGTCTTTTATAACTGGAAATTTAAGTGGGGTTATAGGGGAATGAGGAAAAATAATGAGTCTGATTAAATCTTTAGATTATTATTCTTCCTTAATTCACTAAAAAATGAGTTTTGCTTTAAAAATATTTCATCACTCTCTAATATTATCCTAGACATTAATGAAAAATACTTGTACTTTTTTATATACTAAAATAATCAAGAAAAATAAATAAAATAATTAATTTTAGAATCTCTAGAAAACATGCTACATAATTTTAATATGATTCAAAATTTGAAAGGACACACAGTCAAAAATGATTGAAGAATACATACACACTTACACACACTATCACACACTGTCACATACTTGCGCACACACTATCATACACTATCACACACTTGTACACACACTATCACACACTTGCGCACACACTTTCGCACACTTGCACATGAATATGTACATATGCGCATGAAATTGCACACATTGTTAGACTTTGCACTTTGCACCATCTACATTGATGTAGTTGGCATCGATGTACAACTCATGCAATGGCCATGCGATAGAGAGATGGGAGGGCACACATTATGTGTGCCTTCTTTGGAAAGAGGTATTGTACATGCATGAAATGTTACACACAATGCAGCTGTGATTGTGATGTTACTATTCACATGCACTTCTCTCTCTACAAAACATAGTATTTGTGCTCTTTAAGGTATTGGCTCTAATAACATGCTGAAATAAATTCAAAATATCAATACTACCCATGAAAAATAATGTACAATGATGTATCCTTATATAATGGGCAATATGAATTGGGACAACTTGTATGTCGAGTATTCTTATATGTAAAAAAATAAACAACAAATAAAAAATATTGTAAAACTATAAACAAATGGAAACGATTATAACTATTAAAATAATATATATTAAATAAATAATGTCGATTTTGATTATTTTTTAGATATTTGCTCATGTCTGGTATTAGATCTCTCTTTGAAATATTTAGTAAGATATTTTTTTGTCCGTCAGATCTGTGTGAGCAAGGATTCATTCGATCTGATACATTTAGAAGAAAAATGAAAGCTCACTAGAGATAAAATTAGAAAGAAGTTAAAATATTTTATCATATTAATTGATAATTATACATGTTTTACTTGTTTTTTTTTAAATTTTAAATTACATTTTTTTTATTTTAAATTATATATTTTTTATTTTTAGTCATTTCATAAAAAGATATAAAATCATCTTAATGAAAATATTAAAAAAATAGTAGAACTAATAATGTATCAGATAGTTTTCATCCTTTATGTATGAATCTTGAGGTTATATACCAAACTTCATGTACGGACACATCATCATGGAATGAGATTTTAAAAAGGATGAATAGATTTTTGATTGAGACAACTCAGATTTTTAATCGAAGTATTTTGAAATAGTCTTCCGGAAATATATTAATCAAATCTATTTTATCAATTGAATATTTTTTTTATCATTTCTTATTATATGATTTTTTAAATCATTTATTTTGGAAAAAGAAATTATTTAATATCTTTCAGAGTATTTTGGTGTGGTTGTTTTGTTTATCTTTTTTTCCTTTGACAAGATAATGTAATACCTAGTACTTTGAGATTTAATTTTCTTGGTTAATCTAGTATCTAAAAAGTATGCTAGTAATTTTAACCAGAATCAAATTGAGTATTAGTAAATATTAATATTTTTTAAGTTAGACTTATTTTTAAACAAGCCTAGAGCAAGAGTCCAAATAATATATGTGAGTAAATTAATTTTAGTCTTTCCTTAGCCTCCAATGAGGTGGGATGATCACTCATCGGTTACAATTGAATTTGGTTCACTTTATGATAATATTTATATGAAATCATCATATTGACCAATAAGTATAGATCAAGTTAACTCGAGAGAGAGTGAAGTTTCACAAGAAAATAAATATCTCTCGAGTCCATACAACTTGGTAATCCTCGGGTCTACTCTAATTCTGGCTCATGATGATTTAAAGACTACAAGACTTGATTGTACAAAACTTAGAGTTTGTATTGAGAAGGGACATGCATAGCATGTTCAGAGCATCGAAAAGTCTTCCATGTAGCCATGTGTTCTGATCGTCAATTCCTATGATATTAGTCTTCTAATCACTCTTCAAAATAAAGTGAAGATTTCTACCCAGCATCATATTGTATAGGTATTTTTGTACTGTGATACTCATGTCTCATTCTCAAATATTATCTCATTTAATATGATATCATGTCTTATGATTGCCTTTGTAATATATGCCACATGGGAGGTGTTCATTGTGAAAACATATCTAGACGAGGAGATAAATTATCATAAGATAAGAGGTATTGTCGGCAGGCTTACTCATATATTTTATATTGATTATTAAAATAATTTTCTCTCAACTTGATAAAATAGTCATCATAGGGATTTTTATTTCATTGGTGGCCTCTCACGGTTAGAAATAATCTGCATAGAGATATCCAATAGGCCATGCTGAGTGGGATGTCATATTTTTTAGGCTTAGTCTTGCCACTGTGTCATGCCTAGCATTACATGACTCTGAAAATGGCAACCTAGTACGGCTTGTCGGCTACTAGGATCATGTCAGGCCAAACCTTGACATGCTTGCACACAATGCATGAAGCTAACCTAAATTCATTCCAATCTAGGATGTATTCATTTTAGGCTAGCATGAGTGCATGAATTCGTTCTAGACTAGTTGGTGTTCATTATAGGCTAGCCTAATTCATTTTGAGTTGGCCCATGTTCATTCTAGACTAGCCCAAGTTCATTCTAGGCCAGCTTGGAATAAGGGTATCAAATAGGTCGGGCGGCCCGGGCATGACGCAGATCAGTAGTGCCTGGCCCGGCATATCACGGACTAGAACCATGCCTCAGGCCGAGCCACCCAATGGCACGGTTTGTGGCATGCTAGGCTGGTATGAGTCGTGCCTAATGCTGGGGCCAATGGCACGACAAACCTTTATGGGTGGTTTTATTTTTTTAAAAATTGGACCGCCCCATCATTGTCTGGTCTATTTTTTTAAAAACATTCGGCCACATGATTGATTTTTTTCTTGTTTCCTCTCTTCGTCATTCGGCTTGGTGAGCACGACCGTGCACTTTGTCGTGCCTATCGGGTCGCTATGCCTAATATGTAATGGGATTTTAACCATGTCGTGCACGGCATGGCCGTGCTAAGAAAAAGCAGGTCGTGCCAGCATGGCATGGCCCACTTCACACCTCTAGCTCAGATTCATTCCAGGCTAGCTTGGATTCATTCTAGGCCAGCTCGATGTCATTTTAGGATAATATTAGTTCATTCTAGGCTAGCTCGAGTTCATTATAGGCTAACTTAGATTCATTCAATGCTAGCCTAGATTTGTTCTAGGCTAGCTTGCATTCTTTCCAAGCTAACTTGTGTTTATTCTAGAATAGTCTGCATTCGATTCAGACTAGAGGTGTTAAATAGGTCATCTCATGCTGGCATTACTCATTTTTTCACAACATGGCATGGTGGCGTTGTCCACCAGCCCAGCAAGGCACGATGAGCACAGCAAAGTGCATTGCCATGCCCATGTGTTGAACGGAATGATGCATAGAAGACAGAAGATTTTAAAATTTTAAATAATCTAATTTTTTTTATTTGAATTTTAATTAACTTGTGATTTTAAAATTGTTAATATTTTGAATTTTTGCATTAGTTTATTCATTGTTATTCTAAATAATAAAAGTTAAATCATGATTACTTTCTAGTTAGGAGATAAAATCATAATTTTTTTAGATTCAATAATTTTGGAAGTAGAAGAGAGAGATTAGAGAGAGAGAGAGAATGAAGTTTAAAATACACTTAATCACTCGATATGATATATTTTCCAAAAAGAAGAAGAGGTCATTTGATAATCATCATCACCTGTTTCAGGCCCTTGGATTGGAATTTTTTTTTTCCAGTGGACTTCTTTGATTCACTGCCCTGGTTCCCACGGATGACAGATCAAACGTTATTAGTACTTAGCACTTGGCATGGTGATTGTAACATGTGTAATAACTTTAACTGATTTGCTTTATCAACTATATGTTATAATTGTTGCCATTGATATTAATGTGTTCCATAAACTTTAATGATATTAGATTATCTTTGTTACATTGTAAAAGGTTTTTTTTTTGCTTTTTTTTTTATTTTTTCTTGTTCTTCTAAAACTTCTCCCTCAATTCTTCCTCAACAAAAACATTGAAAAGGTGCTATTAAAAAATTAGGTTCTTTTTATGTCATCTTTTTTACTACAAAGAACAAGAAAACAATTCATCACATACACTTGTGGTGTAAGTGTGTTTGTGTGTGGGTGTGTGCGTGTGCGTGCGTGTGCGTGCGTGTGTGTGCATCTATTTCTTATGAAAGTTTTGCAACTTGAAAATAAAACTCAATTCACTTAGGTAGATGTTTTGATGGAAAGAAATATGGATATATATATATATATATATATATATATATATACATATGCTTACTTACATGCATGCATATGTGTGTGTGTGTGTGTGTGTGATTCTCATAGATTTAAGGAGTAAGTATGTGTAAATATGAATATAAAGTGCATATACATTTTGTAAGGTTGTGTTTTACAAAGAGAATATTTTAATTATAACTATAGAAGGTGAAAATGTTAACCAAATCATGTTGGGTTATAATAAATGGGAAATTATACTTGGTCTGGAGGGACAATGAATAATTAAGTGTTAGTGGTACTAAGTTTAACAATTTTTTTTGTCCCACTCAAACCTAGCTCATCTTATCTTTTGGGTCATTTATCTATTTGAGGGTATGGGGTCGTCGAAGAAGCTCTAAGATACTCGTACTAACAATATTGCCGCTCCCCCACCCCCACACTAATATAAAAAAATGTATGTTAATATATCCCAATAGAAATTATTTAGTTTTTAAATTAAAAAATTTAATTTTCTTACAACAAATTAAAATAAGAGATATCTTGGTGAAGTGAAAATAATCAACCTAATCTCTATCATTTGTCCATAAAATGTAAGTATGTATGTATGTATCTAAAAAAAATCAACAACCCTCCTTTAAAAAAATATATAAAAGAGAGACTATGGGTAATGGGCTAGATCAGATAAGAATCCAACTTGCATTTTTATAAAAATCAAAAATATTTTATAATTTTTATATCTTATTTTTACTTTTATACATACATACATACATACATACATATATATATATGTATGTATGTATGCATGTATGTATGTATGATTTATCAATATATTGTTATATACAATATATATGTGGTAAGTATATGTGTGTGTATATACACTATGGGTCAAATTAAATAGAAATCCAACTTGCATTTTTTCTAAAAATCAAAAATATTATTTAATTTTTATTTTCTTATTTTCTTATTATACATATAAATAAATCATATATATACTATATATACAATATACATACACACATACTTATATATATATATATATATATATATATATATATATATATATATATATTGTGTGCATGTGTATATCTAAATATATTGTGTTTGTGTGTGCATATTTATTTATATTTATAATTATATATATACAATATATATCCATATGCATATAGTGTGTGTGTGTGGTGTGTGTGTGTGTGTGTGTGTATGTGTGAACAATATATATCAAAAAAATAAAAACCATCCAAAAACGAAGCAATAGACCATACTTTTTATTTGATTCCCGACTAGAGTTCATCAAACTGATGAGAGAGATGGAGATGGAATCACAGACGATAGCATTGAAAGATAGTGCGCATAGTTTTGTGTCGCGTATGATCATTGTTGGGGAAATCATGTGTGTTCTATCTAAATTGCATTACATGACCAGAATCAAATTAATGGAATGACTTATAGATAAAAGGTGTCTGTGTTCCTATAAATCATTTCCTGATCAGCATCACTACCATGCGCATTGTGGAGAGAGCAGTTTTGTCTTCTAGAGGCCCCCTCAAGAATCGAAGCCCGTTGGAGTTGGAGTCTGGCAAGGGTTTATAGATAAGGCGAGATAAATTACAGAGGCGAACACCAATTTTTTGGAGATGCTCTTAGGCATATGTAAGAGTTGAAATCCATATATTTGTAAACTTTATTTTTTTTTATACATATTTGTATAAAAAATCAACTATATATAACTAAATAAACAATAAATACTTGTATTTACATAAAGACTCATTTTTCAATTCATTTATTTATACATATATGTTAGAGTTGAATTGATGATAAATCTCTTTCTGATATATTTTCAAAAATTTACATATATTTACATAAAGACTCATTTTTTTAAATTCATTTTTTATACATAAAGACTCATTTTTCAATTAATTTTAGGATTTACATTTAGTTATATATTTTTATACATCTATATTTATTACATATATATTGATTTAAATATATGTATAGATAGCTAAATAAACAATAAATAATTAAAATGACTCATTTTTTTATTTATTATCAAAATATTTTCAATAAAGTTCATGTGTGTGTAGCAAGGTACACATGAAAAACAAATACCTTGCAATTTTTTATTATAAAATTAATTAAATAATAAATATATAAACAACTTTAAAAAATAGATGTTTAGCTTAATAACTAGAAAAAAAATCAAATGGCGATAAAATTTAAACTTAATATAACAAGACACACATGAAAAGATGATTGGTCTTCTAGCGACACTTATAAGTGTTATAAAACACTATTTATGTTAAACAAAATAAAAATATATATATTTTATGGGTATAAATTTTTATGAATTCATATTAATATTTATGAAGATAATATGAACTAATTTTAAAGACATAAAATTTCATATATTTTGATAATATTTATAATTTTGAAAATTCTAAAAATTACTTAAAATGAAAAGATAATTAAAAAAAGTTATTTTTTTATTTTAATAAAGACTGAATATTAAAAGCTATTAGTAAAAATATTACTCAATTATTTAATTCATATAAATTTTAGTAGGGGCAAATAACTATGTATTTATTTTTAAATATTAATTTATTTTCTTTTAAATTTAATACACAATTTAAATTTTTATTATAATTAAAGATTTTCAAATTTTGTATTAATTATTTTTATTAAAAGTTTCCTATAAGCATACATTTTTTTATACTTATAATAATATTAATATTTACTAGTTTAATTATTCGTCAATTCAAATACATTTGAAAATATTTCTTATTTTATAATACAATGAATTATTTTACATTTATATTAATAGAAATTTTAATGTATGTTAATTTAATTTTTAAAATATCGAAAAAAAATTATTATACATATTGAATTAAATATTTAAGGTTACTTTAATACAAATTATTAAGTTTCTTAATTTAAAATATTAGAAAAATTTTTTGTATAATTTTTTATAAAATTAATTTATCATAAAAAAAGTAATTTTAGTCCTTATTAATATAATTGTTTTTTGTATTTTTATATTTTTTAAATTATTTATTAATTATATCCTTTTTTATAATTTTACGAAGACAATTTTTCTTTCAAGGAGTATTCATCTATAGACCATTAACATACATTTAATAAACAAAATTAAATAAAATATTAAAACTAATAATAAATTTTAAAAAATTAAATAATTACATATTGGCAAGTGAAATTCCATCGCTAAATCCATCCCTATGTTCGGGATTTAATTAGCTAGAAGTTTCTCACTAAATTCTCGCTATATTCCGGATTTAATTATCTAGGAAGTTTCGTCACTAAATATCGATATATTCTAGATTTAATTAGCTAGGGAAGTTTGTCACTAAAATCTATCGCTATATTTAGGATGGAATTGGCTAGGGAAATTCTGTCGCTAAAATCTTCACTATATTCAGTATGTAATTAGCTAGGAAATTTTCGCTAAATCTGTCACTATATTTCGGGATGTAATTAGCTAGGGAAATTTCGTCGATAAAATCCATCGCTATGTTCCAGATGTAATTAGCTAGGGAATTCCGTCGCTAAAATCTGTCGCTATGTTCAGATGTAATTAGCTAGGAAAATTTCGTTGCTAAATTCATCACTAAATTCTAGATTTTATTAGCTAGAAAAATTCCGTCACTAAATCCATCGCTATATTCAGATTTTATTAGCTAGGAAAATTTCGTCGCTAAATCCATTGCTTAATTCCCTGCTTTTTTGAGTGAAATTTATGAAAAAATTCGTCACTAATCCATGCTAATCTTTCGCTAAATTCCCCACTTTTTTGAGTAGATTTTACGAAAATATTTTGTCGCTAATCCATCGCTAATCCATTGCTAAATTCCCACTTTTCTTGAGCGGAATTTACAAAAAATATTTGTTGCTAATCTTGCAAATTTTTAATTCAATAAAAATCATAAATCCCTTGCTATTCCCTAACTAATCCCGCAATTTAGCTAGGGATTGATCCCTAGCTAAAATTTTCTAGCTAAATGAACATTTTCATAGTGTTACATCTACACGAACATGAACAAAAATATTATTATATAGATTGAAAATCGATAGATATATATATATAACTATATATACAGATATATAGACATTTAGATAGTTATATAGATATATGGATAGAAAATAGATAGATAGTTAGATATAAGAAAATAGATAGACAGATAGATAGATAGACAGATAGATATATAGATAGACATATAGATTGATAGTTGATAGAAAGATATATAGGCATGTAGATAGATATTAAGATAGATAGAAATATTACACATAGATACACACAATATAGATAGGGAGATAGAGTGAGATAGATAAGAGAGAGATTGAAAGGTAGATTGACTGATAGATAGATAGAAAATAGATAAAAAATAGAGAAAAACATAGATCGATAGATAGATAGACAATTATATAGACAGATAGATACACAGATAGATTGACAGACAGATAGACATATAAATAGAAAGATAGATAAATAGATAATATATGGAGATAGAAAGATTGATAGATAGATATATATACAGACATATAGATAGAAAGACAGTTAGACAAATAGAAAGATAAATAAATAAATAGACAAATAGACACATAAATAGATAGAAAGATAAATAAACATTTATATAGACAGACACATAGAATGATAGATAAATAGTTTGATATACATATTGATAAACACGTAGATAGATAAATTAATAGTGAGATAGATAGACAAATAGATAGACAGATAGATATACATATAGATAGACAGACAGATATAGATATATAGATAGATATATAGATAGATATATATATATATATATATATATATATATTCATTGATAGATAGATTGATAGATAAAATGATATTAAGATTGATAAACATATTGATAGAATGATTAATTGATAAATTGATAGATATATTGATATACAGAATGATAGATTGATAGATAAAAAGATAGATAGATATATAGATAGAAAGATAGATATACAGTTAGATAGACAAATATATAGACAGAAAGAAAGATAGATAGATAGAGATATAGATATATAGATAGATAGATATATAGATATATAGATATATATATATATATATAATATATATATATATTATATATATATAGTTAGATAGATTGATAGACATATTGATATATATATAGACATATTAAAAGAAAGAGTGATATAAAGATTAATAGATGGATTTTTATATAGATTGATAGACAAATTTATAGACAGATAGTTAGTTAGTTAGATAGATAGATGGTAGATAAATAGACAAATAAATAGACCGATAGATAGATAGATTATTTTTCAAATAGATAGATAGATAAAAAATAGATAGATAGATAGGTAAATAGATCGATATACAGATAGATAGATAGATTAATATGTTGATAGAAAGAAAGATAGATAGACAGAAAATTAGATAGATAGATATACAGATAGATATACAAGTAGATATATATATAAATAATAGATAGATAGATAGAAAAATAGATAGATAAATAGATAAAAATAAAGATAATCAAATAGATAGATAGTTAGATGATACAAAGATAGATAGACATATAGATAGATAGATGGAGTCACAAATAGATATATAGATAGTTTGATAAATAGACAGACAGAAACAAACAGATAGATATATAAAAAGATAGACAAATAGATAGATAGATAGAATAGACAAATAGATAAAAAAGTAGATAGACAAATAGATAGACATATAGATAGACTAATTGATAGATAGAAAGATAGATAGACAGATAGATAGACAAATAGATGATCTATTTGTCTATCTAGATATACAGGTAAGTAGACTGGTAGGAAGACAGTCAGGCATGTAGATAGATAACACACAAACATAGATAGAAAGACATGTAGATTGATAGTTAGAAAGTCAAACAAATAAATAGAAATATATAGATAGGCAAAGAAAATAAAAATAGATATCTAGATAGATAGTTTAATAGACAAATTGATAGACAGATTGATTGATAGTTAAATAGATACACACACACAAAGATAGATAAATAGATATATCGATAGGCAGGCAGCCATGTAATAAGTCAGTTAAGCATGTTGACAGATAGATAGACAAACATACAGATATACAGACATGTAGATAGATAGTCAGAAATTCAAACAAAAAAATTGAAAGATAGATAGACGACAACAAAAGACAAATAGACATATATATAGGTTGTTTGATAGACAAATTGAAAGACAGTTTGATAGAGAGATTAATTGAAAGATTGATAGACCACTACAATAAAAATACCAAATAGCTTGGAAATTTTTTGTAGCACAATGGGTTATTTTTATTGCTAAAGTGGATATAATGATGGAATAATGATGGAACCTTTCCCAAGCTAAAGCGCTCGTTGCTAAAAAATAATGAGGGAAAGAGTGCCTAGCTAAAAAATTTTAGCGATGGAAAATACCCTAGATAAATTAATAATTTCTCTATCTTATTTTTACCTTAATTTGAAGCTTCAGAAAATTTCCTAACTAAATTAGCAAAAGAAAAATCCCTAGCTAAATTACCAAGGGAAAATTCACTATCTATTTTCATTCAAAAAACTATTTTCACTATTTTATTTTTTTTTTCAAAAATTTAATTAAATGATTTCATGTTTTTATATTAAATTGAGTAAAAACAAAACCTATAAATGATAATTTATAATTAACAAAAATTAAAATCAGTTAATATATTATTCTAATACAATATTTTACATAGTTAAAACAAAATATAACAAAATTTTATTATATCTTATTTATCAATGTATCTAACTATAATGTATAAAGTTTAATCTATCCGTGAAATTGACTTTGCTTTCTCTCCCTCAGCTCTTCTGGTAATCATTTTTCTATCCCGACAATGCTATCCTAGTCGTGGTGCATCATGTCTAGTGAAAAATCCCTTCACTTCTACAAGCTTCATATGGGGAACATTGTGGTACCATATCTGTATGAAATTTAAACTAGTCGATCAAATCAAAATAAATAAATAAATAAAGTTATGTTTAGATAAATATATAATATTGTAGTATATATGTACATTTATACTGTAGTGTATATATACGTATATACTACCATTTCACTAGTTAGATAAATTACTATAGTATATGTACATATATACTGTAGTGTACATATACGTATATACTACCATTTCACTAGTTAGATAAATTACTATAGTATCTATCTATCTTTCTTTCTTTCTATCTATCTATCTATCTATCTATATATCTATCTATTTATTTATTTTCTATATGTATATCTAGCTGTTAGTATTTATGTATTCTATTTATCTGTCTATCTATCTATCTATCTATTTATTATCTACCTATTTTCTTGTCTATCTATTTTTCTTGCTATTTAACTATCCATTTATCTATATATAAGTCTATATTTCTCAATATCTACCTGTAGAGTCTATCTATCTATTTATCTATCTATCTATCTATCTAGCTGTTATCTATTTGTCTATCTATCTCTTTATCAATTTTCATATCTATATGTCAAAATATGTCTCTATTTATATGTCTAATCTATCTATGAATCTATATATTTGTCTATGTATCCGTGTATATCTGTTTGTTTATATGTCTATCTATATTTCTATAAATCTGACTATCTATTTATGTATCAATCTATCTATCAATCTATATATTAATCTATATATCTATCTATTTTTCCATTTATCTATCTATCAAACTATCTATAA
>JAREIK010002529.1:353109-383420 GCA_029783825.1 Sapria himalayana | reverse complement strand
ATAATGCTAGATAAATAGAATGATAGATAGACAAATAGACCGACAGATAGCCAAGCAGATAGATAGACAGATAGAGAGAGCTATATTGATAGATAGATAGACAGAAGATTGACAAAAAAAATAGATAGACAGATATATAGAGAGACAGATGGATAGATAGATAAATAGACAGACAGAAAGAAAAATCATGATGATAATATATAGACAAACAAATAGAAAACAGATTTATAAATAGATAGATAGACTAATAGATAGATAGATAAAAAGACAAATAGACATGCAAATATAAAGTCAGATAAAAAGATTGATAGATAGGCAGATATACAAATAGAAAGACATATATAAAGATAGATACATTGACACATAGATTTTTGGATAGATATTATTAGATAGTTGGATATATAGATAGATAGATAGAAAGATAGACAGATAGATAGATGGATAGATGGATAGATAGACAGATTGATAAACAATCAGATAGATATATATAAGATTAATAGATAGATAGACAAAATATATAGTTATATTGATAGATAGATTCATAATTAGATTGATAGAAGATTATAGGTAGATTGATAGACAAATTGATAGATAGATTGATAGATAAATAGATATATAGATAGATAGAATAATATATATACAAAATAGATATATAGAAAGACAAATATTTAGAAAGACAAATAGATAGACAGATAGATAGAGAGATAGATAGATATATATAGATAGAAATATAGACAAATAGATTGATAGATAAAATAGACAAATAAATAGATAGAAAATAGATGTATAGCCAGATAGATAGATAGAATATAGATAGATATATAGATAGACAGATAGATAGATAGATAGATATATAGACAGATGATAGATAGATAAATAGATACATAGTTATATAAATAGATAGAAAAATAGATAAAACAGAGAGATAGACAAAATATATAAACAAATTAGATAGATAGTCAAATTGATATATAGACAGATAGACATATAGATATATAGATAGGTAGACACGTGGACTATACATATTGATAGATATATAGATAGACAGATAGATTGGCACCTAGATAGATATATAGATAGAAAATAAATAGATATATAAATAAATATATAGATAGATAGATAAAGATATATATATAGAACAGATAGATACATAGATTAATAGAATGAAAGAAAGAAAGACAAATAGATAGATAGATATATAGATAGATCGATAGATAGATAGATAGATAGACAAATTGTTAGATAGATAGATAGTCAAATATATAGAGAGTTAGATATATAGATAGATAGATAGATAAATAGCAAGTTAGATAGAGAGATAGATATACAAAAAGTGATATAGATAGACAAATATATAAATAGACAGACAGATAGATAGATAGTCACCTATATATGCAGACTAATAATATATAAATAGATAGATAGATACATAGATAGACAGATAAATTGATAGATAGACTAATACATAGACAGACATATAGGTAATTAGATAGATAGATAGAAAATTAGATAATTAGATAAATAGACATATAATGATTGATATACCGAATGATAGATAGCCAGATAGACTCACAAATATATAGACAGACAGACAAACAGATAGATAGATAGACAGATAGATTGAAATAAAGAAAAAAAAAGAAAGATAGATATATATATATAGATAAATAAATAGACAAATAGATCGAAACACACACACACACACACACACAGATGTATAAATAGATAGATAGATAGACAGACAGATAGACAATCAGATAGATAAACAGATAGAAAAAATAGATAGACAAATAGATAGATAGACTAATAGATTGATAGATAAAAAGGCAGATAGACATGTAAATAGAAAGTCAGATAAAAGATTGATAATTAAGTAGATAGACAAATAGGATGATAGATATAAAGTTTATAGATTGACACATAGATTCTTGGATTGATAGATGAAAAGATAGTTGGATATATAGACGGATAGATAGATAGAAAGACAGATAGATAGATGGATAAATGGATGAATAGAAAGATGGATAAATAGTAAATCAGATAGATATATACACAGATAATTAGATACATATTTAGATAAATAGATAGTTAGATTAGATATATCTATATATATATATTATATATATATAGAGATTATCTATTTATCATTTATTCATATATTCATATAATTCATAGTATTGATAGATAGATTAAATGTAGATTTAGAGACAATTTCATAAATAGATTGATAGATAAATAGATATACAGATCGATATACAGATGCATATACAGATATATATAGTATCTATAGACAGACAGATAGATAGATAGTCAGGTAGATATATAGAAATATAAATATGTAGAAAGAAAAATTGATATACAGAGATAGAAAGAAAGAAAGATAGATAGACAGATAGATAGAAAGATAGATATACAAAAATAGATATATAGATAGATAGATAGAATTATATTTAGATAGATAAATAGATATACAAATAGATCAATTGATATATAGAGTGTGGGAATGATAGGTAGATAGACAAATAAATAGATAAATAAATAGATAGTCAGATAGATAGACCGATAAAATAGACAAAAATATAGAATGATATATAGATAGATAATTAGATAGATAGATAGTTAGATAGATAAACAAATATTTAGATAGTTAAACGGAAAGATAGAAAGATAGATAGATAGAAAAATTGATAGATAGAAAGTGAGATAGATAGAAATGGAGATAGATAGAATGTTATATAGATTAAAAGGTAGACAAACATATAGTCAAGTTAGATAGAATATTTAGATATATACATAGATAGATAGATAAATAGACAAATAAATTGATAGATAAATAGGTATATATATATAGATATATACACAAATAAATAGATAGATAGAAAAATAGACATATAGAAGATAGATAGATTTATAGATGGACAAATAGACATATTTTGATAGATAGAATGTTAGATATATAAATAAACAAATAGATAGATCGATCGATAGATAGATAGATAGTTAAATATCTAGATATACAAATAGATTGCTAAATACACAATTAGATAGATACATAGATAGATAGACAGATATATAGATAGATAGATATATAGATAGATAGGTATATATTTAGATAGATACACAGATAGATAGATATTTATAAATAAAAAGATATAAAAATAGTTAGGCATATAGATAGATAGATAGATAGATAGACACATGTTGCCTGCTATTGGTGCTGCCACCACTACCACAACTACCACCGCTTCCGCTACTGCCGCTTCTATCGCTAATATCACTTCTGTCACTTCTTCCACTTCTACCATTGATGTTGCCTCTGAATCTACTACCACTTCTGCCACTGCTACCACTGCCACCACTGCTACCACTACTAATAATAAAAGTAAGGTGGGCGATGATGCTCGACTAATGAACTTGAGATTGAGTGAGTTATTGATGAGGCATTGAGCTGCTTCTCCTAAAATCGGACCCTATATTCCTCCAAGACCAGAATTACATGACACTACACGAGCATCATCATCAAAATGATTCTAAGACCTAGTATAATTAGAACCAATCATTGCAGAATCTAGAGTAACAAAACTTATTTAAGCATATGTTCGCTTTGTACAATGTGATAATTGCATATCAATACAAATACTAAGATTTTTATAACCAACTCCTATCTGACTAGCTGGCCTAGACTAGAAATATCATCCCATAGCTTTAAAAAAAGTCTAATATCCAATGCTTTTATTACCTACATCAATGAGCAATGCACGATGATGACTAGACTAGCCCAAGTATTTATATATTCAAAACTATATGTAAATAGCAGTGTACGTATGATAATATATACATGACTACAGATAAATATATGCACCCACTTACGTATATACCCGATATATACGTATGTATATACTATAGTATAAAAGTAGATATATACGAGTATATACGTACATATATACTACAATATAAAAGTATGTATATGCCTAGTATATACATACATATATACTACAATATATAAGTCTGTATATAATGAGTATATATGTACAAATATACTTAGCATATACTGACATATATACTTGGTATATACGTACTTATATACACAGTATATGCATACATTTATACCATTTATATATGTACATATATACTACAGTATTATATGTACGTATATATAATCACATAGCCTTAGATGACACATACACATGTACATTAATGCAAATACACATACCATCAAAGACAAAAGAATAAATTAATATAGGACTTAAAAAACAAGCATATAGGTCTTTCAGGCATGGTCACATTTCTCGTTCTTTTTTTCTAGTACTCCACGCAAATAGAGAATATTGTTACACCTACACATGGAGCATAACATACTACATTTACAAACTAATAACCAATAACAAGGAGTCATAGATCTGAACTACGATGATGCATATCTGCACAAAATAAGAGTGTCAAGAACAAACCTGAATTTGCATGGAATTAATTTTTTTGGTTCATCTCATTGCTTCATATAATAAGGTGTTGTTCCCAGCACCATGGAGGCACTGCCAAGGCTTTTACATACCTATAATAGACTAAAACTCTACCCAAAAATTTCGAGAACACAGACATATTTAGAAATATATAAAAATAGTTATTATAGACATGAAAAAACACAAATTAAAGTTGATTGTCATACAGCTTCAACTAAAATTTTATTAAATAATTTAATATTTTTATATTAAATTGAATAAAAACAGAAACAATAAATATTAATTTTTAATTAAAAAATTCTTTTAATAACTTATTATAATACAATATTTTATATAACTAAAACAAAAAAATAACAAAATTATATTACATCTTATTAATCAATGTATCTACCGATAGTGCATAAAGTATAATCTATCCATGCATTAATGTTGCTTTCACTCCCTCAGCTCCTTCGATCCCCAACTTTTCGCTGCAAAAAAGTTGTCCGATTCATGGTGCGTCATGTCTATTGAATAATCTCTTCACATATACAAGTTTCATATGGGAAACAATGTGATACCATATTTGTAAGAAATTTAAACCACTAAATCTAATCAATGTAAATTAAAAAAAAGCTATGTTTTGATAAATATATATCACTACAGTAAATATGTACATATATACTATCATTTCACTCGTACATATATTACTGTAGTATATGTATATATAAACTACAATATTATGCTTACATATATACTGAGTACATATATACTTAGTATATATGTACATAAAATATTGTAGTATTATATGTACCTATATATTGACTATATATGTACGTATATACCACATTTGTTGCTGTTGCTGCTGCTCTGATTGCCACTGCCGCTCCTGCCACTATCATTGCCGCTACTCCTACCGGTGCTGCTGGTGTTGTGGCTGGTGCTGTCGGTGCCACCGCTTCTACCACTACTACCGGTTCTACAGCCACTACCGCTGCTGTCGGTGCTACCACAGCCGCTGCCACTACCACTCCTGCCGCCGCTGCTACTCTATATAAATGCATACAAAGTTATAAACAATTATATAAAATTACATATGTGTATACATATATGTATACATCATTAAAAATAAAGTTATATTTATTTATATAGAGTTTTTTATAGTTATAAATATATATATAGTTATACACATATAGTTAAACATTATGTTGTATGTTTTTATACATATCATTATAAATATAGTTACATGTGGTTATACATATAGTTACACGTATAGCTTAACTTATATTTATACATGTATATATATTTTTTCATATAATTTCATATATTTATACATATAGTTATGTATAGGTATAGATATACTAAAATACATTTTTATACTAATATATAAAAATATATAATAAATATATGTTCTTAATTATATATTTAAATGAAGTTATGTATAAAGTTGTTATAGGTATACATATAGTAAGATTGAATTATTTATAGTTATATATTATTATACATATAATATATATAGTTATATTGAGGGAAAATTAGAGTGAGTATCCCATATTTCGACTGCTCATCCATAATAAAATTAATAAAAAATAAAAACAAGGTGTGAAGTAGAAACAAGCTAAAATTATAATATTTTTTTTACATGATGCATAAAGTTTCATGACATGTAGCTTTGATGAAACAAGTTGTAAACTAGGAATGTTGATATGTCAAGTGGGTTGGGCGACATAAGCACGACATGATTCATCCATGTCTGGCATAGTATGATTCATCCATGTTTGACCTGGTTCATAGTCATGCCAAGCTAGGTGGGTATGACCATGCCTTGTGTTAGGCCTGGCATGGCTCGTGTGCCTGAAATTGTAGCATGACTCAAAAGCACGGGGGTTTTAGAAAAAGTAGTTATTTTTTTTAATGGTTGTTGTTGCCTTGCTAGCTAAAATATTTATACCCATTATAGGTAAAAATATTTTTTAGCCATTGGATTGGATTTGACCACTTATTTGTAAATATTTGATAGCTTTTTAGTTTCTGCACTAAAATATGTGAAAAATAAAAAAATAATTTTTAATTAAAAAATTTTTCTATAAATATTTAATTGATATATTTTTATTTTTATATTTATATTATACTTTTTTTCTCTATTTGTTATTCTTAAATTCATATTGTATCCTATTTGTGCTATTTTGTTAAATAATTTATAATTTTAACTTGTCTTATATGTTATGTATGTGTTAGTTTCATGAGAAGTTGACTTTTAGGCACAAAAATATGAGGTACATATCTAAAGTATTTAATACAAACACAAACTTAAGGTATACATTGTGATTATGTTTAAAGAATTAATTTTATTTAGTATATTTTAGATTAATAATTATATTTAAAAAATGTAAATAATTTAAATTTATTATTATTTTTCTCCTACTTTCAATTTAATCTCATACATAAAAATTGATAAATGTGAATAATAACAATAACTTGACTGAAGGTTCATATTTGAAACTAGGTTTTCTCTTATAATTTTCACTCATTTGCCTAAGAAACATAAAAATAAACAAAATTAAGTAATATGTATGTACTTAACAAAAAAAAAATAGTTGGAGTGTCGAAGAAGATTCTGTATAGTATATATCATAAAAATATATTTACATGTAGGAGTACTTATGATATCGCTCACCTTAATGGTTATACTGATCAATATACCAAAAGACATGATGCATTAGATTTCAGGTAAACATAGATGAGCTATAAGATCTTTGAAGTTGGATCAACATCGGGTTAATTGACCATCTTAATTTATCGTAATGAATTTGTGAGAGAAGATGTGACGAAATTGATTATTAACTCGAGTATTCTGGTTAGATTTTTGGAATATTCTAAAATAATTTCTATTATGCAAATTTATTTTCGATCTACTTATCATAGAATTCTTAGTCTTATGTCAACTAATAGGAATAACATTATAAAATATTTTAAATTAAAAATATAATTAGTAATTAAGAACTTAGGAAATAGAATGGAGGGTTGTCCTTGAAGTTTGACTTCTGGACTAGGCATGAATCATGATGATATTTTATTTGCATGTCTCACCATTATGTCAATTTTTATGTATAAAATTAATAATTTTTTTATCCAGTCAGTAGATCAGAAAATTTAGATTAGAGCCGCTGGCCATAATATTATCTAGCTCTTTGGGAGATATTATTTGCACTAAATAGGTTGCAACTGCATTCGTCATTTTCTCATAGTATAAACTCTAATTCTTAAGCAGTCAAATATCCTAATTTTTGGATCATCATGATCTGGAAATAGAATATATTTGCATGGTCTATTGAATCATCTAAACTCAAAGTAAATTTTCTCTCATTGAAAGTTAGACTCTCTTTAGAGTCAATCTAATTTATACTTTTTGATACATATAATGACTCAATCCGAATATTATCATAATTTAAACCAATAAGTTCAGTTGTAGCTAATACATATCCATGTCACTTAACTAGAGGTCCAATCCAAGTGGGATAACAGAAGAGTAAGTAAAAGTAATGGATCCAAATATGTTTTATGGATTCTTATTCTTCAGACTCGCTAAAAAATAAATATGCTCAAAAAAATAATGTTAGTACTCACTAATATTATATCAAACTCTTATTAAAAAATGTGGATCCGTTTTATATACTAAAGTAACTAAGAAAGATTAAACTCAGTTTTTGGTTTCATCTTATGTTTTATGGAGATATTATGAAAAAATAAATGTTTTTAAAGATTATGAGGAAAGTTAAATGTTGTATCTCTATTATGCATGATCAGATAGAGTATAATGTAAGAAATAATATAAGAGGGTAACTATTTGATGAGTTAATTTTTGGTTGATTTATAGATTATCTAAAATATTTCAATTAAATATTTCTTCTTTCTTTTTAATAATCCTATTTTTGTGAAAGATTGTAACATGGGAAGTCTAATGTATGATTTAATGATTCAAATAGTAAATGTTATAACTGTTTGATACATATATTTAAATATATAATTATTTTTAAATATTTGTATTAAATTATTTATTTTACTATTTTATAAAATAATGTTAAAAAGTATGATATAAAGTAAAATAGAAATAATTCCTACATGATGCACATGTTTCTTTTTCTTATTCTAAATTATGGGTGCTAAATTATCTAGTTTTCAACTCATGACTAGGAACTCTAGTAAATTACTAGACTATTTATTGTGTCATCTGGACTCAAGGTAAATTACCTCTCCGTGGAAATCTCACTTTATTCAAAGTTGATATGATTTATATTTGTCGGAGCAAATGATGATCTCATACTCATAGGTGGGTAATCATAATTTGAACCAATAAGTTCATATGTAGTTGGTGGTGATCCTCTCTAGTATCTTATAACTGGAAATTTAAGTGGCGTTATAGGGGAATGATGAAAAATAATGAGTCTGATTAAATCTTTAGATTATTATTCTTCCTGAATTCACTAAAAAATGAGTTTTGCTTTAAAGATATTTCATCACTCTCTAATATTCTCCTAGAGATTAATGAAAAATACTTGTACTATTTTATATACTAAAATAATCAAGAAAAATAAATAAAATAATTAATTTTAGAATATCTAGAAAACATGCTAAATAATTTTTATATGATTCAAAATTTGAAATGACAGTCAAAAATGATTGAAGAATACATACACACTTACACACACTATCACACACTATCACATACTTGAGCACACACTATCATACACTATCAAACACTTGCACACACACTATCACACACTTGTGCACACACTTGCACATGAATATGTACATATGCGCATGAAATTGCACACATTGTTACACTTTGCACTTTGCACTTTGCACCATCTACATTGATGTAGTTGGCATCGACGTACAACTCATGCAATGGCCATGCGATAGAGAGATGGGAGGGCACACATTATGTGTGCCTTCTTTGGAAAGAGGTATTGTACATGCATGAAATGTTACACACAATGCAGCTGTGATTGTGATGTTACTATTCACATGCACTTCTCTCTCTACAAAACATAGTATTTGTGCTCTTTAAGGTATTGGCTCTAATAACATGCTGAAAATAAATTCAAAATATCAATACTACCCATGAAAAATAATGTACAATGATGTATCCTTATATAATGGGCAATATGAATTGGGACAACTTGTATGTCGAGTATTCTTATATGTAAAAAAATAAACAACAAATAAAAAAAATATGTAAAACTATAAACAAAATGGAAACGATTATAACTATTAAAATAATATATATTAAATAAATAATGTCGATTTTGATTATTTTTTAGATATATGATCATGTCTGGTATTAGATTTCTCCTTGAAATATTTAGTAAGCTATTTTTTTTGTCCGTCAGATCTGTGTGAGCAAGGATTCATTCGATCTGATACATTTAGAAGAAAAATGAAAGCTCACTAGAGATAAAATTAGAAAGAAGTTAGGATATTTTATCATTTTGATAGATAATTATACAGGTTTTACTTTTTTTAAAAAAATTTTCAATTACATTTTTTTTATTTTAAATTATATATTTTTTATTTTCAGTCATTTCATAAAAAGATATAAAATCATCTTATTGAAAATATAAAAAAAAATAGTAGAAGTAATAATGTATCAAATAGTTTTCATACTTTATGTATGAATCCTGAGGTTATATACCAGACTTCATGTACGGACACATCATCATGGAATGAGATTTTAAAAAGGATGAATAGATATTTGATTGAGACAACTCAGATTTTTAATCGAAGTATTTTGAAATAGTCTTCCAGAAATGTATTAATCAAATCTATTTTATCAATTGAATATTTTTTTATCATTTCTTATTATATGATTTTTTAAATCATTTATTTTGGAAAAAGAAATTATTTAATATCTTTTAGAGTATTTTTGTGTGTTTGTTTTGTTCAACTTTTTTTCCTATGACAAGATAAGGTAATACCTAGTACTTTGAGATTTAATTTTCTTGGTTAATCTAGTATCTAAAAAGTATGCTAGTAATTTTAACCAGAATCTAATTGAGTATTAGTAAATATTGATATTTTTTTAAGTTTGATTCATTTTTAAACAAGCTTAGAACAAGAGTCCAGATAATATATGTGAGTAAATTAAATTTTAGTCTTTCCTGAGCCTCAAATGAGGTGGGATGATCACTCATCAGTTACAATTGAATATGGTTCACTTTTATGATAATATTTATATGAAATCATCATATTGACCAATAAGTATAGATCAAGTTAACTCTAGAGAGAGTGAAGTTTCACAAGAAAATAAATATCTCTCGAGTCCATACAACTTGGTAATCCTCGGGTCTACTCTAATTCTGGCTCATGATGATTTAAAGACTACAAGACTTGATTGTACAAAACTTAGAGTTTGTATTGAGAAGGGACATGCCTAGCATGTTCAGAGCATCTAAAAGTCTTCCATGTAGCCATGTGTTCTGATCATCAATTCATATGATATTAGTCTTCTAATCACTCTTCAAAATAAAGTGAAGATTTCTACCCAGCATCATATTGTATAGGTATTTTTGTACTATGATACTCATGTCTCATTCTCAAATATTATCTCATTTAAGATGATATCATGTCTTATGATTACATCTCTAAGATATGCCATAGGTGGGGGTTCATTATGAAAACATATCTAGATGAGGATATAAATTATCATAAGATAAGATGTATTGTCAGCAGGCTTACTCATATATTTTATATTGATTATTAAAATATTTTTCTCTAAACTTGATAAAATAGTCATCATAGAGATTTTTATTTCATTGGTGGCCTCCCACAGTTAGAAATAATCTGCATAGAGATATCCAACAGGCCATGCCAAGTGGGATGTCATATTTTTTAGGCTCAGTCTTGCCATTGTGTCATGCCTAGCATTACATGGCTCTAAAAATGGCAACCTGGTATGGCTTGTCGGCTGCCAAGATCATGTCAGGCCAAACCTTGACATGCTTGCACACAATGCATGTAGCTAACCTAAATTCATTCAAATCTAGCATGTATTCATTTTAGGCTAGCATGACTGCATGAATTCATTCTAGACTAGTAGAGATTCATTATAGGCTAGCTTGATTGATCTTGAGTTGGCCCAGGTTCATTCTAGACTAGCCAAAGTTCATTCTAGTCTAGCTTGGAATAAGGGTGTCAAATGAATCGGGCGGCCCGGGCATGACCCAGATCAGTAGTGTCTAGCCCAGCATGGCATGGTCTAGAACCATGCTTCGGGCCGAGCCGCCCCGAGGAAAGGTTTGTGACCTGTTGGGCAAGCATGAGTCGTGCCTCATGTCGGTGCCAACGCATGGTAAACCTTTATGGAAAATTTTATTATTTTTTTTTAATTTGACTGCCCTATCACGGGGTGGTCTATTTTTTAAAAAACATACGATCACATGATTAATTTTTTTTCTAGTTTTCCTCTCTATCATTTAGCATGATGAGCATGACCGTGCACATTTTCGTGCCTATCATGCCGCTATGCCTAGCACGGAATGGGATTTTAACCATGCTGTGCACGGCATGGCCGTGCTAAGAAAAAGCGGGCCATGCCTGCACGGCATGGCCCGCTTCACACCTCTAGCTCAGATTTATTCCAAGGTAGCTTGGATTCATTATAGGCTAGCTCGACGTCATTCTAGGATAGCACGAGTTCATTCTAGGCTAGCTCAGGTTCATTTTAGGCTAACTCGGATTCATTCCATGCTAGAGTTCTATGCTAGCCTGGATTTGTTCCAGGCTAGCTCACATTCTTTCCAAGCTAACTTGGGTTTATTCCAGAATAGCCTGCATTCAATTCAGACTAGAGGTGTTAAATAGGTCATCACATGCTGGCATTACTCATTTTTTCACAACATAGCATGGTGGCGTTGTCCACCAGCCCAGCAAGGCACGATGAGCACAGCAAAGTGCATTGCCATGCCCATCTGTGTTGAACGGAAATGATGCATAGAAGACAGAAGATTTTAAAATTTTAAATAATCTAATTTTTTTTATTTGAATTTTAATTAACTTGTGATTTTAAAATTGTTAATATTTTGATATTTTTGCATTAGTTTATTCATTGTTATTCTAAATAATAAAAGTTAAATCATGATTACTTTCTAGTTTGGAGATAGAATCGTAATATTTTTTAGATTCAATAATTTTGGAAGTAGAAGAGAGAGATTAGAGAGAGAGAGAGAATGAAGTTTAAAATACATTTAATCACTCTATATGATATATTTTCCAAAAAGAAGAAGATGTCATTATAATAATCATCATCACATGTTTCTGGCCGTTGGATTGAAATTTTTTTGTCTCGGTGGACTTCTTTGATTCAATGCCCGTTGGTTCCCACAGATGACAATTCAGATGTTGTTAGCACTTTGCACTTAGCACGATGATTGTAACATGTGTAATAACTTTAACTGATTTGCTTTATCAAATATATGTTATAATTGTCAGCATTGATATTAATGTGTTCTATAAACTTAAATGATATTAGATTATCTTTGTTACATTGTAAAAGTTTTTTTTTTTGCTTTTTTTTTTATTTTTTATTGTTCTTCTAAAACTTCTCCCTCAATTCTTCCTCAACAAAAACATTGAAAAAGCGCTATTAAAAAATTAGGTTCTTTTTATGTCATCTTTTTTTACTACAAAGAACAAGAAAACAATTCATCACACACACTTGTGGTGTATGTGTTTGTGTGCGCGTGTGTGTGTGTGTGCGTGGGTGTGTGTGTGTGCGTGGGTGTGTGCATGTGCGCATGTGTTTCTTATGAAAGTTTTGCAACTTGAAAATAAAACTCAATTCACTTAGGTAGATGTTTTGATGGAAAGAAATATATATATATATATATATATATATATATATATATATATATATATATATATATATATATGTGCTTACTTACATGCATGCATGTGTGTGTGTGTGTGTGTGATTCTCATAGATTTAAGGTCTAATTATGTGTAAATATGAATATAAAGTGCATATACATTTTGTAAGGTTGTGTTTTACAAAGAGAATATTTTTAAAATATATATATGAAGTGAAAATGTTAACAAATCATTTGGGTAATAATAAATGGGAAAATTATACTTGGTCTGGGAAAATGAATAATTAATGTTTAGTGGTACTAAGTTTAACAATTTTTTTGTCCCACTCAAACCTAGCTCATCTTATCTTTTGGGTCATTTATATATTTTGAGGGTATGGGGTCGAAGAAGCTAAGATACTCGTACTAACAATATTGCGTCACAACTAATATAAAAAAATGTATGTTAATATATCCCAAATAGAAATTATATTTATTTTTTAAATTAAAAAAATTGATATTTCTTACAACAAATTGAAAAAATAAGAGTATCTTGGTGAATTGAAAATAATCAACCTAATTCTATCATTTGTCATAAAATGTAAGTATGTATGTATGTATGTAAAAAAATCAGCAACCCTCTTTTAAAAAAATATATAAAAGAATGACTATGGGTAATGCATTAGATCATATAAGAATCCAACTTGCTTTTTATAAAAATCAAAAATATTTTATAATTTATATTTCTTATTTTTAATTATATATATATATATATATATATGTATGTATGTATATGTTCTATCTATATATTGCTTATATACAATATATATTTGGTAAGTATATGTATATACATATAAACTATGGGTCAGATTAAATAGGAATCCAACTTGCATTTTTTATAAAAATAAAAAATATTATTTAATTTTTATTTTCTTATTTTTATATTATACATATAAATAAATCATATATATAAGATAGATACAATATACATGCATACATACTTATATATATATATATATATTGTGTGCATGTGTATATCTATATATATTGTGTTTGTGTGCATATATATATATATAATTTATATATACATATATATACAATAGATCTATATGCATACGGTATGTGTATATATATGAACAATATATATCAAAAAAATAAAAACCATCCAGAAACGAAGTAATAGGGCATACTTTTCTTTTGATACCCGACTAGAGTTCTTCAAACTGATAAAAAAGATGGAGATGGAATCACAAGCACTAGCATGGAAAGATTAGTGCGCATAGTTTTGTGTTGCGTATGATTATTGTTGCGCAATCACATGAGTTCTATGTGAATTGCATTACATAATCAGAATCAAATTAATGGAATGACTTACCGGTAAAAGACGACTGCATTCTGATAAATCTCTTTCTGAACAGCATCACAACCATGCACGTTGCGGAGAGAGAAGTTGTCTTCCAGAGGCCCCCTCAAAAATCGAAGCCCTGTGGAGTTGGAGTCTGGTGAGGGTTTATAGATAAGGTGAGATAAACTACAGAAGCAAACACCAAGCCTCTTGGAGATGCTCTTAAGCATATGTTAGAGTTGAAATCCATATATTCGTAAACTTCATTTTTTTATACATATATGTATAAAAAATCAACTATATATAACTAAATAAACAATAAATAATTATATTTACATAAAGACTCATTTTTCAATTCATTTATTTATACATATATGTTAGAGTTGAATTAATGATAAATCTCTTTTTGATATATTTTCAAATATTTACATATATTTACATAAAGACTCATTTTTTTTTCAATTCATTTTTTTATACATAAAGATTCAATTTTCAATTAATTTTAGGATTTACATATAGTTATATATTTTTATACATCTATATTTATTACATATATATATATTTACATATATGTATAGATAGCTAAATAAATAATAAATAATTATAATACATAAAGACTCATTTTTTTATTTATTATCAAAATATTTTCAACCAAGCTCATGTGTGTGTGTAGCAAGGTACACATGAAAAACAAACACCTTGCAATTTTTTATTATAAAATTAATTAAACAATAAATATATAAACAACTTCAAAAAAATAGATATTTATCTTTATAACTAGAAAATAAAATCAAATGGCTACAAAATTTACAAACTTCATATAGCAAGACACACATGAAAAGATGATTGGTCTTCATGCCACACTCCTAAGTGTTATAAAACACTCTTTATGTTAATATATATATATATTATTGTTATAAATTTTTAAGAATTCATTTTAATTTTTATGAAGATAATATGAAATAATTTTAAAGGCATAAAATTTCATATAATTTGATATCATTTATAATTTTTAAAATTTTAAAAATTACTTAAAGTGAAAAGATAATTAAAAAAAGTTATAATTTTTATTTTAGTAAAGACTGAATATTAAAAGTTAATTGTAAAAATATTACTCAATTGTTTAATTCTTATAAATTTTAGTAGGGGCAAACATCTATGTATTTATTTTTAAATATTAATTTATTACCTTTTAAATTTAATATAAAGATTTAAATTTTTATTATAATTAAATATTTTCAAATTTTATATTAATTATTTTTTTAAAAGTTTCCTATAATCATAAAATATATTTTATACATTATAATAATATTAATATTTACCAGTTTATTCGTCAATTCAAATATTTTTAAAAATATTTTTTATTTTTTCATACAATGAATTATTTTACATTTATATTAGTATAAATTTTAATGTAGGTTAATTTAATTTGTAAAATATCGATAAAAATTATTATACTTATGGAATTAATTATTTAATGTTACTTTAATACAAATTATTAAGTTTCTTAAATTAAACATTTTAAAAAAATTTTTGTATAATTTTTTTAAAAATTAATACATCATAAAAATAGTTATTTTAGTCCTTATTAATATAATTGTTTTTTGTATTTTTATATTTTTTAAATTATTTATTTATAATATCTTTTTTTTATAATTTTACGAGGAAAATATTTCTTTCAAGGACCACTCATCATAATAGACCATTAACATACATTTAATAAACAAAATTAAATAAAATATTAAAACTAATAATAAATTTTAAAAAATAAATAATTAAATATTGGCTAGAGAAATTAAATCACTAAATCCAACTCTATATTTGGGATTCAATTAGCTAGAAAAGTTTCCTCACTAAATTCATCGCTATATTCCGGATTTAATTATCTAGGAAAGTTTCGTCACTAAATATATCGATATATTCTAGATTTAATTAGCTAGGGAAGTTTTGTCACTAAAATCTATCGCTATATGTAGGATGGAATTGGCTAGGGAAATTCTGTCGCTAAAATCTATCACTATATTTAGTATGTAATTAACTAGGGAAATTTTGTCGCTAAATCTGTCACTATATTTCGGGATGTAATTAGCTTGGGAAATTTCGTCGATAAAATCCATCGCTATATTCCAGATGTAATTAGCTAGGGAATTCCGTCTCTAAAATATGTCGCTATGTTACAGATGTAATTAGCTAGGAAAATTTCGTTGCTAAATTCATCACTAAATTCTAGATTTTATTAGCTAGAAAAATTCCGTCACTAAATCCATCGTTATATTCAAGATTTTATTAGCTAGGAAAATTTCGTCGCTAAATCCATTGCTTAATTCCCTGCATTTTTTGAGTGAAATTTATGAAAAAATTCCGTCACTAATCCATTGCTAATCGTTCGCTAAATTCCCCACTTTTCTTGAGTAGATTTTACGAAAATATTTTGTCGCTAATCCATCGCTAATCCATTGCTAAATTCCACACTTTTCTTGAGTGGAATTTACAAAAAAATATTTTGTTGCTAATCAATTGCAAATTTTTAATTCAATAAAAAATCATAAATCCCTTGCTATTCCCTAACAAATCCCTAGCAATTTAGCTAGGGATTGATCCCTAGCTAAAATTTTCTAGCTAAATGAATATTTTCATAGTGTTACATCTACACGAACATGAACAAAAATATTATTATATAGATTGAAAATCGATAGATATATAGATATAACTATATATTAACAGATATATAGACATTTAGATAGATATATAGATATATGGATAGAAAATTAGATAGCTAGTTAGATATACAGAAAAATAGATAGACAGATAGATAGATAGACAGATAGATAGATAGATAGACATATAGATTGATAGTTGATAGAAAGATATATAGGCATGTAGATAGATATTAAGATAGATAGAAATATATACACATAGATACACACAATATAGATAGGGAGATAGAGTGAGATAGATAGAGAGAGAGATTGAAAGGTAGATTGACTGATAGATAGATAGAAAAATAGATAAAAAATAGAGAAAAACATAGATCGATAGATAGATAGACAATTATATAGACAGATAGATACACAGATAGATTGACAGACAGATAGACATATAAATAGAAAGATAGATAAATAGATAATATATGGAGATAGAAAGATTGATAGATAGATATATATACAGACATATAGATAGAAAGACAGTTAGACAAATAGAAAGATAAATAAATAAATAGACAAATAGACACATAAATAGATAGAAAGATAAATAAACATTTATATAGACAGACACATAGAATGATAGATAAATAGTTTGATATACATATTGATAAACACGTAGATAGATAAATTAATAGTGAGATAGATAGACAAATAGATAGACAGATAGATATACATATAGATAGACAGACAGATATATAGATATATAGATAGATATATAGATAGATATATATATATATATATATATATATATATTCATTGATAGATAGATTGATAGATAAAATGATATTAAGATTGATAAACATATTGATAGAATGATTAATTGATAAATTGATAGATATATTGATATACAGAATGATAGATTGATAGATAAAAAGATAGATAGATATATAGATAGAAAGATAGATATACAGTTAGATAGACAAATATATAGACAGAAAGAAAGATAGATAGATAGAGATATAGATATATAGATAGATAGATATATAGATATATATATATATATATATATATATAGTTAGATAGATTGATAGACATATTGATATATATATATAGACATATTAAAAGAAAGAGTGATATAAAGATTAATAGATGGATTTTTATATAGATTGATAGACAAATTTATAGACAGATAGTTAGTTAGTTAGATAGATAGATGGTAGATAAATAGACAAATAAATAGACCGATAGATAGATAGATTATTTTTCAAATAGATAGATAGATAAAAAATAGATAGATAGATAGGTAAATAGATCGATATACAGATAGATAGATAGATTAATATGTTGATAGAAAGAAAGATAGATAGACAGAAAATTAGATAGATAGATATACAGATAGATATACAAGTAGATATATAGATAAATAAATAGATAGATAGATAGAAAAATAGATAGATAAATAGATAAAAATAAAGATAATCAAATAGATAGATAGTTAGATTGATACAAAGATAGATAGACATATAGATAGATAGATGGAGTCACAAATAGATATATAGATAGTTTGATAAATAGACAGACAGAAACAAACAGATAGATATATAAAAAGATAGACAAATAGATAGATAGATAGAATAGACAAATAGATAAAAAAGTAGATAGACAAATAGATAGACATATAGATAGACTAATTGATAGATAGAAAGATAGATAGACAGATAGATAGACAAATAGATGATCTATTTGTCTATCTAGATATACAGGTAAGTAGACTGGTAGGAAGACAGTCAGGCATGTAGATAGATAAACACACAAACACATAGATAGAAAGACATGTAGATTGATAGTTAGAAAGTCAAACAAATAAATAGAAATATATATAGATAGGCAAAGAAAATAAAAATAGATATCTAGATAGATAGTTTAATAGACAAATTGATAGACAGATTGATTGATAGTTAAATAGATACACACACACAAAGATAGATAAATAGATATATCGATAGGCAGGCAGCCATGTAATAAGTCAGTTAAGCATGTTGACAGATAGATAGACAAACATACAGATATACAGACATGTAGATAGATAGTCAGAAATTCAAACAAAAAAATTGAAAGATAGATAGACAGACAACAAAAAGACAAATAGACATATATATAGGTTGTTTGATAGACAAATTGAAAGACAGTTTGATAGAGAGATTAATTGAAAGATTGATAGACCACTACAATAAAAATACCAAATAGCTTGGAAATTTTTTGTAGCACAATGGGTTATTTTTATTGCTAAAGTGGATATAATGATGGAATAATGATGGAACCTTTCCCAAGCTAAAGCGCTCGTTGCTAAAAAATAATGAGGGAAAGAGTGCCTAGCTAAAAAATTTTAGCGATGGAAAATACCCTAGATAAATTAATAATTTCTCTATCTTATTTTTACCTTAATTTGAAGCTTCAGAAAATTTCCTAACTAAATTAGCAAAAGAAAAATCCCTAGCTAAATTACCAAGGGAAAATTCACTATCTATTTTCATTCAAAAAACTATTTTCACTATTTTATTTTTTTTTTCAAAAAATTTAATTAAATGATTTCATGTTTTTATATTAAATTGAGTAAAAACAAAACCTATAAATGATAATTTATAATTAACAAAAATTAAAATCAGTTAATATATTATTCTAATACAATATTTTACATAGTTAAAACAAAAATATAACAAAATTTTATTATATCTTATTTATCAATGTATCTAACTATAATGTATAAAGTTTAATCTATCCGTGAAATTGACTTTGCTTTCTCTCCCTCAGCTCTTCTGGTAATCATTTTTCTATCCCGACAATGCTATCCTAGTCGTGGTGCATCATGTCTAGTGAAAAATCCCTTCACTTCTACAAGCTTCATATGGGGAACATTGTGGTACCATATCTGTATGAAATTTAAACTAGTCGATCAAATCAAAATAAATAAATAAATAAAGTTATGTTTAGATAAATATATAATATTGTAGTATATATGTACATTTATACTGTAGTGTATATATACGTATATACTACCATTTCACTAGTTAGATAAATTACTATAGTATATGTACATATATACTGTAGTATTATATGTACATTTAATCTGAGTATATATATGCACATATTCTATTGTAGAATTATATGTACTTTATACTATAGTATATATGTAGATATACTGAGTATATATGTACATATATACTATAGTAATATATGTGCATATATTTTTAGTATATACATACATATATACTCAGTAAATACATACATATGTACTTGGTATATACGTAGATATATACTTAGTATATACATATACATATATATATATATATATATATATATATATACACACACACACACACAATATATATTACATATGTACTATAATATATATGTAAGTATATAATGCAGTACTATATGTATATATATATAATCACATAGCCTCAGATGACAAAAAACTACAACAAATTAGTATTACCTCATTTATACTTCACAAAGATGGCACAAAACTTCATTATCAATAAAAATAAGAAAAGCAGAGATTATTTAAATTTAGGAAAATATCTTTAAAAACTTTTAGAGGAAACCCTGGAAGACAATCCATGAGCCAGGCTTGGTATATCAAAGTTTGCATCTTGCCTCCCCGTAACTAGAACTCTTTCCTAGTCCCAAGGTCTATAAGTGTGTTGTTTTTCCCCGCCATGACGGAGCTGACAAGCTAACAAAAGAACTGACAGATGAAATAGAGATAGATCATCAGTAATGGTAACCATCAACAAAACAATAAAAAACATAAACATAAAAAAATGGAGCACTCTACCATGCTCATGTGCAACACAAGATGATGAATAATATTTTTTGCATAATAATTTTGAATAAATACATTCTATGCAACCCTTGTTTTGTATATTTAAAACAAAAACATAATAAAATTTTATTACATCTTTTTCATCAATGTATCTAGTGACATTGCATAAAGTATAATCTATCCGTGAAATTGACGTTCCTTTTTCTCCCCCATCTCCTTTGATCACCATCTTTCTGCTGCGACAAAGTTATCCTAGTTGTGGGACGTCATGTCTTTTGAAAAATCCCTTCACTTCTACAAGCTTCGTATAGGGAACATTATAGTATCATATCTGTACGAAAATTAAACCAGTCAATCAATTCAAAATTAATAAATTAAAAAAGTTTTATATTGATAAATTTATAATAATATAGTATATATGTACATTTATACTACAGAGTATATGTACATATATACTAGCATTTCACTAGTTACATATATTACGGTAGTATATATGTACATATAATTCTGTAGTATTATAAGTACATGTACTATAATATATATGTAGATATACTAAGTATATATGTACATTATACTATAGTATATACGTACGTATATACTACATTATATACATATGTATAAACTATAGTATATAAGTACCTATATACTATAGTATATATGTACGTACATACTATAGTATATAGGCATGTATAAACTATAGTATATAGTATATATGAACATATATACTCAGTATGTACGTATAAAAGATATACTAGCATTTCTCTAATCTGCACATATAAGAGGAACCTCTCATTGAACTGAGAAACTATTTTAGAGTGCGACTCTTTTCTAAATCTCTCATTAACATCCTAACATGTCCGGAACAATAGAGACATTCTAATTCAATGATCAAAGAATGCATATCATGTTTTCGTGTAATTAAATAATGAGCAATGAAATCTAACTCTACATGACCATGGTACACAAACTCACGAGTGATGGTAGGGTTGGAAGAAGTAAAATAACTAGACCACTGCCTTCCATAGTTTTGATCATTCTTGCTAGAATATTTGGAGTTAAGGCTTCAAATTCCTACACAATTGCAAGGGAAAAAAGGAGTTATTAGCAGTGATGAGAATATTAAACATAGTATCTAAAAAGAAAAGAAAAGAAGAACTCACAAAATACACATGCCATAAGTATTTTCTAGAATTCTTTCAAAGTCCTTGTACAAGCAAAAGGAAACAAATCTACTTTCAAGAAACAAAGAGAAGGAATCAGTTTTTTCTAGGTCAATCAGTCCCTTCATCATTAACTTTTTAATCTACTTTGCCAGTTTTCTCTTGTGGCATCATCATGCAAGCATAAAATTCAGACGGAATTAAAAAACTAATCAAATTTCTTAGAGATCATGGCATCAAATTTAGTATATACGTACATATATACTATAGTATATATGTAAGTATATTAGTGCAGTCTATATGTAATATATACTGCACTATTTTATGTACATATATACTCAGTATATCTACATATATACTAAGTACATATGATACTGAGTATATATGTACACATATACTATAGTATATATGATACTGAGTATATATGTACATATGTACTGTAGTATATATGATACTTATTATATATGTACATATATACTATAGTATATACATACATATATACGCACATAAACATAATCACATAGCCTCAGATGACACAAAATTACAACAAATTAGCATTATCCCATTTATACTTCATAAAGAAGGCACAAAACTTCAAAAGCTAATCTTTATAGTTTATCCAGCCATCTCTCATGGATTGCAGTGCAAGAGAAGTGTTGGAGACAATGCATTTGTGGGGATTGAATAATTTGTTGGCATTAACCATTAAGTTGTTAAGATCACTTCCTGATAAAAAAGGCTTCGTGTCTTGGTCTCACATGCTATGGATCAGTTGTAGACCAAGATGCCCCTGGAAAAATAGCTCGTAATAGCCATAGTTCCTCATGTTCAGCCCATTGTCATCCATTAAACTACGAACATGCAAGAGAAGGAGAACAAGCAAAATGAACACATTTAATTGGATTTAATTAGCAATCGTAATGGCTATTAACATTTAAATAGTTTAATTCACAAAATGACCAATAATAAGTAGTCACAGATCTGAACAGCAACAACATAGAACTACACGAAATAAGAGTGTCAAGAACAAACTTGTGTCTGCGTTGGGACTAAAATTTTTGTTCGACTCACAACTTCAGAAGCTAACATACTGTTCCTAGCACCAAGAGGACCAGCCAAGCCTTTTACATGCCTATAATAGGCTAAAACTCTACCCAAGATATTCGAGTACACTTAAACATATTCATAAATATATAAAAATAGTAATTATAGACATGAACAAACAAAAATCTATGTTTATAGTCATACAACTTCAAAAAATATCTAAAAGATGTCCAAAAATGATGTTTAGAGAGAGAGTGTGTGTGCAAAAATAAAATGCTTCAGGAATAATGAAGATAATTGAAGCTTGGCCTCCTTTTGATCCATCAGAGATACCAAATATGGGATCCATGCATAGGAAGGACCATGACAATGGCTGAAGGCTTTGAATCAAATTTTTTTCATGCATCTCACATCAAATGTATAATAAAGATTCATTATTATGTTAATTGGCAAAGCAAAGAACAAAACTAGGATAAAAAAAATTGATACCTCAAAAAATATATCATCTTGTTTTGCTACACATAGACAAAAATCAAAAACAGTTCAAAAATAAATTTAATACGAAATCATCCTCATAATTAATTATTGAATGTGTGTTAGCCTCTCTTATGAGGTTTTGCAGTTGAATCTCGGAATGCTATTTGTCGCATCAATGCTACTAACTGTGACCACATATAAGATATCTACTATTGTATTAAATTCTTAATTTATTTCATCTCATCATTCATTTCTTTAATTTCTTACTTTTCTTCATTCAAATGAGTAATCTGCTTATCCTTCTCTTTTTTCATTTCCTACATTTCTTCTTTCAAATGAGTAATCTTCTCATTATTCTCTTATTTCATTTTCTGCATGTCTTCCTTCTAATGAGATATCTGCTCATCCTTCTCTTTCATTTCAGCCTCCATAACTTCAAAACATTCATTTGTTTCCATTACTTGTTGTTTAACCACCTCATCCACCATAGTAGTGATAGATAAATTAGAAACATGACTGGTAAAATAAAAAGCCACTCCCTTCGTGCTAATGCCATACACTTTACTACTTCTTATGACCTCCTATGGTCTCCAAATAGATAGGATCATAGTCAATTGGCTAAAGATCGATAGAACCCTCAACTTGTTGAGAAGCAGATATCACACATTCCTCAATTAGTTCCTATGATAAAATAGAAAATAATAATATTATAGATATACATAAAATAAATTTAATATTTCGTATTCCAAACAACTTTCAAAATTTACTTTTGTACTATTAAAATTTTATTAATATAATAGATTCTTATAGTAATCATCAGAGACTTATTGTCAACAAACTGACCATCTGATTTCTTCACTTGCATCTCTCTGAAAATCTTATAAAAATTGAGATATCGACCAAAATTTTCAGCTTAGAGTATGTATTTATTAAGTCATAAAATTACAAATTATAAAAAATTTTAACAATATTAATAAAACTACGCACAAATTTTATTTATTTAGACTATTTAGAAAACCACTATATATATAAATGTTTAAAATTTTAAAATTGTACCAAATCTCGAGCATGCTCAATGCTTGACTTTGACCCTCCTGTGTGGCGAAACATTTCTGTACCTAGTCTGGTTACCTCAGTTCATCAATATTTGCTGGAAATCCCTGATATTTTCTTCACATCTGGCTCCTCCCAATACTTAAACCACTTGGACCAATTATCCTTGGATATATAATCCATCATTTCTTTATATTCTTCAATTTATAGACAAAATCAGAATACTATTCAGCATCTTTGCTCTCCCACAATGACTTTATCTTTCCATTAAATTTGGGTAGTCATGTGCACAGATTCTATATATAGAAAAATCACAAAAGAATTTATATTTATAAGAAGGGCATAATTATTTACTGCTTGAATAATAACTAACATAATAGTTAACTAATTAGATAATTAATTTTCAATGCTTTTGTTTCATAATTTTACTTGAAAGTCATTAAAATTAGCACTAACAGAAACATCATAATTTTTTATTCAAGTAATATTTGTATATTTCTTACACCTCCAATCCACAATCTCAATTACTAACTTAGCACTGAATATAGATGAAGGCATAATATTTGAAGATGTCAATGGTTTTGTAAATGGGGAAACTATTGGTGTAAAATGTGATGTAGAAGATGGTAATGTACAAAAAGTATGTGTAGAAAGGAAAATGGGTGGTGGGCTTATATCTGATAAAGCTGATAGTAAAGGTGTCAATGATGGTGATGGTGATGGAAATGGAGATGGTGATTGTGATGTTGAAGTCTGGATATGGTGGGTATGAGATGGTACTAAATTTGCTACATGGTGTAAAATACTAGATGAATTTGGTTCATTACTACATTCACGCCCACCTCTACCATGATCATGTCCTTTAGGTGCCATTTGTTGTACAAAAAATAAAAACATAGAACAAATAATAAAGATATGATGAACAACCATGCATTTTAGAATAAAACACATCAATAGATTTCAACAAAATATAGAAAGTCTTTGATAATTTAATATTATAATATAATTATAATAGTTTAATTATCGGCATCACTATCATCCTCCAATGAATCTTCTGACATTTTGTATGATTCTGATGAAAGTTTCAACTCATTTTCAGATAGAAATTGATCATCTTCAATTTCTATTGGGCCACCATTTGAGTCACATATATTTTCTAGATCTTCATCTACATCCACAGACTCAATATTATATATGTCATCTTCTTGGAATGCTGGTACAATAGCTAAGTTTGCACTTCTTTGTTGAGATGTTGGTACTTCAAAATTTGATCAAGCTTTAATTTTGCAAATCATCCACCAATCACTCTTATCATGCTATAAACTCAGATTTGTACAATAGATATACTTTAGTGGCTTGAACTGCCATAATAAATGGCTCATATCGATTAAATCTGTGTTTATGGTTAACATACACAATCTTATAATCCGAATGAATCTTTGCACCCACATTTCATGTATGATAAAACTACTCATACTTTAATATAACAATCCTGTTATTTTGGAGTCCAAGATACTCCAACTCAATAACTTCTATGAGTTGACCATAATAATCAATCTCATCTGCTCTATAACTTTAGCCTTTAATGCATATAACACTATTTAAGTTGTTATACATATATAGTTAAACAAATAGTTATATAGAGATATATTCATACAAGTAGTTATAAGTAGTTATACATAAATGTATACAGAGTTATAAACAAAATATAGATATAGATATAGATATATATATATATATATATATGTATACATATTTACAAATATATGTATATTTAATTATATCGAGTTTTATATAGTTATACAAATATTTATATATAGTTATACACATATAGTTAAACATAATGTTATATGTTGTTATACATGTTATTATAAATATTTTTACATATGGTTATACATTTAGTTGCACATATAGTTATACTTATATTTATACATGTAGGTATATATATTTTTTCATATTATTTTATATATTTATAAATATAGTTATGTATAGGCATAGATATAGTAAAATACATTTTTATATACTAATATATAAAAATATATATTAAATATATGTTGTAAATTATATATTTAAATATAATTATGTACAAAGTTGTTATAATTATACATATAGTAGATACAATTATTTATAGTTATATGTTATTATACATATAGAATATATAGTTATAAATAGTTTAATATAGTTAAACATATAGTTATATATAGATAATTTCATACCAAGTTGTTATAAGTAGTCATACATAAATGTATACGAAGTTATAAACAAATATATAGATTTACATATATGTATACGTATATGTATACATAGTTACAAATATAGTTATATTTAATTATATAGAGTTTTATATAGTTATACAAATATTTATATATAGTTATACACATATAGTTAAACATAATGATGTATGTTTTTTTGGATCAATGCTTCTTAACCTCAAATTACTTTCAACCACTGTTATACTAGTTCAGAATACAAATCCCATGTGTACATGTACATATGTGAGAGGGCATGTACACTTCCAACAAGAAATAAACAGCTATCAGCAATATCTAAAGCCATCTATCTTATCAACAAGAAACAACAAATAAATTAACAGGTTCCATACACATTACTCACAATATTATCATTGAATGAAAATAATAATAGGCTAAAACAGGATGGCAGTCATCCAATAATTTTTTTTGTATACACTTCTATTCAAAAAACATGATGTACTTCAAGGTTACCTATCTAGAGTCATGCCATCCTGGCCCTCCAACCAGGAGGATAACATGAATCTTGGCATCAAATAGGTCAAGCCAAGGTTGCAAATGCATGTTAGTTCTTAAATGGATATTCATTAGGTTTAGCAGGATCATGCATCACCCTGAAATTAATAGGCAAAGGAAATGCGTGAGAAACCGGTCTGGGATCCCATTGATGATGGCCAAGTAAAGATGGAAGGGCCATACAATCACTGGGAACAATCGATATACTTGCAACAAGTGAGGTTGGAATGTGAGTTGATGACGGCCTAGTAGGCTTTAAAGTAGATGGACTGAGAAGTTTATTATCCTGTGGACACCTATCGGGCATGTCATCATCATTGTCAAAGAGCTTCTTCTATGGCATTCTGTTCAAGAAAACTTGTTTTTCTTTCAAACTTAGTAGTGCATGAACCTTGCATTTGCTATATGTTTTTGTGTGGGAATCACTTGAGTAGAGACAACACTACAAGAAAATATCAATTTAGCTAAAAAACTTTAGCTAGGGATCAATCACTAGCTAAGTTGTAAGAGATTAGCTAGGGAATAGCAAGAGATTTATGATTTTTTTTTTGAAAAAAAAAATAGTAACGGATTAGAGACAAATTAGCGAGAGAAAATTTTTTGAAAATTCTGCTAAAAAAAAGCATGGATTTTAGTGACGGATTTAGTGACGGATTTAGTGACGGATTAGGGACGAAAAATTTTCGTAAATTCTGCTCAAAAAAAAGAGGGGATTTTAGTGACGGATATTACGACGGAATATACATCGCTAATAAAAGCATGAAATTAGTGACGGAATTAGCAACAGATTTTCCCTAGCTAATTTTTAGTGACTGATTTTCCCTTACTAATAAAATTAATGATTTAGCGATAGATTTTTCCTTGCTAATAAAATTCATGATTTAGCAACGGATTCAGCGATTAATTTTCCCTTGCTAATAAAATTTATGATTTAGCGATGGATTTAGCGACATATTTTCACTTGCTAATATAATCCATGATTTAGCTATGGATTTAGCGATGGATTTTCCCTTGCTAATAAAATCCATGATTTAGAGACAGATTTAGCGACGGATTTATCGATGGTTTTTTCCTTGCTAATAAAATCTATGATTTGATGATGGATTTAGCGATAGAATTTCCCTTGCTAATATAATCCATGATTTAGTGACGAATTTTTTCTTGTTAATAAAATCCATGATTTAACGATGGATTTAGAGACGGACTATCCCTAGGTAATAAAATCTATATTTTAGATACTGATTTAGCGAGTGAATATCTCTAACTAATAAAATCCATAAATTAGTTATGGATTTAGTGATGGAATTTCAGTAGAAAATAAAAATCCTTAATTTTGCGATGGATTTAGGGATGGAATTTCCCTAGATAATTAAATTCGTAATTTAGCTACGGATTTAGCGACGGTATTTCCCTAGCCATTATTTAATTATATAATTTTTTGTATTTATTATTTGTATTAAAATTTTATTTAATTTTGTTTATTAAATATATGTTATTAGTCTATAGATGAGCAATCCTTGAGACACACATTCTCCTCCAGAAATAAAAAAATTGATATTATAAATAATTAATTTAAAATATATAAAAATACAAAAAAGAATTATATTAATAAGGACTAAAATAACTATTTTTATGATGTATTAATTTTTTAAAAAATTATACAAACTTTTTCTAAAATTTTTATTTAAGAAATTAAAGAATTTAAATTAAAGTAACATTAAATTAATTCATTAAGTATAATAATTTTTTCTATAATTTAAAAATTAAATTAACATGCATTAAAATTTATACTAATTTAAATGTAAATTAATTCAATGTATGATAAAATAGAAAATAATTTCAAAAATATTTGAATTGACGAATAAAATAGTAAATATTAATATTATTATAAGTATTAAAAAAATTTTATGATTATATATACGTTTTAAAAAAATAAATAATAAAAATCTTGAAATATAATAAAAATATAATTTTTTCAATTAAGTAAAAATAAAATAAAATAATAATTATAAATAAATATATAGATGTTTAATACTACTAAACTTTATAAAAATTAAACAATTGAGTAATATTTTTATAATTAGCTTTAAACATTACATTTTTATTTCATATTATCTTTGTAAAAATAAATATGAATTCTTAAAATTTTATAACTATAAAATATAAATTTTTATAGATTTTTTAACATTAAGAGTATTTTATAACTTTTAGGCGAGTGGCTAGAAGACAAATCATCTTTTCATTCATGTATTATATGAAGTTTGTTAATTTCATACCTATTTGATATTTTTTTTAATGCAAAATATATATTTTTATTGTTTATATATTTATTGTTTAATTAATATTATAAAAAAATTGTAAGGTATTTTTTTCCTTTTGTATCTTGCTACACTCACATTAAATTTGATGAAAAATTTGATAGTAAATAAAATTAATGCGTTTTTTTATTATATATATATATTGTTTATTTAATTTTTAATAATTAAAAATATAAATATTTTTTAAAATATACATTCTCACTCTTGACTTGACGCATCTTTAACAGAGCCGAATTCCTTCTCATTCCGCCATTATCTCTCGATGCCGATTAAACAATAATTAATTCGAGGTTTAAGTTTTAATTTGTTATTGATTTGAGGTACGTTCATCGATTATCTTTGGGTTGCTTAATCGAAGAGTAAGCATTTTTATTCTATTTTCTTTGTTCCGAA
>JAREIK010002529.1:299985-349021 GCA_029783825.1 Sapria himalayana | reverse complement strand
ATTTTTTCTTGTTAATAAAATCCATGATTTAACGATGGATTTAGAGACGGACTATCCCTAGGTAATAAAATCTATATTTTAGATACTGATTTAGCGAGTGAATATCTCTAACTAATAAAATCCATAAATTAGTTATGGATTTAGTGATGGAATTTCAGTAGAAAATAAAAATCCTTAATTTTGCGATGGATTTAGGGATGGAATTTCCCTAGATAATTAAATTCGTAATTTAGCTACGGATTTAGCGACGGTATTTCCCTAGCCATTATTTAATTATATAATTTTTTGTATTTATTATTTGTATTAAAATTTTATTTAATTTTGTTTATTAAATATATGTTATTAGTCTATAGATGAGCAATCCTTGAGACACACATTCTCCTCCAGAAATAAAAAAATTGATATTATAAATAATTAATTTAAAATATATAAAAATACAAAAAAGAATTATATTAATAAGGACTAAAATAACTATTTTTATGATGTATTAATTTTTTAAAAAATTATACAAACTTTTTCTAAAATTTTTATTTAAGAAATTAAAGAATTTAAATTAAAGTAACATTAAATAATTAATTCATTAAGTATAATAATTTTTTCTATAATTTAAAAATTAAATTAACATGCATTAAAATTTATACTAATTTAAATGTAAATTAATTCAATGTATGATAAAATAGAAAATAATTTCAAAAATATTTGAATTGACGAATAAAATAGTAAATATTAATATTATTATAAGTATTAAAAAAATTTTATGATTATATATACGTTTTAAAAAAATAAATAATAAAATCTTGAAATATAATAAAAATATATTTTTTCAATTAAGTAAAAATAAAATAAAATAATAATTATAAATAAATATATAGATGTTTAATACTACTAAACTTTATAAAAATTAAACAATTGAGTAATATTTTTATAATTAGCTTTAAACATTACATTTTTATTTCATATTATCTTTGTAAAAATAAATATGAATTCTTAAAATTTTATAACTATAAAATATAAATTTTTATAGATTTTTTAACATTAAGAGTATTTTATAACTTTTAGGCGAGTGGCTAGAAGACAAATCATCTTTTCATTCATGTCTTATTATATGAAGTTTGTTAATTTCATACCTATTTGATATTTTTTTTAATGCAAAATATATATTTTTTATTGTTTATATATTTATTGTTTAATTAATATTATAATAAAAAATTGTAAGGTATTTTTTTCCTTTTGTATCTTGCTACACTCACATTAAATTTGATGAAAAAATTTTGATAGTAAATAAAATTAATGCGTTTTTTTTATTATATATATATATTGTTTATTTAATTTTTAATAATTAAAAATATAAATATTATTTTAAAATATACATTCTCACTCTTGACTTGACGCATCTTTAACAGAGCCGAATTCCTTCTCATTCCGCCATTATCTCTCGATGCCGATTAAACAATAATTAATTCGAGGTTTAAGTTTTAATTTGTTATTGATTTGAGGTACGTTCATCGATTATCTTTGGGTTGCTTAATCGAAGAGTAAGCATTTTTATTCTATTTTCTTTGTTCCGAATTTCTTCTTTATTCACCATACGATATGCTTGTATAATGTATAAAAACTTATACTTATAAATGCTTAATGCATTTGTGATATAATGCATTGTCATTGTGTGATTTATGATGCTTGGATTCTGTTTTTATTCTGATGCGTTCATCGATTATGCATTGTCATTTTTGAATTTCTTCTTTAATCACCATACACACCATGATATAATGCTTGGATATTATTTTTGTTTTCAAATTCCTCCTCTTTCCTTCTCAATATATAAATAGTATATATACTTAGGTTTGCCATATTTATATCAACAAAAATAGTATGCATCAATATTCATGTGTATTTTATACATAACTAGTATACATACTTAGGTATGCCGACTTTATATCTACAAAAATAGAATACATCAATATGCATGTGTATTTTATACATGACTAGTATACATACTTAGGTATGCTGACTTTATATCAACAAAAAATATTCAAAAATGAGTAATGATTGAATTCAAAATTTAAATAAAATTAAATATAATATAATATAATAAATAAAATAAATAGAATAAATAAAATAAATAAAATAAACAAAATAAGCAAAATAAGCAAAATAAGCAAAATAAATAAAATAAATAAAATAAATAAATAAAATAAAATAAATAAAATAAATAATATAAATAAAATAAATAAAATAAATAAAATAAACAACATAAACAAAATAAGCAAAATAAGCAAAATATAAAATAAATAAAATAAATAAAATAAATAAAATAAATAAAATAAATAAAATAAATAAATAAATAAAATAAATAAAATAAATAAAATAAAATAAATAAAATAAACATAATAAATAAAATAAATAAAATAAATAAAATAAATAAAATAAATAAAATAAATAAAATAAATAAAATAAATAAAATAAATAAAATAAATAAAATAAATAAAATAAATAAAATAAATAAAATAAATAAATAAATAAATAAATAAAATAATAAATAAATAAAATAAAATAAAATAATAGTTTAGCATGTCAAATTAAATTAAATTGATTATACTCGATTGAATTACTTTGAACTATTCTACCAACTTCTAGAAAACTCACTAATATTCACACTTGTAAATGAAAATAATTGAGCAAGAGTTTCTCAATTCACTTTGAAATATTCTCATGATATGTGTTGTTGTGTGCTAGGAACCCCAAATCACTTTTATTTATCGGCAAGATTCCAAGTTTTTTAAATTTTTGATGCAATATTTAGTAAGGCAACACATAGCTTTCACATGTCAAGTCAATCCTTGGCAGGTATATACATCATCATATAACAAGCACACTTACAAGCACTTGGCATTAATGCACGAGAACACATAGTAAACAATTAATCAATACTTATCACTCATGTAAACCAAGACATGGAAATCATACATGCTAACACATGCTATTCATGCAAGTAAGCATGTGATAAGTTTGTAAGTCAACATATGATATAAAAATAATTATTCTTATAAATTTTTTCAGACTTTATTGTAATTTTCCTACATGATTCATTTATATTTTTATAGTTGCACTTATCTATAACAAAGATTATCATGGTGTGTGTGTGTGTGTGTGTGTGTGTAAAAATTTATATTTACCATGTATCTAACATTTTGTCAATTAAATTTATCTCAAAATTATCTCAAACATAATAACTTCATATTTATGTTTCTTGCAATAAAACACTTATATTTCTAATAATTTCAATATTCCTTCAAAAGATGTCTCTTAGTGTGTGATTCCTTGTGATCTCTCTTGTGTTAGTGATGAGTGGACTTGTTGAATCAAGTTTAGTAATATTAAAATAATGATTTCATACTAATATAATAAGATTAACATATAGCAATGTGTCATGGACACTCAAGCTAAGATAGTATAAAATATATGAACCAAACTTTTTTGTACATAATTACTATCAAGAATAATATCTTTAAAAACAAATAGCATGGTAATAAAAATCCGAACCAACAACATGGTAGACTAATCGGCAAAAGATGATAAATACTCTAACACTAAAAATATGAGTCTGATCCTCGTAGATGTTGGATATATTTTCCATGGTGCTATCATTTATCATGTTGTTCAGATGTTGGGATGTGATTTTTACATATTCTAATCATGAAGCCTCATAGCTTATATACGAGCCAAATAATAATTTTGGGTTGAGTTTGGGAGAAGGGTAGGTAAATAAAAAAAGAATAATATTTTATTCTATAACATTTTTGATTTAGATAGAGGATATAAAACTATTAAAAATATTTAGAAATTTTTAATGTTTATAATCCCCACAATGTCATGCAACACAATAGATTTTTTTCTACCAAATAATGTTTTATCAACTTTGATTTATGATTTTAGCCATAACAATGTAGTTTATTATTACTCTAACAATTCAACTTCTACCAAATTTATATTAACTATAATCTATACCATTAAAAAATGTTGATTATGAAGAGTTTGGGTATCTCTGTAACGTTGATGAATTTCATGTCATACAAGATTATTCTTTTTATGACAACATTCGTTAGGGCACCCTTTATCCTACTGTGTTAAAAACATCATCTTTTAACACACGGTAATTTTTCTGTGTTCCAATATGTTTATTTTAAACAATTTAAAAAACTAATAAATATGAGGAGTAATTATTAGCTTAACATTGTAGATATTAGTTGAGTACCATAACTATTAGTTGTAACCTACAAGCTTGAATCTAAGTTTCATGTTTCACAAAATTTGTGGTAGATTTATCTTGTAATAGATAGTAATAAAGAATATAAGAAAATATGAAAAGTATTATTGAAAAATAATTTATAGTACTAGCGAATATATGTGAGTACTCTTTTATGTGAGTACTCTTTTATAGTTTAATATGATATAAACATATTTACAAATTAATTTTTAGTCCATAACATATATTATTAAATATTATTTCATAATTTAATAAAATAAATATAAATTATTATAATTTCAATAACATCAATACAATTATAATAAAAAAAATAACATATCATAAAAATACAGCAAAATGAATTATAAAGAACATTAATTAGTTGTAAATAAAAAAAAATTCAAAACTATTGAGAATTATATTGTATTTTTATATTTTTTTATCTTGAGAAATTGGGATGAGATGATTCATATAGATTAAGAGTATTTATAGTTTTTTTTTGTTTTTATAAGTGAATTTTTATTTTATTTAATAAATGAAAATGTCATTTTATAATTTTTATTCATAATATTATATTATTATGAGTTTTTCTTTATTTTATTTAGTTGTTTTATTTTTTATGGGAATACTCGATATGTAAAGTTTCATCAATCATTTTTATTCATTATGTAAAGGCATTTGTTTTAGCTATATATTATTATTATTGTGTATTATTTTTTTATATCATCTTTTTTTTTCATTTTCATGTATTAATTTTCATTTTTTTTCTATATATATATATATATGGATATCCAAATATATGAAAGAAATTTATGATGCTTTAGCAGAACATCTCTTCACTATCGAAGAAGTAGTAAATGGCCATTGAAAGTAATTTCCTACTCATGTAGTAAATTATAGAATATAGTATTTATTCTCTCTCTCTCTCTCGCTAAACATCATTGCTGGCCATATTTTAGATATTTATTGAAGTTGTATGACTATATATAAATATTTGTATAACTATATATAAATAATTGTAACTATTTAACACTATATAATTAAATATAACTATATTTGTAATTATGTATACATATATGTAAATCTATATATTTATGTATAATTATTTGTATGAATATATCTATATATAACTATATGTTTAACTATATAAAAATATATATAGTGATATATACTATATGTATAATAACATATATCTATAAATAATTGTATCTTATTGTATGTATTACTATAAAAGCTTTATACGCAACTATATTTAAATATATAATTTACAACTTATATTTAATATACATTTGTATATATTAGTATTCAAAAATATATTTTACTATATCTATACCTATACATAACTATAGGTATAAATATATAAAATTATATAAATAAATATATATACCTACAAGTATAGATATAAGTTTAACTATACGTGTAACTATATGTATACCTACATGTATGTATACATATATGTAAATCTATATACTTGTTTATAACTTTGTGTATATTTATGTATAACTAAATATAACTTCTCATATGAATATATATATATATAACTAAATGTTTAAGGATATATAGTTTTTTATAACTATATATATTATATGTATAATAACATATAACTATACAAATTTTATATTATTAATGTATAACCTACATTTAAATATATAATTAACAACATATATTCAATATACATTTTTATATATTAGTATAAAAAATGTATTTTAATATATCCATACCTATATATAACTAAATGTATAAATATATGAAATTATATGAACAAATATATATACATACATGCATAAATATAAGTTTAACTATATGTGTAACTATATCTATAACTAAATGTAACAATATTTATAATTATATGTATAAAAACATACAAAACAATGTTTAACTATACGTGTATAACATTATATAAATATTCTTATAACTATTAATAACTCTATATAATAAAATATAACTTTATTTTAATTATGTATACATATATGTATACATATTTGTAAATCTATATAATTGTTTATAACTTTGCATACATTTATTTATATTTACTTATAACTACTTGTATGCATTTATCTATATATAATTATATGTTAAACTAAATGTAACTATTTATAACTACATTTACTATATGTATCCTAATATATAATTATTCATGGGATAATTCTATTTTGCTGCACCAACTTGAAGTAAAATGGCTAAAGATATAATATCAACAATATGTAAGCACATAGCATGAGAATGTCCGTTGATCAGGCTCATATATGGTATAATACAAATAAGGGTCGTACTCTTACCTAATCCCATTGCTGTATATGTAATTTGTTTTTTACTTAATAATCTGTTTTAATATTTTCATGTAAGTGCAGGAAAGGAAATATTAAAAGCCCAGAGATGCAGCAGTAGCACAATAACGGAGGTCACGCTGACCGGTCAGTGGGCCGAAATTTTTGGAGCAGAGTCTGGCCCGGTCCATGATCCGACTCGCTTCGGTTAAATGAACCGGCTTTTTATTTTTTGTATAAAATGATTTGTATTTATTTTTCGGGTGGCTGTTTTTTTGACCCGGTTGAACTGTTTATCTTCGTTCTCCTCTCTCTCTGCGTGATTTCGTGACTGCCGAATGCTGCATACTATAAGACATACTATTCTTGGTATTAATCTATAACGCATAATAGTTTTCTGGTGGAGGTAGCTAGTTGTACTGAGCGACTAGCGAACCACGTTATTTCTGTGTTGATTTCTCATTTTGATTCTATCGTGGATGCTTGTGGTTTGGGATATATATATATTGCTTGTTTTCTGTGTTTTCTGTTTTTTATGTTCTTAATCTCACTACCCGTGGAAGCGTGATTGCCCAACACCCATCCCTTTGGCCTCAGGTTGAAATATTAACTTATGTATGACAAAAGATATAATATTTGATAGGTTTATATAGGATAAATTTTATTTTCTTTTATATAATTTTTCATTCTACCGCTACACTCTCTATGTCTCTCTCTCTCTCTCATGCTCCTCCCTCATACATTAAAGGTCTTTTTGTTTGCTTTCATTTCTTGTGCATTATCATACTTTGCACCCTTTATCTAGTATAACTCTAATATCTATTAATCATTATCTTACTATAATTTACGTTATCTATTAATGTAGATTCTACAATCGCATTGCCTCGATATTCATGATATTTAAATTTTAAATATTCATCTGTAAGTAATTTTATTTTATTATTTGTATATTTTGAAGTAATAGAATGTTTTATTTATAATAATGATTGGGCATTTTTTTTGTAAATAAAACAGGGCAAAATGAGCTCAGATCATCAGTGGATGTACAGAAGGGTTATTAATGAATTTTTGAATGAAGATTTTTTTGATCGGGCTTGAAACTTTCATCAATTTTGCAAGTAGTCAATTGAGATTAATGGTTGGAGATAAAATTAAGTGTCCATGTAATCATCAAAAATGTTAGAATATCCCTTTTCATGATGCAAACACTATAAGATATCATTTGGTAAAATATGGCTTTGTGCCAAATTATTTTGCTTGGATTTATCACAATGAAAGTACAATGGCTCTGATTATTGACCAAAATGAGGGTATTGAATCATTTGCTTGTGGTGAAGAATCATCAAACACATACAATAGAATGATCATGGAAGCTGCTGGTGCTGACTTTAATATGGATTAAATGGATGAACCACCTAATCCTGAAGCTCAGAAATTTTATGAAATGCTTAAAATTGCAGATAAAGAATTGTAGCCTAGTTGTAAAACACATTCGCAATTGTCACTTGTGGCTCGGCTAATGAGCATTAAGTCAGAAAATCATATGTCTGAGAAATTATTTGATTAGGTGACAGAACTGATGAATGAGATTGTTTCGGATAATAATTTGATTACTAACAACTTTTACAACACTAAGAAGTTACTACAAAGAATGGGTCTACTAGTGGAAAAAATTGATTGTTGTTTAAATAGATGCATATTATATTGGGGCGGTGATAGTGATTTAATTAGCTGTAAGTTTTGTGACCATCCTCGATTTAGGACGACACCTCTTGTTGTAGAAACACGAAAAAAAGTGAAGGTTGTCTTTAATAAGATGTATTATTTTCCATTAATTCCTCGATTACAAAGACTATATGCATCCAATACTGCAACAAATGATATGAGGTGACATTCCGAGCATGAGGTTAAAGAAGGGGTAATGCATCATCCATCATATTTACCTGCTTGGAAGCATTTTAATTATATACATCAAGATTTTGTAGCAAAAAGTCGAAATGTGACATGTTGGAAATTTTCTTACAGCCTTTTATTGCAGAGTTAAATTATTTATGGGATGTTGGCATGAATACATATAATATCTCAAAGAAGCAAAATTTCATTATGCGGGCAACCCTTATGTGGACGGTAAGTGACTTTCCTGCATATTAAATATTATCTGACTGGAGTACTATAGGACGATTCACATGCTCGTATTGCATGACTAATTATGATGCATTTACCCTCAAATTTAGTGGTAAATAGTCATGGTTTGATAACCATCGTAATTTTTTACCTACGAATCATTTATTTCGAAGAAATAGAACTATATTTCGAAAAAATAAAAAAAAATAAAGAAGGATGAGCAGATAACTAATTTGATGGAAGAAATGCAAGAAATTAAAGAAATTAAAAAAGCAATGTAGTAGCAGATGTCCTATATGGAGTCACAGTTAGTGGCATTGGTGCATCAGAGAACATTCATAGATCCAGCTTTGAATCCTCACAGGAGAGGCTAGCATTCCCTACAATTTATGAGGATGATTGAGTATGAAAATTATTTCTGAACTGTTATTCATTTTTGTCTGTGTAACAAATAATTATGATATTTTTTGCAGGTTTTAAGTTTTCTTATTCTGGTTTTGTTCTTTGCTTTTCTGATAAATCAAATTATAAATATTTGCACGACACATTATGTGAGAGAAAAGAAAAAATTTTGATTCAAAGCATTCAGACATTACCACGGTCCTTCCAATGCATGAGTCCCATATTTACCGATTTCAGCTTTATCAAAAAGATGGCTAGCTTATCTTATCTTTATTATTCTAAAAATATTTTATTTTTGCACTCTCTTTATCTCTAAACATAATTGCTGGACATCTTTTGTATTTTTGTTGAAGCGATATGACAATCAACTTTAATTTGAGTTTATTCATGCTTATAATATTTGTTTTTATATATCTGTGAATATGTTTTTGTGTCTTTGAATTTTTTGGGTAGAGTTTTAGCCTATTATAGGTATGTAAAAGCCTATATTCAGCAGCAGCGACGGCGACAGTGGCAGTAGCAGAAGTGGTAGTGGTGGCAGCAGAAGCGGCAGCGACAGCAATGAAAGTGGCAGCAGCAGTGGCAGCAGCAGCATCAGCAGCAGCAGCTGCAGCGACGGCTATAGTGGCAGCAGTGGTGGTGGCAGGGGCAGCAGCGGCAACATTAGTAGGTATGGTAGCAGCAGTGACAGTAGTAACGGCAGCACCGGCAATGGCCGTAGCAGTAGTGGCAACAGAAGCAGTGGCAGTGGTATTGGCACCAGCCGCGGTAGCAGCTACTGCACGAGTGGTAGCGGTAGCAGCTACTGCATGAGTGGTAGCGGTAGCGAGAGTATTAGCAACTACAACAAATGCAGTATATACATACGTATATAGTCATTATATACGTACATATAATACTACAGTATTTTATGTACATATATACTGAGTATATATATGTACTTAGTATATATGTACACATAATACTACAGTTTATATGTACAAATACTATAGTAATATATGTATGAGTGAAATGCTAGAATAAATGTACATATTTACTGCATCAATATATATTTATCAAAACATAGTTTTATTTATTTATTTTGATTTTATTTGGTGGTTTAAATTTCATACAGATATGGTACCACGTTGTTTCCTATACGAAGCTTGTATAAGCAAAGACATATTTCAACAAACATGAAACACCATGACTCAGACAGCATTTTCGCAGCTGAAAGTTGGTGATCGGAGGAGCAGTGGGAAAGAAAACAACATCAATACATTGATAGATTATTAATCAATACATTGATTAATAAGATATAATATAAGTTTATTATTTTTTTGTTTTAGTTATTTTAAATATTGTATTAGAATAAGTTTTTGAATGAATTTTTTTTAATTTAAAATTTTCATTTAAAGTTACTATTTTTATTAAATTTATTTTTAAAATATTAAATTATTTTTTAAAATTTTTGTTGAAAATGTATGACATTCAACTGTAATTTTTGTTTGTTTATGTCTATAATAACTATTTTTATATATCTTTGAATATGTTTGTGTTTCTCCAAAAATTTTGGGTAGAGTTTTAGCCTATTATAGGTATGTAAAAGGCTATTATCATCAGCGGCAGCAGTGGCAAGCGACTACTGAGGCGGCGGCAGCAGCGATGGCAACAATAGCGGCAGCAGCGATGGCAGCGATAGTGGCAGCAGCGGCGATAGCGGCGGCAGCAGCGATGGCAACAATAGCGGCAGCAGCGATGGCAGTGATAGTGGCAGCGGTGGCGATAGCAGCGGCGATAGCGGCGGCATCGGCAGGAGCAGTAGTGGCGGTGGCAGTAGCAGCGAAGGTAGTAGTGGCGATAGTAGTAGTGGTATTGGTAGCGACAGCAACAATGGCAGTAGTGGCATGAGCCGTATAGGGAGCCTCAGCAACATCACCAAAAGAGATATATACATACGAATAAAGTTAGTATATACATACATTTAATACTGTAGTATTTTATGTACGTATAAACTGAGTTTATTTGTACTTAGTTTATATGTACACATAATACTACATTTTATGTGTACATATACTACAGTAATATATATACAAGTGAAAAGCTAGTATATATTTATATATATACTGCAGAATTATATATGTATCAAAACATAACTTTTTTTGTTAATTTGATTGAGTTGTTTAATTTTCTTATAGATATGATACCGAATTATTCCTCATACAAAGCTTCTATTAGTGATGAGATTTTTCACTTGACATAATGTGTCGTGACTCGGGCAGCTTTGTTGCAGTATAAAAATGATGATCATAGGATTAGAGGGAGAGAAATCAATGTCAATGAATGGATATATTATACTTTATGTACTATCGGTAGATACATTGATGAATAATATCAAATATAAGTTTGTTATTTTTTTGTTTCAATAATGTAAAAAATTGAATTTACATAAAGATTTTAAATGATTTATTTTTTGTTTATTATAAATTATTTATAGTTTTAATTTTTATTCAATTTGATATAAAAATATTAAATTATTTAATTAAAAAATTTTAAAAATTTTTAAATTCTGAAATTATTTTTGAAATTAAAATGGCTATGGAAATTTCCCTTGATAAATTAGCAAGGAAAAAATCCCTTGCTAAATTTGTGAGGGAATTTCCCTAGCTAATTTAGCTAGGGAAATATTAAATTTAGCGACGGATATTCCGTCGCTAAATTTATTTGCTATGGAGTATATCCGTCACTAAAATTTATAGACCATCACTTTAGCTCAGGAATCATCCGTCGTTATTTTTGTTTAGTGATGGGATATATTGTTTATCTTTCTAATTTTAATGACGAAATTTTTCTTTTTTAGCAAGGAATTTTTCCGTCGCTAACTTTTTAGCTAGGAACACTTCTATCGCTAAAATATAGCAAGAAGCACTTTAGATAGGAAACCGATCCATCGGTAATCCATCGGTAATCCATCGGTAATCCATCGATATATCCTATTTAGCGACGGAAAATGCTCATTTAGCTAGGGAATTGTCCCTAGCTATATGGGAATTTTCTTGTTGTGCAAGTAGAGGAAACCTTTCAAAGCAAAAATAATATGGCACACTTTGAAGAGTTTCCATTGACTTGAATGGTGTCAATGACCTGGTCAATGAACAATCAAGATTATCAAATTCACCACCAGAATATTTCTTGGGATCGAGTCGCAACATTCAACATTTTTCCTCGTGAAGAAAGAGAAGTATCAGAAGCAGTTCCAAAATCAAAGTCGGGAAGATCATCGTAATCATTTGCACCCATTTCTTTTCTGCCAGCATGCCCCAATGAAAGAAAGGCACCCAGATGAACATGAGGAGATGCTCCAATGGTTTCTCTGCCAATTGTTGAAGTAGTTTCGACTTGTCATAATCTTGCAAATGCAGGGAGTGAGGATGAATCATAAATTGAAGAAATTTGGGATTGTTCTGTCATAGAGAGAAAGGTGACGAGCCAAAGATATTCTATCATAGAAAAATGCTGATGATCAGAATGAGGTTGACTCATCTGGATATTCATGGAATTGATGTCAGTGTTTCCACTAGTACCATGAAGGGATTAATCATCTATTTTTCCTATTCTTTGAGAATAATTAAGAGAGTTGCGAGGTTTGTCACTTAAAGAGGCAATCTAACTCTCATATGCTTTAACAATTTGGGGTGATTATCATTGATAGTCATGCCCTTAAAAAATATATGCTTAGCAAGTATGGTGATTATGGTATGGCTTCGAGGGTAGACATAAAGATCAATACTCTGTGAAAGTTGTGCAAAGCCAACCCTCTCATCTTTCTTGTACCCCCCTGCATCCTCTTACATGCTTTCCGGTTCAGAGTTCAACTCTATTCTAAATCTCTCATTAACATCCTAACATGTCAGGAATGACAGAGACATTCTAATTCAACGATCAAAGAATGCATATCATGTTTTAGTGTAAGCAAATAATGAGCAATGAAATGTAACTCACCATGACCATGGTACACAAACTCATGATGAATGATAGGGTTCGAAGAAGTAAAATAACTAGACATTAATAAATGATATAGTTTCATTTTGCTGAGTAAGGGTAGAATGTGTTACCACAAATCAAACGCTCCTACATATAAGATAAGCGATGAAGAGTAAGCATTAAACAATAAATATTTAAACAACATTAAAAGCTAGCACACTTTCTGGTGATTTGAAATCCATTAAACATTAAAAATAATAATCATTAAAAAAAACTTCACACTTATATAAATATACAAGTGTTTAGATATAATATTGTGTTTAAAATATTTTTATAAATGTTACATATATATAATTATATATTTGTAACACTTTTACACATTATATAGTATATATATCACATTTATATAAACATTATAAATATTTTATATTTATATAAAAATTTATATGTTATATAAATGTTTATAAAAATGTATAAATATTTTATATGTTATATAAATATTATATAAAAAAATATATAAATGGATAGTTTTATGTAAATGGTGTAAAATATTTATAAACATTTATACATATGTATAAATATTTATATATAACAATATATGTTTATATAAACACATCAACGTTTATATATAATGTAATATGTTTATATATTTTAAAGTATAGACAATTATATATAATGTCATATGATTATATAAATGTATAAAAGTTTATAAAAAATGTTATCTATTTATAATATTTTTGAAGACAAAAAAATAAAACCCATAAACATTGATTTTGTTTTTTTTTAAGTTACAGAAGCATAAAACATTAAGCATACTGTTTTTATTAAGAAACAGAAGCAGAAAACATTAAACATAATTTTTTTATTAAGTTACAGAAGCAGAAAACATTACGCATAAATTTTTTTTAAGTTACAAAAGCAGAAAACGAATTGTACATTTTATATTTAAAATCTATAAAACCCTAATTTTTTAAACAGTTAAAGAACAAAGTTTACAATAACCATTTATTGTTTCATTAATGATGGAGAGTTAACATCATATACGTGATGTAAAAATAGAGGAAAGAATAATAAAATTGGAGCAAAATAAAAAAAAATAAAAACCAAATATTCTGTATAAAACAAACTTTGCCATTGGTAATGAAATTGAGATAGACAGAGAAATGTATATAGTATTTTGAAGGAGAAGATCAATGATAATATTACTTGGCAACAAAAAGAGTCTAAATTTGTCAGTTTCTCACATAGTCAAGTTTTGCTTCTCCTCTCTTTCTTTTCGAAAGATAGAAAAAATGTTTGTGATTGAATATTCCTTAGCATTTTTTTTTCACGGAATTAAGTGATTGAATTTGTCTCTTTTTTTTATTAAAAAAAAAAGAGACAAAAATATACAAGTAAACTAAAATTATAAAAGTTAAATAATTTAAATAAAAAAAATGAAATATAATTTTTTTAACCATAAATGATTTTATTTCATAATTAAATTAAATAATAATATATAATAATATAAGTATTAGATATATATATATATATAATGGTTATAAATTTTTAAGAATTCAATTTATTTTTTATGATATAATATGAAATAATTATAAAAGAATAAAATTTAATATTATTTCATATAATTTATATAATTTTAAATTTATATAAAGCTTAGAAGATCAATAAAAAATGTTATATTTATTATTTTATTAAAAAGTAGAATATTTTAAGTTAATAGTAAAGATCTTGCACAATTATTTAATTCTTATAAATTTGAGTAGGGACAAAAAAACATGAATAAAAATCAACTTAGAGTCAGTTTGGTAGTACTTTTTAAAAGTGTTTATTGGCGAAAAAATAATTTAAGTATTCAAGGACAAAAAAATTTAATTAGTAATATTTTAAATAATTATTTTTCAAACCCTAATAAAACACATGAAGTGTTCTTTTAATAACGATGATGAGATATTTATTTTTTAAATCATCAAATTTTTTTTGATGTAATTAAAACATCTATGTATTTATCTTTAAATATCAATTTACTTTCTTTTAGATTTAAAAAAAATTTGAAATTTTTTTGCTAAATTTGTAAATATTTTTTTAAAATATTACTATAATCATTAAAATAATTTTTTTATTTTAAATAATTTAAATATTAATTTGTTTATTGATTAATTCAAATATTTTTATAATTTTTTTTATTTAATCATATAATTATAAATTTTACCTTTTTAGTAGTAGTAATTTTTTTATATTTTCATTAATTAATTAAAATATCTTACTAAAAGATTATAAATATATAATTAATTATTTAATGTTTTTTAATTAATATATTTAATTATCATAATTAAATATTTTAGAAAAATAATTTGTATACTTTTTAAAATATTTTATTTAATCATTATTAATATAAATTTTTATTTGTATTTATATAATTTTGAAATTATTTTTATATAATATCCTATTTTAATAATTATATGAGGTTAATGTTTCTTTCAAGAAATGCTCATCCATAGGTCATGACATACCTTTAATATAGAAAATTACATAAAAAATTAAAATAATTAATATATAAAAAAACTAAAATAATTTAAGATTAGCGATGGAAATTATTCCCAGCACAAAAGCTACGGAAAAATCTCTAGCTAAATGCATATATTTTGTAAAAATTATCATTTAAGGTATAATCACTTGCAAAAAAATATAAAAGAGAAAAAAACATTCATATAATGATAATGTCTCGATCTAATTAGCTAGAGAGAATTTGTCTTTAATTTCGTCGCTAAATTTCCCGCATTTAATTGTGGGGAAATCAATGAAAAGTAGTGACAGATTATGTCACGATCTAATTAGCTCAGGAAATCCATCGATAATTCCGTAGCTAATTCCATTGCTATATTTCCTGTTTTTCAATGCAAGGAAATTTAGAAAAAAAATTTGTTGCGGATAATCTCTCATTTTAATTAGCTAGTCGAATTCCGACACTAAATCTATCGCTATATTAGCTAGGGAAGATCCGTCGGTAAAATTGACGAAAAATTTTGAATCAGCAATTTCCATCGCTAATAATCTTTAATTAGAGGTGTGAAATGGGACGTGCCGGGCCGGTCCGACCCATTTTTTTCAGGCCCGGCCTTGCTTTCGTGGCGGGCCAGGCACGTCACGGCACAATAACTGTGTCGTGCCTGGCCCGGCACTGTTTTGTGGGGGTTCAGCCCGTCACGGGCCCGTGACACTGTTCGCCGGGTTCGGCCCGGCTGGGCCCAACCTTAAATTAAAAAAAATTAGGGTTTTGGCACGCCCTAAACCCTAATATAAAAAAATTAGGATTTCGGCGTGCCCGAAACCCTAATTTTAAAAAAAAATTAGGAATTAGGCACGCCTGAAATCCTAATTTAAAAAAAAATTAGGAATTGGGCGCGCCCGAACCCTAATTTTTTAAAAAATTATGGTTTTGGCACCCTCGTAACCCTAATTTAAAAAAAATTCAACGGGGCACGGTACCGTGCCGAGCTAGGCACAGCACGAGCCTGGTTGGCTTCTGCACGGCACGACACGAATGGGCCGTGGACAGGCAAGGCACGAGCCCGGGCACGAGAAATTCCCTTGCTGGGCCGGCCCAGACACAGCCATGGATAGACAGATAGTTAGTTAGTTAGCTAGTTAGATATTTAGATAGATAGATAAATAGACAGATTGAGAGATAGGTAGATAGATAAATAGTAAAATAGATAGATAAATAGATAGAAGATAGATAGATAAATAGATAGATAGTTAGACAGATAGCTAGACAGATAGTTAGACAGATAAATAAATAAGTTGATATATATATAAACAGATATATAAACAAATAGATAGATAGACAAATCAAATAAGTGAAATAGAAAGATAGATAGGTAGAGAGATAGCCAAACAAACAAATAGGCAGATAGGCTGCCAACCAGATAGGCTGCCAACCAGATAGGTAGACAGTCATGTAGGTAGATAGACAAACAGACAAATAGAGGGATTGATAGACAGACAGACAGATAGATTGATTGATATACAAACAAACAAATAGAAAGACATATATAGACAAGAAAGACAAATAGACATATAAACTGACAATTTAATAGACAAATTAATAACTAGATTTATAGACATAAAGATAGATAGATAGATAGATAGATATATATATATATATATATATATATATATATATATATATATATATATATATATATATATAGATTGATTGATTGATAAACATAATGATAGACAGATTGATAGACATTATGATAGAAAGATTTATAGATAGATTGATAGACAAATTGAGGATAGGTTGATAAATAGATTAATAAATAGATGGATAGATAGATAGATAGAGAAATAGATAAACATACAGACAAATAGATAGGTAGACAAATAGATAAACATATTATTAAAAATATAGACAAATAGATAGATAGTTAGATAAATAGATAGGAAGATATATAGATAGGTAAATAGATAAATATAAAGATATGTAGATAAATATATATATATATATATAGATAGACAGATAGATATATAGATAAATAGATAGAGAGACAGATAGATAGACAAGTAGATACATAGATATATAGGTAGATACATAGATAGATAGGTAGATAGACAGATAGATTGATAGATTGATAAATAGAGTGACATACAAATAGATAGAAAGATATATAAATTGATAGAAATAAAGATATACAGATAAAGAGACAAATAGATAGATGAATAGATTGAAAGATAGCTAGATAGATAGATATATAGATAGATAGAGAGATAGACAGATTTATTGATTGATAAATAGATTGATAGACAAAATAATAGACAAGTTGATAAATGGATTGATAGTTAGTTTGATAGATAGCTTGATAGGCAGATTGATTGATAAATTGATAAATAAATCGATAGAAATTAGATAGACAAATTGATAGACCATTATAAAGACAGATTGATAGATGGATAGATAGATATATAGATAGATAGATAAATATATAGATATATAGTTAGATATATAGATAGATAGAGAGATAGATAGATAGATATATAGATTGATAGATTGTCAGATTATTAGATAGAAAGATAGAAATATTATTAGATCAATAGATTTAAAATTAGATAGACTTATATATAGATAGATAGATATATAGATAAAAAAATAGATAGGTAGATAAAAATAAAGATATATAGATAGAAAGTTAGGCAGAAAGATATTCAAATAGTTATATGGATAGATTAATATAAAGATATATAGATAGATAATTGACATATAGATAGACATATAGAAGAATAGATAGATGGACATATAGATAGATAGATAGATAGACAAATAAATAGATAGACAAAATATAGACTGATATATAGATAGATAGACAGACATATAGATAGACAGAATGATAGACATATAGATACACAGATAAATAGAAAGATAGATAGGCATATAGATAAATAGATAGATAGACACATATATAGAAAGAGAGATTGATAGATAGATAGAAAGATAGATTGACAGATAAATATATTTAAAAATAGATAGAAATATAGATAGACACATAATTGATTGATTCATAGATAGATAGACAATAAGATAGATATACAAATAGTTTGATCGACAGATAGATAGAAAAATAGATTGATAAATAAATAGACAGATAGATATACAGATAGAAAGAAATAAAGATAGATAATAAATAGATAGACAGACAAGTAGATATGCATATAGATAGATAGATAGATAGATATATATATATATATATATATAGTTAGAAACATAGAAAGATAAATAGATCGATAGACAAATAGACACACAAATATTAAGATGGATAGATAGATAATTAGATAGATAGACATATAGATTGGCAAGTAGTAAAGTAGGTAGACAATCAAGTAGGCAGGCAGATAAACATAAAGACATACAAACAAATAGGTAGTTAGACAGAGAGACAAACAAAGAGACAGACAACTAGAAAAAAAGTTAGACAGACAAACAGAAAGATAGATAAATAATTTGACACAGAGTTTGTTAGACACATAGATAGATTGATAGGGTGATAGATAGATAGATTGATAGACAAATATATAAACAGATAGATATATAGATAGATAGTTAGATAGATTGACATATATATATATATATGTATATAGACAGATTGATAGATAGAATAATAGAAAGATTGATAAACATATTGATAGATAGATTGATAAAAATATTGATAATAGAATGATAGATAGATATATAAAAAGTTTGAAAGATATATAGATAAATAGATTTAAAGGTGGACAAACATATAGATAGATAGACAGACAGATAAATAGAAAGATAGATACATAGATAGATAGACAGATAGATTGATAGATTATTAGACAGATACATAGATAGATACATAGATAGATAAATAGATAGATAGACACATAGATAGATAGATAGATGATAGATAGATAGACATATAGATATATAGATAGATAAAAAATAGACATATAGATAGACCAATAGAAAGAAAGAAAGAAAGAAAGATAGATAGATAACAAATAGATAGATAGACAAGTAGATAGATAGATAGTTTGATAGAAAGATATTAAGATAGATAGATCGATAGACAAATAGTTAGAAAAACAGAAAGACAAATAGACAGATAAACAAATAGACACACAAATAGTGGCCAAATAGATAAATAGTCAGATAGATAGATAGACAGATGGGCAAACAATTAGGTCTGCAGACAATTAGGCATGGAGGCAAGATAAATAGATAGGTAGACAAAATATAGGCAGATAGATAGAAAAACAAACAAACAAAGAGATAGACAAACATAATGATAGATAGATAGACAAATAGATAAATAGATAGATAGTTTGATACACAGATTTATAGACACATAGATAGATAGATTGTTAGAAAGAAAGAAAAAAAGATAGATAGATAAAAAGATAGAAAGATTGATAGATAGATAAACATATAGATAGATATGTTAATAGATATACAAATAGATAGATAGATTAATAAATAAAATGATAGAAAGATTAATGACATATTGATAGAAAGTTTGACAGACACATTAATAGGCAGATTGATAGATATATTGATAGACTGTTAGATAGACTTATTGATAGACTGATTAATAGAGAGATTGATAGACAAATTGAAAGAAAGATAGATAGACAGATTGATAGATAGATTGGTAGAAAGATTGATAGACTGATTGATAGAGAGAGAAATAGATCGACAAGTTTATTGAATGATAGAATGATAGATTAACAAATAGATAGAGAGATAGATCGATAGATTTTTATACAAATAGATAGACAGATAGACAGATAGACAGATAGACAGACAGATAAACAGATAGACAGACAGACAGATAGATAGACACACAAATAAATTGAAAGAAAGAAAGAAAGAAAGATAGATACATAAAAAGATTGATAGTTCGATAGATAGATAGATAGATAGACAGATAGACCAAAAGAAAGATAGATAAAAATATTTATAGACATATTCATAGATAGACTGATAGACAAATTGAATTATAGATTGATAGAAGATTGATAGATAAAATTATAGACTAATAGATAGACATATTGATAGACATATAGATAAACTGATTGATAGATAGATTGATAGACTAATTAAAAGATATATAGATAGACATATATATAGACTAATAGATATACAAAAAATAGATAGACAAATAAATAATTTAAGTTACTTTTTCATTAAATATTATAATTTGTTCAAATAAAAAAATCTATCTAATATCTTCTTCAACAACTCTTCTATCTTTTTTTTCTAGTCTTGATAAGCTATTTTCAATTTTTCTTATATGTACATTTCTTACCTAATATCTCTAGTTCAAACTATTGTACTAGTAAAATTCATCAAATCAAGCTAGACCTGACATCTTTCTTTTTTATGATATATTTGATTATATAATATTTAGTATATACTATGACTTTGGTTCCCACTAAATATGATATTAACTTGCTAAAAGAAAAGATTGTTGATACAAGTTCTTTCACTATAGTGGTGTAATTCAATTGGGCATTTGAGAGTGTGTTGTTATCATAATATATTATAACTATTTATAAATATTTGTAGTGTGTATATAACAACATATTTTCTAATATATAATTTTTTTTTTAGAAAAATATACAAAAATATTAATTGAAATTATGGTTTATTATTATTGAGACACAGAAATAATAATAATAATAATAGTCAAATAATCAAAAATATCTTGAATCACTCAAAAAGAATAAAAGCAATTTCATACATATTTTCATATATTTGTGAATATAAATAGGACCACAGAATAGATCTTCTTGAGAAAACCCAATAAAAGATTTACAATATTGAAAACATTTTTAATATCAATCCTAAAGAATAAGAGAAACTATTTTCTCATATTTTTCTTTATATCTCGGAGAGATGACAATGGAAAACTCATCGATAAATAATCACATAAACATAAACATAAGTTGAAATAAAATAAGTTTTCATTTAAATATATTAATTAAAAACTAAAAAAATATTTAAATCATTGAGCTATTCGAAACTTTTATAAAAAAATATTTGAATATAAAAATATTCAATTCATTAATATATATAATAATAGCATCAACTACAGTAATATAACACAACTTTCCTCCAAGTCATATTTATAGAAATAATATATGTAACTCAAAAAAATCATAAAAATGCGAATCTTAAAGACTCTTCCAAATACATTTCATTATTTAAATCATTATGATTAAATTTATTATTAAAAATTAATTATTAATTAAATAAAACAAGAATGAGATATAATTTATACTATAAGTTTAAATACCTATAGAGGCAAAAGCATAAAATAACAAGTTGAATAATTAGTAAGTCAAGCCATAATTCTTGAGACATTGAGTATAAAAACTTTTAATTCAAATTATGATCAAATATATATATATATATATATATATATATATATATATATATATATATATATATATATATAATATAATATAAAATTAATTCATCAAAATAAAAAAATATTATTAGTTTCTTACTTATTCAAAAAATCATAATTAAGTAACAAAATAAAAAATAAAATTATAATAATATTTCTTTAAAAAAAAACACAATTATTACATAACATAAAAGTGGATTCAAATAAATATGCTGAAATATTTTAACATAAATTCTCTTCTCTAATATCATCATTATTTTTATCTAGTATATTAGTAGTTAAAAAGTTTTTACTATCAAATGATTGATTTCATATTAAATAAATATGAAATCATCCCAATTTATATGAATTTTCATCTATAATAATTCTTGTCAAACTCAACTTACTCATATTATTATATGTTCTGGCTAAATGATATTTAAGATTAAGAAAATCATTAAAAAAATGGCCACAAAATTCCTAAGAAAACCCAAATGTGAGTTAACTTGAAAACAATCTCTTTAGCCTCACATAGATTGCCACGACGAAAAGAATATTAAAAGAAATTATATCACTCAATTACTAATTTGTGGTAATAATGAATTGCAGTTATATATTTTTGAATACTATAATGGCCTAGAAAGACATGAGATGACACAATTTATTTTCTTACTTTTAAAGAAACATTTGAACAAAATTCATACCCACTACTACATGAATGAAAAATGATGTGATTAAATAATTGATAAGAAATACAATTTGAAAAAAATAAAAGAAGATATCAATATGATTAAGTAATTTGTAATCATAATTGATTAATCCTAAAATGTCTTATAAAAAAAGTTTTAAAGTTGTCTTAATTGAATATTTTTTATAATCTCTAAATTTTCAATATGAAAATAATATGACTACATAAAATACAAGATAAAACTTTATGTTTTTTCAAGAAAAATACAAATTCTCACAATGTATATTATATAATAATATAATTTTCAAAAATATTTATTTCATATTTTTAGTGAATATCAATCATTTTTTTAAAATAAAGTATAAATATATAAAAATTATTTTTTTTATGAGATATGAATTATGTAATGCGATAATACTTATTTATAAAAATAATTAACAAAATAATAAAAGTCATCTTACATAATAATTTTATATAATATTCTAGGTAATCTAGATAAAATATATTTCTAATAATATTTTCTTGACATACTATAAAAACACTAGCATATTTTCTTAAGTGTACCTCATTATTAATATAAATAATATATTTTATGCATGATTTCATAAGTTTTAAATTTATCAAAACAGAAAAATTAAAATGATAGTGAATAAAAAAATTTAATGAAAACTAAGCATCTAATTTATCCTCTGATATGATAAAAATAGGGATAGACAACATGATCAATTCTTAGAAAAGTCATCCACAAAGTTATATAAATCCTACAAAAATATCTAAAAAAAACATGGTTAACTCTGAAATTAAAATTAAGTTATTTAGCATGATAACTCATAATAATAAGATTAACAATAATGTTATAACACATTTTAGATCATATAATAATAGCATAAGCTAGTATGGCATCAGCAACTATAAAAAAAGATCTAAGGAAAATAGAAATTTGCCAAAATAAAAATTGTTAACTAACAGATCAACAATGCAAAAGTTAATAATTAAATTTGAAAATAAAATATTAAGAAACTTTAACCTTGCGAGAAGATGAAGAACGTGACAAACTTAGAGAATGTTTTAAAATACTTCACTCAAGAAATTTATAGTATTTGTTGGCACATTATGTGGTGAATTCTCAAAAAACCTAGTGGCATGCTCGACAGTGGCATGCTCGACAAATTTTATACTTATACCAATAGTAAAATTGAATTGTTAAAGAATACAATTCAAAGACTTTAAGTTAAGTGGAAAATAGAAAAGATAAAATAATTGTACCAAAATAATAAAATGAACATTGATACTATTATACTAAATAAGCATCATAGTAATATTATTAACTATAATAAAATTAAAACCATTATAATGAGATAAAAAGAAATTAATAAATAAATATATGTAATGTATCATGTTATAAATAGAGTGCACTCAAAAACTAAAGAATTAAAAGTATAAATAATTTTAAAAATAAGTAATTGAAAAAGTATGATTAGTACCGCTAACTTCAAATACTACAAGAAAGATATCATATAGCTAGGGACAATTCCCTAGCAAAATGGGCATTTTCCATCCCTAAACAGGATATAGCGATGGATTACCGCCGTATCGGTTCCCTATCTAAAGTACTTCTTGCTAAATTTTAGCGACGGCAGTGTCCGTAGCTAAAAAGTTAGCGACGAAAAAAGCACTTGCTAAAAAAAAAAAATTTCATCGCTAAATTAGCAAGATAAACGAGATATCTCATCGTTAAACAAAAATAATGACGAATTATTCCCTAGCTAAAGTGTTGTCTATAAATTTTAGTGATGGATATAGTCCCTAGCTAAAAAAATTTAGTGTTGGATTATACGTCGCTAATTTTAATATGTCTCTAGCTAAATTAGCTAGGGAAAATTCCCTATCTAATTTAGATAGATATTTTTCCCTTACTATTTATCAAGGGAATATTTCCTAGCCATTTTAATTTCAAAAATAATTTCAGAATTTAAAAATTTTTAAATTTTTAAATTTTTAAATTTTTAAAATTTTAAATTTTTTAATTAAATAATTTAATATTTTTATATCAAATTTAATAAAAATTGAAACTATAAATAATTTATAATAAACAAAAAATAAAATCATTTAAAATCTTTATGTAAATTCAATATTCTGCATAATTGAAACAAAAAAATAACAAACTTTTATTTGATCTTATTCATCAATGTATCTAGCCATTGTGCATAAAGTATAATATATTCATTCATTGACGTTGTTTTCTCTCCCTCTGCTCTCCCGATCATCATTTTTCTACTAGTAACATCACGTAATATTTAGTGAAAAATCTCATCACTTATAGAAGCTTTGTAAGAAGAACAATATGGTATCATATCTGTAAGAAAATTAAACAACTCAATCAAATTAACAAAAAAAGTTATGTTTTGATACATATATAATTCTGCAGTATATATATAAATATATACTAGCATTTCACTTGTACATATATTACTGCAGTATATATACATATAAACAATTGTATAATGTGCACATATAAACTAAGTACAAATATACTCAGTATATATGTACATAAAATACTATAGTATTAAATGTACATATATACTGACTTTATTCGTACGTATATACCTCATTTAGTGTTGTTGCTACTTCTGCTGCCTCTCCTGCTGCTTCTACTGTTGCCGATGTTGCTACCAATACTACGGCTACTATCGCCGCTACCGCCGCTGCCTCTATTGCCACCTCTGTTGCGGCTGCCTCTATTGCCGCCGCCGCCGCCGCTGCCTCCGTTGGTCTCTGCCACCGCTGGTCGCTGCAGTGGCTACCGACGCTGCCAGTGCTATCGCTGCATGCCGGTGCTACTGCTGCCACTACTGCCACTGTCACCACTGCTACTGCCATCGTCGTTGCTGCCACTGCCGCATCTACCACTACTGCCGGTGCTGCCACTGCTTCAGTTGTAGTCGCTACAACCACTACCGCTGCCGCTGCTTCCGGTGCAGCCGGTGCTACTGCCTCTGCTACTGCCGCTCCACCCCTGCAGCGGCCGCCGCCGCCGCCGCCGCTGCTACCCCCACTATATCAGCTGCCTCTTCTGTTGCCATCGCTACCATCACTACCACCGATGTCGCTACTACTATTGCTGATAATAGGTTTTTACTTACCTATAATAGGCTAAAACTCTACCCAAAAAATTAGAAGACACACAAACATATTCACAAATATATAATAATAGTTATTATAGACATGAACAAACATAAATTAATGTTGATTTTAATACACTTCAACAAAAATTTAATTAAATAATTTAATATATTTATATTAAATTGAATAAAAACAGAAATTATAAATGAAAATTTTAAAGTAAACAAAAAAAATTCATTTAAAAACTTATTCTAATATAATATTTTAAATAACTGCAACAAAAATATAATAACATTATATTACATCTTATTAATCAATGTATCTACCGACAGCACATAAAGTATAATCTATCCATGCATTGACGTTGCTTTCTTTCTCTCTACTCCTCCGATCACCAACTTTCTGCTGCGAAAAAGCTGTCCGATCACGGTGCATCATGTATGTCGAAAAATCCCTTCGCTTATACGAGCTTTGAATGGAAAATAATATGGTACCATATTTGTAAGAAATTTAAACCACTCAATCAAATCAAAATAAATATAAAAACTATGTTTTAATATATATATATATATATATATATATTACTGCAGTAAATATGTATATATATACTAACATTTCATTTGTACATATATTACTGTAGTATATGTACATATAAACTACAGTATTATTTGTACATATATACTGAGTACATATATATGCAGTATATATGTACATAAAATACTGTAGTATTATATGTATGTATATACCAACTATATACGTATGTATATACCACATTTGTTGTCGTTGTTGCTGCTGCCGCTGCCGCTGCCGCTGCCCCTACTGCTGCTGCTACTATTGTCACTGCTACCGCTGCTGTCGTCATTGCCACCGCTACCGTCGCTACCACCGCTGCTGCTGCCACTGCCGCCGTTACTGCTGCCACTGCCGGTGCTGTCGCTCATGCCGACACTGCTTCCGCCATAGCCACTACCACAGCTGTAGCTGCCGCTGTTGCACCCCCTACTGCCACTACAGCCGATGCTGCCACTGATTTTACCACTGCCATTGATGCCGCCGCTGCCACCTCTACCACTACTACCAGTGCGGCCGGTGATGCCGGTGATACTGGTGAAGCCGGTGCTGTCGGTGCCGCTGCCGCCGCCGCTGCCAAAATAAAATCCAACATTATTCATGTTTTTATATAAAATTATATGCAATATAAAATGCACCTTACTTTATATATCACATTTTCGAAAAATCTTGCAATATACGCTCTTTAAGAACAACACTGGAATTTTAAAAATAAATAATAATATTAAAGATAAGAATAAAACTTAATTTTTTTAGTGGATTTGCATAATCAAGACAGCTAGAAAATTAGGAGATAAAATTATTAATATTCAATATTTTTCATATTGGTTATTTTTTGACCATCAATTTATCATTAAATATTAGGTCTCATCTCATTAGGCAATAATCTCAAAAATAACATCATTAAAACATACATAAAAAATTCAAGTTTAACAAAACTATAATAATTCAAAATAAAAATTAATACATGATATTTTATTCTTGGCCTAGAATAATAATTTTCATCATCGGTTGTATACATAAGCACGCAAAGGAAAAATTATTAAATATGTAACAAAACATAAACTTCACCTCACTAAATCGCATAAAAACTTTAAAATAAAATATATTTGTGCAGAAATAATACAAAAATAACTAATCATTATGAAAATATATATCACATGAATATAGTGAAGATCATATCTTGACACAATAACAAATATATTTGTCCAATGACAATAAATATCAAGTTTGAGACTCATCAGACATAATCTCTCTAATTTTTAAAGATAAGACTATTAAGATATGCATTAAGTAGAGACTCCTCACAATGCATATGACAACACAACAACGTGTATGTACATTTAATTTGAACTATACACATATGTGATGAAAAAGAATAGGATTGACCAAGCTATGTCTAGTCTATTCACAATTCCTAATTTCTAGATAAAGCTCAGCAAGACATTATTGCATTGTAATTCAAATGTGACATCTACCCAAATATATTTTCTTATGTATGATTTTTATGATTGACTTTTTCTTCAAAAAAAGTAAGTTGCTATTTCTAAATTAGATAAAATAGAAATACTAATTTTTTCAACATTTTCTAGGAAACTCAAAAATAAAAAGAAATAGGGTCAAGCAACGAGCAAGAAATTACTCACCTGTGAAACAACAACATGTTGATCACCACTCTCCATGTCACAACTGATGAATTCATACGCATCCATCATAGAGTTGCTTCATGTCATCAGTTGATCTACACACTCATTACTTGTATCAGATTATGTTGCCTGGAGCAACAGCAGTTGTTAATGGCCCCCACTAATGAATCTAGTCCACACAACATATTTTACCTATCTGAGCTTACGGAGTGTCCATGATGTTAAATTGCCAGTAGAGGAGGTTTTACCGACACGAAGAGCCTGTAGATCAGAGCCCAATCTATAAGCATTGTTCTCATGTCTATATGAACACCACCAAAAGCTATGACATTGTAGATCTCCTGTGAGACCCCTACAACTATGTTATTGCTACCATTAAATGCATAGTTTGAAGTGTGGGCGCTATTTTTTGATAAAAAGCATTTTAATAAAACCTTATATATATACTAAACTATTATAAAATAAAATATAAAAAATAACACTAAAATTAAATTATAAAAATAAATAATTTAAATAAAATAATAGAAATAGATCTTTATTTAACCATAAATGATATTATTTAATAAATAAATAAAATAATATTATATTATAATAAAGTATTCATATATATATATATATATTATATGGTCATAAATTTATAAGAATTCAATTTATCTTTTATTAATATAATAAGAAATAATTATAAAAGCATATAATTTAAATCTTTTAATCATTATAAATTTTAATGTTTATAGTGTTCATTTAATAACCACATTGAAATATTAATTTTTTAAATAATCAAATTTTTTTTGATGTAATTAAAATCACAATATATTAATCTTAAAATATCAACTTTTTTACTTTTAAATTTTATGAAAAATTAAAAAATTATTTTAATAATTCAAAAATTTAAATTCTTTTAGTCATTATATTTTTAAAAAATTTCTATAATAATAAAAATATTATTTTATTTATTTTTATAAATATTTACTTATTTATTCATTTATTTAGATAATTTTATATATTTTTTGTAATCAAACAATTGTTTATTTTAGTTTTTTATTAGTTGTAATTTTTATATATTAATTAAAATATTTTATAAATATTATAATTATATAATAAATTATATAATGTTTTGTAATACAAATATTTAAATATCATAAATAAATATTCAGATAAACTTAAGTATAATATTTTAATTAAATTATAATCAAAAAATAGTTATTTTAATCATATTTGATATAAAATTTTATTAGTATTTATATATTTATTATTTTTATATAATATCAAATTTAAATTATTATATGAGAAGATTGTGTAATTCAAGGATTGCTCATATATAGACCATGACATACCAAATATATGGAAAATAATATAAAATATTAAAATAAATATTGCTTAAAAAATCATTGAAGATTAGCAACAAAAATAACTTATTTAAAAACATACATAAAAAACTCTTATATAGAAGACAAAATCATTATGTCATCTCACAAATCGAGTACATTCATCAAAGCATAAAGAAAATAAATAAAAGTTAGGTGTATGGCCAACTTTAAAGTTATAGTTATGTAAAGAAAACATATAGTTGTACAATTATGACTAAGATACGGCTATGTAAAAATCATACAACTAAGCAATTCTAACTTTTTAAGTAGTTAATAAGATCCCAATAATTTAAAAATATACAGCCAAGTTAAAAAAACTAATTTCCATGTAATATTTTTGTGAACTACACATTACATCACTCTTCAAACCTCAGTGCACTGCACTACACTACACTACACTTCACACGACATTGCACTATTACACTTATACCATAATGCCCAAACTATTACACATTCACTCTTATTGTGCACACAACACTACACAACACTACACCATATACATTAATACCATGATGACATCTTTGCCACTACCACACTATCAGACACTGCATACACTTTGCCTCAACACCATAAATACTATCACATTGTCAATGTCACTGAACAAATACTACGTCGACGCCACAACCACACCGATAATCCATTAATATCTTGTCCTCCACACAAATACACACACTATCATTGTTCCACATCAACACTAACACTACATCGACATCACTCTGCAGTCACGTCAGCTATTTGCCATGTAGATCTAGTAAATAAACTAAGTGCACGCATTTTATAGTAACACCATGTAAATGTAGAGATACTTTTATGATTTGCAAACCCTAGTTTATAAATTAAAGAAGAAAATATTATGATAGAAAAAAGAAAATAAAACACTAAATCATAACTCAAACAGCAAACCTAATTATAAAAAAAAAATAGGAGCAGTCCATAAATCGGGTGTTCCTATTATTAAAAAATATATATGATAAATGGAGGTCGTAGAAGGCATACTCAGTATACAAGATTCCCATTTTAATGAGAGATCTGAGAGAGTTTAATATATCGATAGTCTTACCTCCCAAAAATTTATAGAGACTACATCTAAAAAGTCTCCAACCTGAGACATACTACAATTAGCTATAAATATTTATCATTGTACAAATGCATTACCTCCAATATATATGTAACGCAAAAAAATTCCAAGTAATCAATTAGCTCAATATTATTTCACCCAAACATTTTTAAGAATAATATAATAAATAAACACTAATAAAATTATAAAAATGGTATTCAAAAATGTTCAAATTAAAAATAAATATAATTGATGAGTCATAAGGTAAAGATTTGGGAGAGAAATAAAATGAAAACTCAAAAATAATTAATAATTATATCAGAGAATCAATTTAAATATATATATATATATAGGTCTACTATTAAATCTATTTTTTATTTAGGTAAGTTACAAAAAAATATAAAAAAAATAAAAATATTTATATATGGATTGGAATAGATTAGAACATGGATTAGTTTAGGTAGGTCCAAATGGCAAGTTAAAGGCACAACAATGATCATGATGATAAATGAGAATTTACATTGTCAGATAATAAACTTAAAAGCAGGCCTCTAGATTGGAATAAGATCTGAGATGTTGAAATATAAAGAAAATAGACAGCATAACTGCTACAATTGCAAACTATCATCCAACAATAATAGCTGGTTGATGAAAATCTCTTAAGGTAACTATGTGTGATGTGACATTGCTTACTAATGACATATTTCATGCATGTCGACTTCCATTCCTACTAAATTTGATCTCCATGCCTAAAAAATCAATCTTAGTTGAAAAAATTAAACATTCCAAGTGTTGCTTGTTGAATAAACTTGCAATAAGACTTCCAATATATCATGCCAAAAAAGAAAAATTCATTTGGATATTTTAAAAACAAAGTAAAAAGAAATAAATGAAAAACAAAAAAAAATTATAGCTAAATTTACTAAAGTTGTATATGGCAATAATGAAAACTAGAATAATGACTTAGTTATCTCGATGATAGTTTTAGAATAATTTTTTGAAAAATAATTTCCTAAAAGATGATTTCTTTCCATTTTCTTGCTTAAAAAATTCTAGTTGTTTAAGAAATTAAATTATCAAAATCCAACTCTTCTATCATAGATGAATATATAAAATTCAATATGAAAATATTTATGAATATAGGAATATATATATGAATATCCAAGAAATATGATTCAACAGAAAAGATAAAAGATTTATTAAAATAAAAATAAAAAAAAATAGACCCCATGTTATATTGATGGTGCATTTGCACTGATACTGCACTACACTAATTCCTTGTGGAAACAATCCCACATCCAAAAATATTGTTGCCAAAATATTGTTGCAACTATTTTTAATCACTAACATTTCATTCATTCCAAGTAATCCAAAAATTTATATAAGGCAATATGTCCTAAACCCTTTTTATTATCTCTACCAATAGATAAATTTTACATGAGATAATATGTATCCTCAAGAAGAACAAATAAAAATTAATAATGTTTTTGATTAGCTCAAATAAAGTGACTACAAGAAAAAACCTTGCAAACCAGGCTCAGGTGACTACTTAAGACCGTATAATACATTCTACAATTTGCAAACCACACTTGATTGTACTACCCAAAACACTAGTAGTTGCTTCATATATACCTCCATCTCAAGTTTATAATACAAAAATATTTTTTTCAAGTTTAGTTTGTGTATACTCTAACCATGAGATATTGTAAAAAAATGAAAATACGTACCGAAGTTAACTTGATCACTACAGAGTAAGTATCATGATATTTCATACCAAATATCTGATTGTATCACATCACTATAAATCTCATTTTAAGTTGATATGATTTTTCATCAAAACTTGCCTTCATAGTAAATAATAAAATGCATCCAACAACAGACTTTCTCGAAGATCATGATATTAGTTGTCTGATCTCATTATAGTTAAGGATATACATCTCATCTATCATAGTCTGACACATTCTTAAATGAGATAATATCTCAAAAAAAGATCATGCTAGTAGCATCAAGAGAAATAATAAACGAAATAAAATAAAATAAAATAAGAGTGCAACGAACTATGTGAAATCGAGTATTGAGACACTTCTTCTCTCCTTTTCATAGAGTAATCAAAAGGTCAAGGTAAGAGGAACTGACTATAAAATTGTTTGGCTCCTCGATAGGATCGCTTCTTATCCTATCAAGCTGGGTATGTTTCTCTCATCTAGTATATACTCTAAGTTATGAATGTTCAAGTGTCATAATTTCCAATATTATGAGTATGTATTGGTGCACACACTTATAATACTATGTAATCTAGATATGAAAAAAATCTTTCTACTCTAGAACTCTCACTTTCGCTAGACTCAATATAATCTGAATTTGTTGGCAAGTATGCTGATTCTATGAGAATAATATCACGCTCAAAACCAACATGATCAAATATAGTCAATGAGTGACTCTTTCTATAAACTAAAAGTCGATGCAGGGTCATAGATAAGAGATAGAGTGATGAATCCAAATGCAATATATATATATATATATATTCACACTATTCATAAGCATGTTAAAGAATAAACCATTATTAAACAATTAACATCTAAACTCATTAAAATTTTATCAGTCTATGGTAAAAAATATACTCTCTTTGGGAACTAAAGTATCCAAGAAAGACATAATTCAAGGCTTTGGATACTAGTTTGTCTCATCCTAGAGAACAATCAAAAAAAAAAAGTAGTGAAACAAAAAATTCTAGAAGACAACAATTTTGGAATACTCTTTCCAAGTAAAAATATGAGTCATTTCAATCAGTTGTCTATTCTTCCTTCAACCACCTTATTTTGTTGAAGGTATGATATTACAAAAAAGTCTAGTATATTATCTGATGATCAATATAATAAATATTAAATTGATATGACATAAATTATAATATAGTATTATTTTTTAATTTTTTAAATTTTATCAAATTGAGTTTTTATCAATTTATAAAAAAAATTAACCAATGAAGACATCTGATCTATCATGAAATAGATATATCCAAATATATCTGGAATAGTCAACAAAAAATATGATTAGATACTTAAATCTCTCTTTTATCATATTTCTATTAGGTTTTCATATGTTTAAGTTAAAGATGTCAATCGGGTTGTCTCATATTGACATAACATCATAGGAGGTAGGTTCGTCTATAATTATTTGAGACGCAATATGCATCGAGATGGAAGGTGCATCGAGGCGAAAGGCACACCGAGGCACGAGTCACACCCAGGCGCAAGGCGCACCCAGGCGCAAAGCACACCGAGATGCAAGGCAAACCAAGGCAAAGCGCATCGAGGCACAAAACCTTTTGGAGCATGGAGGCTCAATGGGTAATAAAGGCGAATTTTTTTTGTGACATAATCTACATAAAAATACATAAAATTTTTATATTTAACTAAAGAATTATTTATAATTTTTATCTATTAATAAAATAAAATCAAAAAAATAACATTAAACACAAAAAAATATATATTATTAGTACTTCTCAACATCAATATCATTAAGAATAATAAAATAATTAATTGAATTTTAACAATCCAATAAATAAAGTTAAAAAATTAAACTTCAAATATAGCATATCAATAATAAAAATAAAATATCATTAATATTTTTTGTATAACAAAAATTATAAATTTAAAAAGATATACAAAATAAATACTTATAGATCTTGCTCAAACTCTAAATCCATAAAATCATCATGACTATCATTTGTTTCATCATCACTCTTGAACTCTCATTTGACTTAATCTTCATCTCCTGATAACTAGGTCATTTTTTCATTTTCATTAATCAGGATAAAAGTAAATGTATATTTAAAACTTGATGATGTAAACTTTGATATTTATATTTTGCTTGAACGTGCTATAATTTTAATATAAACCTTTAACTCCTCTAGCTTTTACAACAACACCACAAGTTAAATCATTACTCTCAAATGCTAAATTATCTTTTGTAACATCTTCATCTTCTTTTTTTTTTATCAATTATTTATTGTTATAATTTATATCTTCCAAAAAAAAAATAAAATCAATAATATGATGCTCATTGAATCTTTTTATCAAGGCTCAATTGTAGTTAATTTACATCAAATCATTCAAGCATTAATATTCCAACTTATTTCTCCTATTGTTATTAATCTAAAAAAATCATGATTATTAGATTAAATAGTATAAATAAATAATATAATAAAGATATTAATTTTTCGTAATTATTTTAATAATTTACATTCTTGCAGATATTTTAATTTATTTCACAACTAGATACACTATATATTAGGTTGAGATGCCACAATACAAATTTTTACAAACTATTAATATTAGATCCAAATATACTTCATTATTTAATTATAATTAATATAAATAAATTATCAGTTAAAAATTTAATATATTTTAATAAAAAATATATTAATTTAAATATAGTAAATAACTAAATTAAAAAACTAACCTAATAGTTAAGACTTCTTTGTTCGTATGGAAAAATCATAATCAAAAAGGTATTGAGAATGCATGTACAAGTCCAATTATGATATAATTGTATCTTATTCACCTCTCTATTTCATCAATCTCAACATACATTTACATACATCTTCAAAGATTTTTGAATCTAGATTTACTACTAATCCTTTTGTATTATAATAAAACTCTGTGTACAAAAATTTTTAGTTGAATATAAGGCTAATGAAGCTAAATCTCTCACTGCCTATTAATGATTTTAATGATTTCCTTATACTTCTTTTCACTCTCATTAAAGCTTTTGATAATTATTTAGTCATTTGCATGAAAATATAAATGTAACTCATTGTATGCCTCTTTTCACCAACCACCAAGCAAAGAATATATACAAGAGGGTCTGATACCTTCAAACAAAATATTACAGTATTCTATAAATGAGGCATAAAAATTATATTTTTTCTCTTTTCCTCTTTTGCCAATTTATAACTTCCTCGAGTTATTTTTTTATTTATTAATATGAGATAAGGTGATGAAGACCATTACAAACCAAATCTTTGTAAGCCTCAACAACTAATGTTGCTCAATAAATCATCTAATCATATTAAGCAATCTCACTTTATTATAAATACAACCACATATAAATATAACTCACTTTATTCTCTTCTTGATATATGATAGTTTTTCAATATCTTTCAACAATAAGTCAAGACAATATGCAATACATAGTATCCATTACAAATATTGTCTTTTTTATTTCAACAATCCACCTATATAAGTTAACGTTAAACATTAATATAGAAATAATATATAATGTGTAATAACCTAAATAAAATAATAAAAAAATCAAATTAAATTTTAAATATTTACTATCACATAATTTGAAGTATTATCTATTATAACTTCTTTCACCCAACTATCAAATAATTCAAATAATTTATCTCTCGTCATGATCATTAAAAAATATCAATAGGTTTTATAAACATGAATACATGATTTTTCTTTATAAATTCACCATGAAATTCACCAACATTCTTTATTTCCTATCAGTTCATTCATTTGATTTAATTAAATATTCATTTTACTTCCATTATGTAAAATGATTCTTCATCAAATTCATTATAAGAATTAATTCATTTTTTAGACTAGTAACTCTCACATCATAAAAATTAAATCTCTTATATCTCAAATAATATTGCCCATTTGCCTTTCAAGCATGGGTTAAGAACTAATATAGTTGACTATATTAAATGAATTACAGTAATATATAACTATCTACAAAATAAAATATCAAATTCTTTGTAAGAATTAATTCTTTATTTAGACTAGTAACTCTCACATCATGAAAATTAGATCTCTTATATTTCAAATCATATTACCCGATTATCTCAAGCATTGGTTAAGAACTAATATAGTTCACTGTATTAAATGAATTGCAACATCATATAATCATCTACAAAATAAAATATCAGCTCTTTCCTTAACCTTTTACCTGTAAGTCTTATTGAGAGTGATGCATTGTGGGGCCAGTGCATATGGCATGTTTGAGGCATGCTTGAGCTCATGGCATGCTTGAGGCATGCTTGAGCTCAAGGCATGCCTGTGGCACGCATGGGGTTTGGGTGCTAACATAGCCCAAATGCCCACTTTTATCAACCAGACATATTGGGTAGGACATGGTCGAGTTGGCCACTACCTATGCCCCCTCACCCTAGTTGGTTAGCTAATTCCTGACTATTGGGTACTAACACTGGCTGACTAGCAAATAGCCAGTGCCCAGTGGTCTATGGGCATAGCCACTGGATTGTACTAGCTATGACAACCCATCAGCTAATGCCTAGTGACCATTAGGCACCAAGCAAGGGGCCATGGGCATTAACTTTGTCATACATAATTTGTTTTTAAAATTGAAATTTAATTTTCAAAAATTTAATTATTAAATATAAATTGTATTGCATTGTAAATGAAAATGAATAAAAATCAACTCAATAAAAAACACATCTATTTCAGGATTTTGATTTCATCATAATATCACAAATAATAATAAATTAAAAAACTAAGTAAAAAGCACGACAATCAACAATAGTCAACAATGGTAACATGTGAGTCTTAAGGCATGTTTGAGGCACACATGGGCGTTGGGTAGAGGTGTGAAACGGGCCGGGCCGGCCCTGACCTTTTTTTAGGGCACGAATGTGCTTCCGTGTCGGGCCGGGCTAGAGGTGTCAACTGTGCCGGGCCGGCCCGGCCGTGCACGAGGCACGGCACGGAAAAAATCCGTGCCCGTGCCCGGCACGAGCCGTGCCGTGCCTGGCCAGGAACGGTTCGGCCCGTGGCACGGCAACGACCGCATGCCTCCCCTCCCACAAAAAAAGACCGCGGGTCGGGTCAAAATCGACCTGACCCGCGGTCCCCGTTTCCCGAACCGCTCGGACAGGTTTGCCCGAGCGGGCCAGGCGAGGCACGGCACGGCCCGTCGTGCCTGCGGGCCGTGCCGGGCCTGGTTTTTTTAAACCGTGCCGTGCCGGGCACTGTAGCACGATCGTGCCCGTGAAAAACGGGCCGTGCCGTGCCGGGCCGGCCCGTTTGACACCTCTAGGCCGGGCACAACACGGTTTAAAAAAGCCTAGCCCGGCATGGCCCGAAGGCATGACAGGCTGTGCCGTGCCGTGTCGGGCCCGCTCGGGCCCAGCCTGGCCATACGGGCTAGGGCAACCCGAGAGGAAAAAAATTTTTTTTTTATTAAAATTTTAGATATTGTAATTCTGTAATTGTATAATATTAAATATTAATATTTTTTAAAAATGTTAAAATTTAAAATTAATTAAAAAAACAAAGGTTAGAAATTTTTTTTTATCAAAATCAAATTAGTTTAACTTTTATTATAATTATTAATTATATATTAAAGTTATTAATTTTTAAAAGAAAATTTAAATTATAAAAAAAATAAATCAATACATTATGTATGTACAAATAAAAATAAAAAAAAACATAAACAACACAAATGAAAAATTACCAATCATCCATTTGAAACTGAAGGTCCGAACAAAAACAAATACCAGTTTCAACACAACGTACAAACAAAGCGTACAAATACAATCAATAAAAAAACATCGAAAACAAAAAATAGTAGATCATCATCAATCGTCAATCGGCATATCATGAGAATCATCAGCCGCAACATCAAGATCAGTATCATATAGATCATCATCATCGGCAATCAACTCCTCCGCCATCGTAGTGGATGTGGATGCGACTGCACTGCCTGTCCCAGTCCCAGCTTCAGCACAATCATGGATGCTAAACCTCGATTCCTCCCAATCCTTCAAACAAGCCAAGGCATCAACCATATTTGGATGTAATCTCGATCTCCTATCCGAAATCACGTTCACTACAACAGAAAAAGCAGACACCGATGCTATGCTCGACACCGGAGGAGTCAGTAGATCACGTGCCATCCTAGATAGCACAAGAAAGGTGGACTTATATGATTTCCACCACACTAATAAATCAAGATTCTTAGTATCAGAATGTGATAGGATTGAGCAGTAATCAGTATATAAGTACCGAGACAGCTCGCTCCTATGTGATGGTCCACCCATACGTTTCCAACTCGCTAGCTGAATGGAATAATCGTCATCTCTGGACAAGGTATCAATGTCTATAATCACAGTCTCACCACCACTACCACCATACATAGTATCGTAGTATGTGAATAGGTCAATCAACTTTTCGTGAATGAACCCTTCAGGTGGCTCTTCCAGGTTCATGCACGAGGAAATGAAAGTCAGGGTGTTTTCTATCCCTTCCACCTTAACCCTAGGGTCCATGCATGCAGCGAGGCAATAAAGAGATGGAACGGTGGACCAGTACTTCAAGTACTTGGTCTCCATCTCTGCAACCATATGGCTAAGCGTCAGGTCAGCTCGATACTTCCTAAACATGCTACTAATGTTGCATATGCACCGGAGTGCAATGAAAGTGGTAGGCGTATAAACCGACGAACACATGTTCGTCGTGTCATAAAATATCTTCAGAAATTTAATAAATGAAATTCATGAAGCCCAGTCAGTGTCGTCAATAATAAGTTCGTCACTCTTACTATTGACGTAATCGGATATCACGTGTTCGTATCCAACACATGATTCTAACATCAGGTACGTGTAATTCCAACGATGTCTCACATCCGATAGGAATTTCTTCTTCTTAAGATTCGCAGACAAACAGAGACTACCAAACTCTTGTTGTCTGCAAGGAGTGCGAATATATTTTAGTGTATTGCGTATATTATCTAACGCGGAGGAACACACCTTCATACCCGCTTGAACAATCAGGTTAATCACTACTAATTATGCGTCTCTAATATTCCTAACAAACATATTGATCGCTACTCCATTATTAGAAGCATTATCGAATGTGACACTAGAAATTTTATTTTGAATTTTATATTTCCTAAAGATTTTCATCATGCACTCAAAAATAGCCGGGCCATCATGAGGATGAAGAATCTCAGAGAATCCTAAATTTTTTTTATTGATCGTCCAATTAGAATCTACATAGTGACTCGTGAGACATGCATAAGAAGAATCATCGTGACTTGTCCATATATCGGATGTCACGGACACCACTCCACTATATGCCATAAATTCCTTAATTATTTTTTGTTTTTCTAACTTAAATATCTATAGTATGTCATTACTAGATGTGGACCTAGGAATCCTATGATAGGAAGGCTGAAAATAAGTCTGCATGATGCGTACTACCCTTGGATCTTACGAAAATCTAATCGGAAGACCCATCAATATGACGAGCCTAGCCATGCCGTCCCTACCCAACTCGCTGGAGTATATGAAGGAGTAAACTTTGAGACTGAACTCGCTCCAGCCTCAAAAAATGCAGTGCCAAGTTGGGTTTGCCTAGGATATAATGGTCCATATTTTTTGGTGTATAATTCGGCATGACTCTTAAGGTGCCCAGTCCCAAATGAACTTTTACATGTTAATAGTCTCATACGATATTTGCACTGTGTCATTTCTTGTTCCTCACCCCTAATATTTTTTTGTGTTATGATTTTAAAATGAGTCCAAACTACAGAAGTCCTCATAGTTTTTTGTTTTTTAGAACTTTGGGTTGAGACCACTGGAGAAACCAAAGTTTCAGCAGCTTCGGACCTCTGTGTAATATTTTCATTTTCTAAATTTAAATACGTGTCAGGTGTATTTTTCATTTTTTATGATTTTTATTTTTTCCTAATTTTTTTCTAGAGAGAGAAACTATAGAGAGAGAAAGTAACAAAAGCGTAAAATAAATTATCCGGTAAAAGTAGTGAGGTCGGTCACGTGCATGGTGCACCGCAGTCAAGCTCTAATGTTCAAAACTCAAGTCGAGTTTTACGAAAATCCAAGCCGAAAGCAAAATCCCGAGGCCCAAGAGAGAGAAGCACGGTTTTTGTGAGAGAAAGAGAAAGATTTGAGAGAATATATGTTTTTGAAAAACATAAATGTTAAAGGGAGGGGGTAGAATATATAGATGAAATATATTATATTTTTATAAAAAAATATATTTTTTTATATTTTTTTGAATTTTTTAATAATTATTTAGGTGGCAGAATCATGAGGACCGTTGGATTCTGCCCCCTAGCCGTTGGAGGCGAATCCAATGGCTGAAAATTAATATTAATTGCATTTTTTTATTTTTTTCCCGTTGGGATTGGGACCGAGGGTCGGGTCCAATCAGACCCGACCCACGGTCTTTTTTTCGGGAGGGGCCGGGCGCCACGTGGCCGCGTGAAACCGGTACGGGAAGAACCCGTGCTGGTGTGCCGTGCCACGGGCCGAGCCATGCCGGGTCAGGCACAGCACGGGCCCAGGCACGGTTTTTTAACTTGCCGAGCCGGCCCGGCCCGGTTGTCACCTATAGCGTTGGGTGCTAACACGGCCCAAAAGCCCACTTTTTTCAGCCAGGCATTTTGGGTAGGACAGGATCAGATTGGCCACTACCTATGCCCCCTCATCCTGGTTGGTTGGTTGGCCGGTCCTTGGCTGTTGGGTGCTAACACTAGCTGACTAGCAGCTAGCCAATTCCCAGTGGCCTATGGCCACAACCATTTGATTGTACTAACTAGTGTCTTAAAGTGTGCCCAAGGCACACATGGCCGTTGGGTGCTAACATGGCCCAAAGGCCCACTTTTCTCAGTCAAACATGTTGGGTAGGACAAGGTCAGGTTGGCCACAACCTATGCCACCTCACCTTGGTTGGTTGGCTGGTTCCTGGTACTAACACTGGCTGACTAGCAGCTAGCCAATGCCCAATGACCTATGGACACAGCCATTAAATTATACTAGCTAGGCCAACCCATCAACTAGTGCCTAGTGGACATTGGGCATTAGGCTAGGGGCCATAGACACTAACTTTGTCATATAGAGTTTTTTTTTAATATAATTTTGATTTTTAACAATTTAAATATTAAAAATAAACTATATTATATTGTTAATGAAAATGAATAAGAGTCAACTCAAAAAATATATATCTATTTCGTGATTTTGATTTTGATCTTATCACAATATCACAGATAATAATAAATTAGAAAATTAAGTAAAAAACACAATAATCAACAGTAGTCAACAATAATAACATGTGAGTCTTGTAATATCCAAGATAAGTTTGTATGGTTCGGATTGTCACATCACAAGTTTTTTTCAAAACCTCGATACCCTCGATGTCATGTGAGTCATCATCCACTAGTAATTTTTTCACTTGATCCTAAAGACTAATTAATGAATCCTCACAGTCTTTTAAGCATGAGAATATTTTTATGATATATGGTCACAATATCAATCTCTTATCTGAAATAATATAAATAATTACAAAAAAAATTACCTCAATAATATGAAAGATACCAAAAAGATTAGTAAATTATGTATAATCTTAGATAATATAAGATAGATGAATTTGTATGATTTTTAGTTATTTTATGAAGAAAGGAGAAAGATAATGCATCTCTTCGGGTTTGATTTTTGTGGTGGGAGGGGGATGGCATTTAAAGTGATTTCCTCCCATCAGGAGCACTTGTAGTAATTCATGTCTTTTTGTCTTTCACAAATGGGCATGCCTCCCCCCAAGCGAGGCACTATGGCAAGGGCATTGTGGTGCCTGCACTTATTGAGTGCCTAAGGCATTCTTGCTCTTAAGGCATGACTAAGGAGTGCCTGGCTGCTGGGTGTAACATGGCCCAAAGGCCCTTTTTTCTCAGCCTGGTGTGTTGGGTTGGCCACTACCTGTGCCCCCTCACTCTAGCTAGTTGGCTGGCTCCTGGCTACTGGATGCTAACACTAGCTTATTGGCAACTAGCTAGTGCCCAATGGCCTATGGCCAGCGCCACTAAACTGTATTGGCCAGGCCAACCTGTCTGCCAATGCCTAGCAGCCACTAGGCATCAGTCAGGAAGATGTAGGCATTAACTTTGTCAAATAATGTTAGTTTTTAAAATAAAATTTTAATTTTTAAAATAAAAATAAATAAAAATCATTACTCAATAAAAAATTTATCTATTTCATGATTTTGATTTCATCATGATATCACAAATAATAATAAATTAGAAAAATAAGTAAAAATCATGACAATCAAAAGTAATTAGCAATAATAACATGTCAGTCTTCTAATATCCACAATAAATTTGTATGGTTCAGATCATTACATCTCAAACTTATAGTCAAATCTCGATATCATTGATGTCGTGTGAGTCATCATTCACTAGCAATTATTTCACTTAATCCTAAAAACTTATTTCTGGATCCTTAGTCTTTTAAGCATACGAATACTTTTATCATATATGGTCACAATATCAGTCTCTTATCTAAAAGAATATTCATAATCTCAGAATAAATAGGATCCAATATTATGTTAGATATCAGATGAGTTAGTAGATCACATATAATCTTAGATAATATGAGATAGATGGATTTATATTATTTTCACTAATTTATTATATCTAAATTTTTAATATAATCATATGATAAAATAGAGCAATAATTAATATCTAAGTACCGAGATAGCTCTCTCTTATTCGACGAACATCACATAATTTACCTCTAGCTAACAGAATGAAAAAATTATTTTATTCAAATAATTTGTTCATATCTATTCTTGAAAACTAACTAGAGACTCACTAAAACTATAATACTTAGTGTTATAATATTTAAACATATTATCTAATTGTTCAGGAATCCAACAATATGTTTATTCTATTTTATTCATGCATGTGAATAAATATTTTAATATGTTTTATAGCTCTTCCATCCTAACCTTCTTATCCAAAGATGCAATCAAATAATAAAAAGTAAACATTCATAATATATATCTTCTATATTTGTTAAATGTATAACTAATATTACATATACACTTAAATACAATTTATATAGTAAAAGTGTACATAAGGTAAGACATATTTATCATATCATAAAAATCTTTAAGAATTTCAAAAACTAAATTTTTATCTTATAATCTAAATTAATAATAATAATTTTACTAATTTTACTTTTGACGTCGTTGAATATCAAGTGTTGATAGGCAACACTTGAATTCAACATGAACTATGTATAATACTAATGGAGTCTAACATTCATTTGAAATTTTTTCTTTTTAAAGCCTACTTATGTACATAAAATGTAAAAATCTTATTGTCTTCTAGGAATCTTAATATATTTAACTTTTAGTGAATTTTTTATATTTTCAAATATGAATAAAACAATTTTTATTCATACTTGTACTATTAGATTAAGTATATGATACATATACCTATCATAAAAAAAAACAACTAATGATACATCTCTAATAATTCTCACTAACATATTAATCACAACACTTATATTTGAAACATTACCAAATATAATACTAAAAATTTTATTTTGAATATCATATTTTCTAAAGATCTTTGAAAAACACTCATATATAAGAGAGTCATAATGAGGATAAACAATCTCATGAAAATATAATTTTTTTTTATTTAATTTTCTACTTAAAATCAATATAGTGGGTGATAACTTATGTGAATACATCATCACAACTAATCTAAATGTCAAAAGTCACACAAATCACTTCATTGCTTTTTACGTTCATTAATTACTAATTATTATGTTATTCTTAATAATTTACCTAGAAAATCTATGTTAAATAAATTAAAAGTAAGTTTGCATAATATGAATTTTATCGAGTCTTTCCTTCCAAACTCATTGTCATAAATGAAGTCAATAAACCTTAAGTTGATACAACTTCAAAATTTCACCGCTCAATTAAGTTTGTCTAAGATCTAATGCACCATATTTTTTAGTGTATTAATTGGCATATCTCTTATAGTGGTCAATGCCACCAACAGCCCCTCCTACATGTATATATGTTTCATAATATATATATTATATCGAATATTCTTCGATATCCCTAAAATTTTATTTTAAATTATGTAAAAAAGTGTGTATACTACTGAAGTTTGATTATTTTTTAGTTTTTTTAGTCACGTGACTCAATGCCATAAAAGAAAACTTAGTTTCGACCTCAAACATTTCTATCAAGTTACAACTATTATCTATATATAAGTCTAATTCATTTTTATAATATTTATTATTTGTTATTTTTTAATTTAAGAGAACTAAAGCATGAAAAGAAGAATAGTATTTTTCTAATCTTTTACTTTTTTTGTTAATTTTTTATTTATATAAAAATTATTAAATAAAATATATGCAATGTATTATGTATCTTTTTTTATGTGGGCAGCATTATTTTTTTACCTCTGCATCATATTCTCATGCTTCGAAGTCATAGCTCATCATAAAAATAACTCTAACATACCAGTAAATTAAAATTATAATTAAAAAGATTTATGGGCACAAACATGATACTATGATGCATTTATAATTTAAAAGAAGAGCTAGAAGAGGGGAGAGAAGACATAATTACAAATAAATTATGAAAAATAAAATATATCAAAATATTATTTATAGATAAAATAACATTATATCTATAAATAATAATTTATCCATTTAACAACCATATATCTAATTTTACCCATTAAATGATTGGATTCGGATTTAATCCAATATATAAAATAATTAGAATTTTTTTTTATTTTGGCCAACAGCACAGCAACAAGTGTTTTCCAATTAGCAAATAGCAACCATTTTAAAATGAATGCTTTTTTCAGATGTGGTCATGCCACATTTCATGTCAATGTGCCTGCCTCATGGGCCATACCTGATACGACATGAGGCTCGTGTGTTCCCACAGAAGTAGGGCCATAGGCTAGATGAGTGAGGCCCAGACATTATTTTGAACCATGCCATGTCAAACCTGATATATCTAAATTGTGTCATGTCATGGGTCGTGCTCAAGCCACCCAGCACACTTGACACCCCTAATTTTATTGTATAAGATTGCATAAGTACCTAATCAAATCAAACTAGCATATAGGATATAAAATATTAGTAAGCTTTTGTAGCTGATATGTCTCATATTCTATAATCAAAATATCTTCAAGAAAATAATAAAGTATTCTCAATTTAACTATTGATAAATACTCAAGCTGGGAACGCATAAGTAATAAATTCAAAATACTCATATATATAAAGAGAGATCTTATTGTTTAAGAAAGAATATATAATTAAACCTACTTAATCTTAAATAGAATCTTCCTCAGAGTCTGCCAATTATTCAAATAAATAATAATACAAATAATAATAAAGCTATAATTTAGATAGATATATAAACAAAAAGATAGAAAGTAAGATAGAAAAGAAGATAGACAGACAAATTAACAAATAAATAGACACAGATAGATAACTAGCTAAAAAAACATATAGACAGATAGGTTGAAAGATAGATAGACAGAAAGAAAGAAAGACAAATAGATAGACAAAATGATTAAAAGACAAAATAAAAGATAAATAGAAAGATAGATTGAAATCCATATATATAGTTGGATAGGTAGATAGAAAGATAGTCTGATAGATAGATAAATAGATAGATAGATAGATAGATAAATAGATAGATAGATAGTTGGATAGATCAACAAATAGATATACAAAAAAATATATGGATTAATAGATTGATAGATAGTCAGATAAAAAGTCAGATAGATAAAGGGATAAATAGATGCATAGATTGACAAATATATTTTTTAATATAGAAAGGTATATAAATACATAGATAGATAGATAGTCAGATAAACATTTTGGGCAATAGATTAATAAAAAGATAGCTAGACAAATAGATAAATAGATGGATAAACAGACAAACATATAGATATATATATATATAGGTAGATAGATAGACAGACAGATAGACAAATAGAAAGACAAATAGATATGTAGACAGATTAATAGATATATAAGTAGATAGATTGATTGATAGGAGATTGATAGATATGAGATAGATAGATAGATAGATAGATAAATAGATAGATAGATAGATATACAGACAGATAGATAGATAAGTTAATAGATATATAAATAGATAGATAGATAGATAGACAAATAGATAGACATGTATATAAATTATAAAAAAGACATATAGATAGATAGATACACACACACACACACACACACACATATATATAGATAAACATATAGATAGACAGACAGATAGACAGATAGATAGATAGATTGATTGAGAGATAAATAGAAAGATTGATAGATAGATCAACAGACAAGCAGATAGATAGGTATATAGATAAATAGACAAATAGATAATTAGATAATATATATAGAGATATATATATATATATAGTTAGACAAATAGATAGATAGATAGTCAGATAGATAGATAGATAAAAAGATAGACAAATAGATAAATAGACAGACAGATATACAAATAGACAAATAGAAAGATAGAAAAACAGAAAGACAAATAGATAGATAGATATATAGATAGACAGACATATAGACAAACAAATAGATAGATAGATAGATATATAGATAGACAGATAGATAGACAAACAGATAGTGAGACAAATAGATATACAGATAGATTGACTAATATAGAAATAGAGAGTCAAATAGATACACATGTAGATAGATATACAGATAGAAAAAATGATAGGCAGATAGATAGATAGACATATAAATTGACAAATAGATCATAGAAAGATTGACAGATAAACAAAAAGATAGATAGAAAGATAGACAGATAGTTATACTTATAGATTTCAATAAAGATAGACAATAGATATATTGATAAATAGATAGATAAATATAAAGACATATAGATATATAGATAGATAGACACACTAATAAATTCATAGATAGACAAATAGATAGATAAATAGATAGATATAAATAGATAGAAAGATAGATAAACTGATAGATAGATAGACAAATAGATAAAGAGAAAGTGAGACATTTATAAAAACATATAGTTAGACAGATGCATATATAGATAGACAAATAAATAAATATAAAGATAGATAGAAGATAGATAGATAGAAAAAGTTATAGATAGACAAATAGATAGAAAGATAGATAGGTTGATATACTAATAGATTAATAGACAAAGAGATAGACATATAGATTGATAAATAGACAATATATAGTTAGAAAGACGAATAGACAGATATACAAATATAAAGATAGCAAATAGATAAATATATAGACAGATAAATATAAAGATAGACAAATAGATAAATAGAAAAAAAGATAGATATCAAAACATATAAATAGACATATATATAGATATATAGATAGATAGACATATAGATAGAAGATAGATAAATAGATATATAGATAGACATACATATATATAGATAGATAGATAGAAAGATAGACCTATAGATATATAGATAGATAGATAGACATAAGACACTTAAATAGATAGATAGATAAACTGATTGATTAGTAGATAGACAGACGAATACATAGACAAAAAGAAAGATAGATGATAGACAAATAGATAGACATATAGACATACAGATAGAAAGACATATAAAAAGACATATTGAAAGACAAATAGATAGATAGATGAATGGATAGATTGATAGAATAGATATAAGAATAGATAGACATATAGATAGAAGTATATAAAGATTGATAGATAGATGGATAAATAGATGGATAGATAGATGGATAGATAGACTGATAAATTGATGGTTAAATAGTTAGATAGATTGATGAATAAATAGATGGATTGATGAATAGATAATTTGATGCAAATAAAGATAGAAAGATACATGGATAGATAGATGGATATATATATGGTATATAGACAAAAAAATATATTAATAGATGGATGGATATATAGATGAATAGATATACGTATAAATAGATTGATGGATAGATTAATAGATAGACATATAGATACATTGATTGATAAATAAATAGATAGATAGATAGACAAATTGATTGATAGATATATTGACTAATAGATAGACAAATAGATAGATAGATAGATAGACAAATAGAAAGATATATAGATAGATAAACATATAAAAAAATATATAAACAGATATTTGGACATATAGATAGACAGACAGATAGATAAATAGATAGAAATATATATAGATTGGCATAATGATAAATAGATTGATTGACAGAATGATAGATAGATTGATAGATTCTTGATAATAGATAGATAGATAAATAGATAGATAGATAAATAGATAGATAGATATATTGATTGATTGATTAATTAACACATAGTTTGATAAAAAGATTGATTATTTGATATACAGATTCTTAGGCAAATTGATATAGAAATTGATAAACATATAATTAATAGATAGATATACACATATATAGATATACAAGATAGATACATATATAGATATACAAGATAGATAAATACAAAAATAGGCAGATAGATAGATAGATAAATAGATAGATAAACATATAGACAGAAAGGCAAATAGAAAGATAGACAAATAGATAGAAAGATAGACAAATAGATAGAAAGATAAACAAATAGAGAGATAAGAAAGTATAAAAATAGATAGATAGAAAGATATAACGATAGAGAGATACATAGATAGACTGATAGAAAGAGAAATAGATATCAAGATAGATAGATAGCTTGATATATATATATATATATATATATATATATATATGAATGTATATAACAATATAGATAAATATATGGATCAATAGACAAATATATAGATATAAAGATAGATACATAGATAGATAGATAGACATTATTATAGATAGACAAATAGATAGAAATATAGGT
>JAREIK010002529.1:280928-294887 GCA_029783825.1 Sapria himalayana | reverse complement strand
AGAAGATGAGAGAGGAAAGAAGGATGAAAGTAAAGAAAGGAAGGAGAGAAGGAGGAGGGAAGGAGGGGAGGAAGAGAAGAGATGGAGAGAAGATGAGAAGAAGACATAAGACGATGGATAAGATGGAAGAAGAAGTTAGAAGAAGAAGAATAAGGTAAGATTGAAGTAAGTAAGAATAGTAGAGGAGGAGGAGGAGGAGGAGGGAGGAGAGAGAAGCAGGCAAGAAGGAGAAGAAGAAGTAGAAGGAGGAGGAGGAGGAGGAGGAGGAGAAGGAAGGAGGAGAAGAAGTAGGAGGCGGAGGAGGAGGAGAAGAAGAAGTCTAAAGAAGAAGTAGAAGAAGAAGGAGAAGGAGAAGGAGAGAAGAAGACGAAGTAAAAGAAGATGTACGAAGAAGGAGGAGGAGGTAGGAGGAGGGAGGAGGAGAGGAGAAGAAAAGAAGGAGGATGAAGGGGATGGAGGAGGAGATGAGGAGAAGAAAAAGAACAAAAGAAGGAGAAGAAGACGAAGACGAAGCAGAAGAAGAAGGCGAAGGAGAAGGAAGAAGCAAGACGAAGAAGAAGAAGAAGTAGGAGGAAGAGAGAAGTAAGACGAAGAAGGAAGGCAGAGATAAGAAAGAAGCAGAAGAAGAAGAAGTAGAAGAAGGAGAATAATAATAATAATAATGAGAAGAAGAAGAAGAAGAAGGAAAGGAAGAAGAAGGAGAAGAAGAAGAAGAAGGAGAAGAAGAAGGAATTATTTAAAATGAATTGAGTTTAGAAAAATTAGAATTGAGTTTAGAAAATTAGAATTGAGTTTAGAAAAATTATTTATGCCGAAGAAGCTAGAGCAAGTCCCACCGAGCTCAAGTAAGTCTATGAAGAATAGAAAAAAATATTTAAAAATGAAATACGAATCAAAATGCATCACAAGAGCTCAAGCTAAATTTACTTAAAATGAATTGCTTATATTTGAATATAAGGGGAGTAGCGAACACTCCTACATTAAATAGAATTAGGAATTTAATTAAAATATAAAAAATCAAAATAATTGCATTAGCGAAACCTATGGTAAACAAACAAATTGATAAATATAGGGCAAAGATAGGCATCCAAAAGACTTTTTCGAATAAAAATGGTAAGTTATGGATTATGTGCGATAATAGCATGGACCTAGAAATTATAACAGAAAATGATGAAATAGTTAGCTTTAAAATAAGTAAGCAATCTGATACGATTTTTTCAATAGCCTATGCGAGCAACTCAAATGAAGAAAGGAAAATACTCTGGTAGGAGATGAATAATATATCATCTTGGAAGATACCGTGGATAATAGGAGGAGACTTTAACCTGATTAGAAATATTACAGAAAAAAAGGGAAGTAGGTCTCCAGATCCGGTAGCAATAACTCAATTTAATGAGGCCATTGCATCTGCAAGATTAATGGAGATAGAGTACCTTGGATCAAATTATACAATGTGTAATAACTGGAAGAAAAGGGGAGCAATCTGGACGAGGTTAGATCGAGTATTAATTAATGCATAGTGGCTGGACAGGATGGGTGAAACCAAAGTCCGGCACATAAACAGAACCTTTTCAGACCATAGCCTGCTATTAGTAACACTTCAAACAAGGAAAAAGTGACAGGGGGGATTTACTTTTCAAAACATGTGGGGTATGCACAAAAATTTTGAGGCCATAGTTAATGATACATGGGGGAAACCGTCACTGGGTAACCCCATGCAAATACTGGGGCAAAAACTCTGAGCATTGTGTCAGGACCTTAATAAGTGGAATAAAGAGGTTTTTGGTAATGTATTTAAAAATATTCAAGAAACAGAACAAAAAGTTGTAGCCCTAGAAATATACTATGAAAATAAACAAGATATAATAACCAATATTGAATTGAGTAAAGCTAAAGCTGAATTAAGACTTAAAATGCATATGGAAGAGGTATTTTGGAAACAAAAAGCTAAAATAAAATGGTTGAAAGACGGAGATAAAAATACAAAGTTTTTTAACACAATGGTAAAGGTTAAATATCAAAGATTATGCATAAAATGTATTAAAAAAGCTAATGGAGAGTGGATAGAGAAGGAAGAAGATATAAGGAATGAATTAGAAGGCTTTTTTAAAAGTTACCTAGGAGGGTTAAATATAGACAGAAATCGTACATTAATAACAAATATTAAAAGTAAGGTAACAGAAGAAGATAATAAAATGTTATCAGAATGGCCCACATGAGAAGAAGTGAAAGAGGCAATATTTAATGCCAACAAAGACAGCTCAGCTGGTCCAGATGGTTAGAATAATGGGTTCTTTCAGAGGTGCTGGAGCATAATAAATAAAGAACTCATTGCGGCCATAACTTGGGTATTTGCAGGGGTGGAAATTCCAAAATCCTGGGCAAGTTCATATATAGTATTAATACCCAAGAAAAAAAATCCACAAAAAGGAAAGGATTTCAGGCCAATTAGTTTATGCAATACCATCTATAAAATCTTAGCTAAAGTATTACAAAATAGATTGAGCAAGATTCTTCCCAAAATAATTTCCCCTGAACAAGCAGGCTTTATTAAAAACAGATCGATGTTAGAAAATGTTAATCTTACATCAGAAATGATAAAAGAATTAGGAGTCAAGAGTAGATGACATAATGTAATAATGAAATTAGACTTGTCAAAAGCATTTGATAGAGTTGAATGGAACAATTTATGTTATCTAATGAGGAGAATGAGTTTCTCAGAATTTTTGATAGATCTCATATATAGATGTATATCTAGTGCCTGGGTTAGAATGTTGATAAATGGCAAAGTAGGGGAAGAATTTAAACCATCCAGAGGTCTTAGGCATGGGGGATCTTTTATCGCCCTCTTTGTTCAATATATACCTAGAAATTTTCATAATAAATTTGAAGGAGAAAGTAAGAAATTGCAGTATTTTAGCTTATAAACATCCTAGAAATACTCTATTGGTATGCTGCTTAGCTTATGTGGATGACGTAATTATATTTACAAATGCCAGTAGCAGATCAATGAATAATCTGATGAGATTTCTACAATTGCTAGAACAAGAAACATGACAAATACTAAATAAAAATAAATGTCAATTTATGGTAGCAGCTAGAGCATCAGAAAATGTAGCGCAAAGAATTAAAGGAATCACGGGCTTTGTGAATATTAAAGAATTAATAACGTACTTGGGATGTCCGATTTATGAAGGAAGAATGAAGGAGGAGCATCTATACTTCTTACTAGAAAAGATTAGGAAAAAAATAGATGGGTGGAAAGTGGATCTATTAAATATGGCAGGAAGAATTACGTTAATAACCCATGTGTTACATGGATCATTAGCACACATCTTAATGATGACACAACCACCAAAGAGTATCAGAAAAAAATTGGAAAGGGAAATGGCTAATTTTCTATGGGGGAAATATGAAGGGAAGAATAAATTATATTGGAAAAAATGGAAGGATTTATGTTATCCTAAGGAGGAGACAGGTCTAGGCTTTACAAGTCTAAATGATATAGCCAAAGCTTGGGCATGCGAAAACTGGTGGATGCTAAGGCAAAATGAAAATATTTGGGCACTATATGTGAAAGCCAAATACGGGTTAGGAAATAATGCATTTAAAGATTCCAGAAAAGTTACCAGAAACTGGAAATTGATGAGGAAACAACAGAATACAGTGGAAAAGTGCATTATTTCACCCAAAAGTTATTGGAAATGGTCATTGAATCCTCAAGGAAAGTTGACATTAAAAAGCGCCAAGGTCCTGATCAGGAATAGTAGATCCTCACATTTTAAGGAAATCTGGTTAAAAGACCTGCCACAAAAATTGAATGTGTTTATGTGGAAAATTATCTCTAATATAACCCTAGTAGATGAAAATATTCAGAAAAAAGGCATAACACTAGCATCTAAATGCGAATGCTGTCATCTAGAGATTGAAAGTGCGGATCACTTGTTCTCTACAGGCAAGATTACAGCTGAATTATGGCACGTTTTAGAAAACGAAGTAGAAATTAAAAATAGTAAAAAGTCTCTGAATGAAAGACTTGAAATCTGGGCAAAAAAACAAACAAAGAATAAGATATTTAAAATGGTTTAGAAATTACACTCCTCATATAGCAATTTGGTGCTTATGTAAAGAAGTAGGTTTGAAAACGTGGAAATGGAAGTTAAAGATATATTGGAAGAAATTAAAAAAGAAATTGCTTTTATTACTGCCTGTAAGCCAATAAAAGTGAAAAGAATGAGCATGGATGAAGATAGAAGAAGAGCTTGGAATCTAACAATATTAGCGAAGAAAATGCCAGTCATCAAAAAAGTTAGCTGGAACAAACCCTCACCAGGAAGCTTAATGCTTAATACAGATGGAAGCTTTAAAAGAGAAATGGGGGAGGCAGGTGGAGGAGGAGTTATAAGAAATGAGGAGAGCAATGTATTAAAAGCTTTTACATTATCGACTACTGCTTCATCGGCGTTACATGCAGAGATAATTTCCCTGCATAATGGCTTAAGAATATGCAAAAAAAATAATTATGCAAATATTCAAGTACAAGTTGACTCGAAAATATTGGTTCAGCTTGTTCAAAATAAGTTGCAATTATGGCTGTTTGAAAAATAAATGGATGATATTAAAAATATTTTAAGTGAATTAAAAGGAGAGATTAAACATATATATAGAGAGGCCAATGTGGTGGCAGATAAACTAGCTGAGGAAGGGATGAAGAAAGGAAGGCAAGAATTTGAAGGGGATGAGATACCTGAAAAAGTAAAAGGTCTAATAGAACTAGATAAAGCTGAATTCCCGTAAATTAGGATTCAAAAATCCTAGCTTAAAGTTCGAAACTTAAGAAGTATTAGAGGTTAGTTTTTATAATGTTGTTTGTAGGCTTGATTTGATTTGCCTTTCAGGTGGAAGTAACTAATGGATAAATAACTATCCCATGTTATTAAGTTTAACTAACCATTGACAAAGAAGGAAATTATCCTTGGTTCTGTGGGGAATATAAAAGGTAATAAGGTTTATGGTTTATATATGCTGGATTTTAACTTCTCTGTGCAGTTGGATCTTGAGCAGATGGTGGAGGGAAGCACAAAATGAATAAATATGTATGTTATAGTTTTATATATGCTGTATTTAGTTTGTTTATGCAGTCAAAGGGATAAAGCTAAGTGAAGAGAGAAGGAAACCAATTAAATAAGGATTCCTAGTATGATAGCTTCAGCGAGAGTGGGTAAGGTTCCTGGATGGTAATAAGTGTTTCTCTTGTAATGTGTAGTCTATGGTAAGTTCGTGTCTATACGATAATGAGTCTGGGTTTTACGGAAGTTTGTAATGAATTTCTTGCGGAGTTTGTATGGTAATGCTTCTATAAACACGGCCTATTTACTCGTCTGCTTAGAAAGAAGGGCGAAAGAGAATAGAAACACGTATCATGGCAAAGATTGACGAATAAGTAAAGCGAGCAAGGTCTTCGAATGGGTAGAAACATGACCGAAGGGTGCCTAAATTATAAAGCTAGATTTTAAGAAACATGACCGAAGAGTGCCCAAAGCATCGGAAGAACATGGAATAAGGTTGAAATTTAAGAAGCCCACGGATGAGTACCCAAATCTAGGGTAAACCCAAATAAAAGCCTGAAGCTCCAAGGCAGATTCAGGAATTAAATAAGGCCTACGTCTAATATATTATCAAGTTTAGTGTTAATTTGAATTATTCTAGGATTAAGGTGTTAGATGGGTGTAAAAGGGCTAAGGGTAGAAGTAGTTTGTAAAAATGGTATTCCTCCGCCAACAGAGAGGGTGATAATAATAATAAAAACAATTTAAAAAAAGGAGAAGAAGGAGGAGGAGATGAATGAGAAGAAGGAGAAGAAGTAAAAGAAGGAGAAGAAGTAAAAGAAGGAGAAGAAGTAAAAGAAGGAGAAGAAGGAGAAGAAGGAGAAAAAAAAGAAGAAAGAGAATAAGGAGAAGAAGGAGAAAAGGAGAAGGAGAAGAAGAATGAGAAGAAGGAGAAGAAGGAGAAGAAGTAGAAGAAGTAAAAGAAGTAGAAGAAGGAGGAGAAACAGAAGGAGGAGAACAAATGGAGCAGAAATAGGCAAGAAATGGAGCGGTTCATACTTGGTTCTTATTCCTAAAATGGAAAACCCACATAAAGCTGAAGACTTTAGACCTATCAGCCTATTTAACTCCATTTATAAAATATTGACTAAGTTACTTCAAAACAGATTAGCTGTAGTATTGCCAAAAATTATTTCTAAAGAACAATCAGGATTTAAGAAAAATAGATTACTAATGGAAAATATTTGTTTAGCTAAAGAAATGTTCAGAGAAATAGGATCAAAATCTAGAGGTCATAATGTACTGCTAAAACTAGATCTCTCAAAAGCTTTTGATAGAATTGAATGGAAAATTTTATGTTTTGTCATGAGAAAAATGGGTTTTTCTGAAACCTGGACTGACTTGATTTATAGATGCATATCAAGTCCTTGGTTTAAAATTCTTGTCAATGGAGAACTAGGAAAAGATATCAAGCCGATGAAAGGATTAAGGCAGGGTGATCCCCTTCCTCCCTCCCTCTTTAATATCTACTTAGAGCTCCTCATTGTGAATGTAAAAAATAAAATGATCACAGGAAGTATAGGTCGGTTTAGTCAACCTATTAATACACCTTTAGTGGGATGCTTGGCTTACGCTGATGATGTGATCATTTTCACAAATGGAAGCTCCAGATCTCTACATAATCTCATGGAATTGCTAAAAATCTTAGAAGAAGAAACGGGTCAAAAAATTAACAACAAAAAATGCCAATTTATGATTGCCAAAAAAGCCCCAAAAAGTCTAGGGCATAGAATTTACAAAATAACAGGTTTCACATAGATAAAAGGTGCACTTCAATATCTTGGATGCCCAATATACGACAGAAAATTAAAATCAATATACCTAGATTTCCTACTTGAGAAAATTAAAAATAAAATAGTTGGATGGAAAGTGGACACACTTTCAATGAGTGGTAGAATTTCTTTAATCACTTATATATTACAAAGAATAGTCATGCAGAATTTGATGATTACTCACCTTCCAGTGTCGGAAAAAAAATGATTAGAGAAGGAATTGGTCCACTTCTTATGGGGTTCAAAAAGTGGCAAAAGAAAGTTACATTGGAAAAAATGGAAAGACCTTTGCTACCCCTTACAGGAAATAGGCCTCGGCTTTACTGATTTAAATGAGCTAGCTAAAGCATGGGCGTGCAAAAGATGGTGGAGGATCAAAGAAAATAGTAATCTATGGGCTGAATTTATGAGAGCTAAATATTGTATAGAGGATGATATATATAGGATTAGAAATAAGAACAAAGCATCACAAATTTGGATTCATATGCTCAAACAAAGAGAATTAGTGGGAAAAAATTCCAAACTTACTAAAAATGGTTGGAAATGGTCTTTGAGTGCAGATGGAACATTTTCACTTAAAACCATTAAAGAAAAAGTTAGAAGTAGAAAGGAAATCCAACCTTTATTTAAATGGATATGGGATAATGATAATAGTCAAAAAATAAAAACTAATACATGGAAAGTTCTCGCAAATATTATTCCTATAGATGAAAACATAAAAACAAAAGGCATACAAATTGCCTCGAGATGTGAATGATGTTTGCAAAAACTAGAATCGCTTGATCATCTGTTTTCTCAAGGGAATGTAGCCATAAAAATCTGGAGGAGACTAGAATCTGATATGGGATTAAAACATGCATGTATTCCTCTTAGAAATAGATTAATTAAATGGATTAATGCGCGCTTTCAACATAGCATATAGAAATGGCTTAAAAATAATATTCCTCACATTGCTATCTGGTGTATATGGAAAGCTAAGAATAATAGTAGATATGAAGGACACAGAAAGGACCCTGAAAACATATGGAAAGCAATAAAGACTGAAATAAAATCCGCACCGGAATCCTTCCCACTTGCACTTCAAAGCCCTCTCCTAGATACTCACACTCTAAAATTCTAGAATCTTATGGTGTCCAAAACAAAACAACTAAAAATTATAGGAGTTAAATGGGAAAAACCAGAAAAAGGTAAATTGTCTCTAAACACCAATGGTAGCTTTGACAGGAACAGAGGCCTAGCTGGTGGAGGAGGCGCCTTAAGGGACTCTGGTGGTCACTTAATATTTGCCTACTCAGGTCCCAATAATGCGTCAACTGCCCTCCACGCAGAAATATTAGCATTAAGGGATGGACTTAGAATATGTTACTCTAAAGAGCTAACAAATATAGATATACAAATAGATTCTAAAATATTGGTAGACTTAGTAAATAACAAAAGTAGCTTGTGGAAATTTGAAGAGGAGTTAGAAGAAATTAATAAATTAATAATATCCTTAAATGCATCACCCATGCACATATATAAGGAAGCAAATGCCTTAGCAGATAAATTAGCCAAAGAAGGAAAACTTAAAGAGCCCCATGTATATGAAGAAGTCTCTCTTCCAGAGAGACTTAAAGGTATTATAAAACTAGATAAAAAAGAATTCCCATACATCCGAATAATCAAAATAGTTTGGAAAGATATTATAAGATTTTGTCTTTGTTGTGATTTTTTAAGTTCTTTTTTCTTATAACAGCACAGGGCAGGTTTTAGATTCGTTCAAGTCTTCCTGGACCTAAAGGAAGACTTTGCATAATTGAATAATTGCATTGTGACTAAATTCTGGATTCCCCCACAAAATTTCATGTCACTACAGGTTCGGAATTTAACTGCAGAGAGTAAGAATGGCCTGTATAGCTGCAGTGTTGGTTGTTTTGTTTTTTCTTTTTTCTTAGTAGCAAGGTTAGCTAAAACAGGAAGAAAGGTCATGCGCACAAGTGTCTCCAGTATTATAATTCATAAGTTTGTTTGAATTTTGTTTTGATGTGGACATGTTAAACGGATTAAGGTTAGGAGTGGTTGTGTTATAAGATACTGCAGTTTGTGTTATTATGTTAATGTAATTTAGAAGTCCACAAATATAGGCTAGGTTGGGTACAATATAGACAGCTGCTGTCCACAAGTGGGAGCAACAAAAAATGCTATGGAATTGCTAAAAGCAGAAATATGCTGGCTTAAGTAGCAGAACAGAGAGAAAGAAAACCAGCAGAATGTTGAAGGTTGGAAATTTCTTTGTGTCTGTGGCATGTATGCAGGTGACAGGTACATGGGTGCCCGTGGAGGATTCCAAGAGGTGTCACCATGCTCAATAGAGCCTTGCTGCAAATCAAAGTTTGCAGCTCTTGTTACACAAGCTCAACAAAGCTGTTGGACAAAGTTAAAGGCCCGGAAAGGGAAAGGTAGCTGATTTGAAGAAAGGGATCGAAGGATAAAGACTCATATATCAACGAGCAACAAAGTGCAATTAACAACAATGCTGAAAATTCTTAAAGAAACTCAAAATCGTTCTCTATGTGGATTAGAATCAGCATATGTTTGTCCATGTTTTCTTTATTACATTTACAATAACTAATGCTTAGTGTAGGAGAAAAGGGTGTAAAGGGCTACAGGTAGCAAGCAAGTAGGTTGTAAAAATGGTATTCCTCTGCCAAAAGAGAGGGTTATAATTAATAAATATTGTTTAAAAAAAAGGAGGAGGAGAAGGAGGAGGAGGAGGAGGAGAAGAAGAAGAAGAAGACGAAGAGGAAGAAGAAGAGGAAGAAATAGAGGAAGAAGAAGAAAAGGAAGAAGAAGAAGAGGAAGAAGAAGAGGAAGAACAAGAAGAGGAAGAGGAAGAAGAAGAAGAAGACGAGGAAGAGGAAGAGGAAGAAGAAGAAGAAGAAGAAGAGGAAGAAGAGGAATAGGAAGAGGAAGAAGGAAAAGAAGAGGAAGAGGAAGAGGAAGAGGAAGAAGAAGAAGAGGAAGAGGAAGAAGAAGAAGAGGAAGAGAAAGAGGAAGAATAGGAAGAGGAAGAGGAAGAAGAGGAAGAAGAAGAGGAAGAAGAAGCAGAAGAGGAAGAAGAGGATGAGGAACAATAAGAAGAGGAAGAGGAAGAGGAATTGGAGGAAGAGGAAGAGGAAGAAGAGGAATATGAAGAAGAGGAAGAGGAAGAAGAGGAAGAGGAGGAAGAAGAAGAATAAGAGGAAATGGAAGAAGAAGAAGATGAGGAAGAGGAAGAGGAAGAGGAAGATGAAGAAGAAAAGGAAGAGAAATAAGTGTAAGAGGAAGAGGAATAAGAGGAATAGGAAGAGGAAGAAGAGGAAGAGGAAGAAGAGGAAGAGGAAGAGGATGAAGAGGAAGAGGAAGATGAAGAAGAGGAAGATGAAGATGAAGAAGAGGAAGAGGAGGAAGAGGAAGAAGAAGAATAAGAAGAATAAGAATAAGAATAAGAATAACAAAAATAATATGAATAAGAATAGAATATGAAGAAGAAGAACAAGAAGAGAATGAAAAAGAAAAAGAGTAATGATAAAAAAGAGAGGAAGATAAGGAATATGAATATGAAGAAGAATAACCAAAATAATATGAAAATAAAATGAAGAAAACAAAAATAATATACAAATATCTATCTATATGTCTATTTTCTATCTATCTATCTCTTTATCTATCTATTTGTCTATCAGTCTATCTTTTTATATCTCTATCTCTATATCTATGTATCTGACTAACTATTTATTAATGTAAATATTTAATTGTTTATTTTTCTATCTATTTAACTAGAGAACTATCTATTATTTATCATTCTATCAGTAAATCTTTGTAAATATATATATATATATAACTATATATTTTTCTATCTATCTATCTGTCTATTTGACTATCTATTTATCTGTCTTTCTTTCTATGTTTCTATATGTCTATCTATATTACTCTCTAACTGTCTATCATTCTATTTATCTATTTATATATCTATCTGTCTGTCTATCTATATGTCTATCTGACTTTCTATTTATCTATCTATCTGTCTATCTATCTATTTGTTCTCAATTTATCTATCTATCTATATATCTTTTTATCCATATATATGTCTATCTACTTATCTATCTGATTGTCTAACTATCTAACTTTCGATTTATCTATCTGTCTATATGTCTATTTATCAAACTATCAAACTATCTAATAGTCTATTAGTCTATTTGAATATCTTAGATCTAATTATGTGTTTATGTCTGTCGATATATCTATCTATCTATATATCTATATATCTATATATCTATATATCTTTCTATCTATCTATCTATCTATCTATATATCTTTCTATCTATCTATCTATCCATTTGTCTATTAGTCTATCAATATATTTGCTTACCAGTATAGGTGTGTATCTGTATATTTGTTTAATTATCTATCTTTTTATGTGCCTATGTGTATATGTGTTTATGTGTCTATATATTTATATGTCTACCTATCTATCTAGTATATCTAATGATCTGTGTATCTATAATTTTATCAATCTATATGTCTATCTATCTATATTTTTTTTTATACATTTATCTATCTGTCTATTTCTATATCTATGTGCCTATCTATCTATCTATATGTATATTTGTCTATGTACCTATATGTATATATGTCAATATGTCTATATATCTATCTATCTGTCTATCTGTCTATCTTTTTATCTATTTATCAGTCTATTTAGTCTATTTGTCTATCTGTCAATCTATTTATGTGTCTTTCTATATATAAGTCTATCTATATTTCTGTCTATTTTAATATATGTCTATCTTTCTATCTATTTATTTAAATTCTATCTATTTTTCTATCTAATTATTTGTCAATCTACGTATCTAATTATCTATATATTTATCAGTCTATTTTTCTATCTATCTATCTATCTACCTTTTTGTCTATATATTTATGTATCTACCTATTTCTCTATCTATCTATTTATCAATATGTATATCTATATATTTGTCTATCTATCTTTATGTCAATGTGGATATCTATCTATCTATCTATCATTCTATCTATCTGTCTGATATTCTGTCTATCTATCTATAATTCTATTTATCTATTTGCCTATGTGTGTATCTGTCTATCTGTCAATTTGTCAATCTATCTAACTATCAAATTGTCAATCTGTTTATTTGTCAGTCTTTTTATCTATCTATCTATTTATCTCTCTATCTTTCTATCTATCCATCTTTCTATCTATTTATTTATCTATCTATCTCTATATTTATCTATCTATCTGTCTATGTGTTTATCTATCAATGTGTCTATCGATTTATCTGCCTATCGTTCTAACTAACTAACTATCTGTCTATTTATCTATATATTTATCTATCTATCTATCTGGCTATCTATTTATCTATATATATGTATATCTATCTATCTATGTGTAAATCTATTTATCTTTCTATCCATCGACAATATATTTGTCTATAAATATAAATATATATATATATATATATATATCTATCTATCTAACAATATATCTATTTATTTATCTTTCAATCAATCAATCTATCTATCTTTTTTCCTATTAGTCCATCTTTCTATATCTTAATATGTCAATCTTTCTATCTCTCTATGTGTCTTTTTCTCAATCTGTCCATCATTATATATATTTATCTATCTATCTATCTATTTGTCTCTCTTTTTATCTATTTAAATTTCTATTTGTCTATCTATATATCTATGTATCTGACTATTTATCTATCTATTTATCTATCTATGTGTATATTTATCTATCCATCTTTCCCTCTAGCACTCTATATCTCTCTATGTATAGTTGTATATCTATCTATCTATTTGTTCATCTATCTATCTATCTATTTGTACATCTATTATCTATTTGTCCATCCATCTATCTATCTGTCTATCTATGTTTCTGTCTATCTATATATTTGTCAACCTGTCTATCTATTTATCTAAATATCTAAATATTTATCTATCTATATATCTAACTATTTGTATGTCAAGCTATCCATCTATCAATCTAACTATCTTTCTAAATGTTTATCTGTCTATCTATTTATAATTCTATCTATCTATCTACCTATATGTCTATCTTTCAATGTATCTATAGGTCTATTTGTCTACTTTATATTTTTCTATTTGTCTAACTTTCTATAAGTCTTTCTATCTATTCTTTATTTATCTATCAATATATCTTTCTATCTCTCTATCCATCCATCCGTCTATATGCCTATCTGACTATCTATCTATCTATTTATCTATCTATATATCTACATATCTATGTATCTATCTGTTTATTTGTCTCTCTCTATTTTCAATCAGTCAATCTTTCTAATTATCTTTCTCTTTATATGTCTATCTGTCTATCTATCTAACTGTCTATCTAACTATCTATCTATTTGTCTATTTGTCTAATTATTTATTTATCCATCGGTCTAAATGTTTATCAATCTAAATGTCAATCTCTCTAAATGATTATCAGTCTATCTGCATATCTCTCTATTTATGTATCTATCTATCTATCTGTAAATCTATTAATCTTTCTGTCAATCTTTTTTTGTCTAACTATCTATCTATATTTTTATCTATTAATTTATCAGTCTAATAGCCTATTAGGTTTTCTATCTATCTCTATTAATCTAGCTATATCTTTGTCTATCTATCTATGTGTTTATCTATCTATCTGTCTATTTGTCTATCTATCTATCTATCTATAAATATATCTATCTATTTATCTATCTAGTTGTCTATCTATTTATTTATCTAAATATCTATCTATCATTCTTTCTATCTATCAATCTATTTTTCTAAATGATTATTTGTTTAACTATCTATCTAACTATGTAACTTTTTATTTATATATCTACATATATGTCAATCTATATATCTGTCTATTTCAATGTCTAGCTACCCATCAATCTATCTATTTATCATTATTTCTATCTATATACCTATCAGTTTATCTGTCAATCATTATATCTATATATCTATTTATCTATTTGTCTGTCTATCTGTCTATCTTTCAATCTTTCTATCATTCTATCTCTCTATTCATCTATTTGTATATATGTCTATCT
>JAREIK010002529.1:149099-271599 GCA_029783825.1 Sapria himalayana | reverse complement strand
TCTCATTCTTCTTCTCCTTCTTTTTCTCCTTCTTCTTCTTCTCATTCTTCTTCTTCTCCTTCTTCTACTTCTCTTTCTTCTTCTTCTCCTCCTCCTCCTTCTTGTCCTCCTTCTTCTTCTCCTCTTTCTTCTTCTCCTCCTTCTCCTCCTCCTTTTTCTTCTCTTTCTCCTTCTTCTCTTTCTCCTTCTCCTTCTTCTCCATCTCCTTCTTCTCATTCTCCCTCTTCTACTTCTCCTTATTCTCCTTCTCCTTCTTCTCCATCTCATTCTTCTACTTCTCCTTCTTCTCATTCTCCTCCTTCTCCTCCTCCTTCTTCTTCTCCTTCTCCTTCTTCTCCTTCTCCTTCTTCTCCATCTTATTCTACTCCTTCTCCTCCTTCTACTTCTTCTCCTTCTCCATCTTCTCCGTCTCCTTCTTCTCCTTCTCCTTCACCTCCTTCTCCTTCTCCTTCTCCTTCTTCTCCTTCTTCTCCTTCTCCTTCTCCTCCTTCTCCTTCTTCTCCTTCTCCTTCTCCTTCTTCTCCTTCTCCTCCTTCTCATTCTCCTCCTTCTCCTTCTCCTCCTTCTGCTTATCCTCCTCCTCCTCCTCTTCCTCCTTCTTCTCCTCCTTCTTCGTCTCCTCCTTCTCCTCCTCCTCCTCCTCCTCCTCCTCCTTTTTTTTATGGTTTTGTTTATTATTAATTAGAACCCTCTCTTTTGGCGGAGGAATACCATTCGTACAAGCTACATCTACCCATTTCCCTTTTACACTCGATTCCTAAAGTTAGAGATATGTAACAATCCATAATTTTAATTAACTCATAATCTTTCCTAACTTTATAAGACAACGGTATTCTTGATAGATCTTGCTATAAAATTTGCTTCCTCTATTGAACTTTATATATAACTTTCCTGTGCTATCTTTGAAACCTTAAATCTTTGTGAAGTGTGTAACTCTATCAGCTCCGACCAGCATGCTCCCTCACAGCTTCCTCTTCCAGATTTGGCAATCCAGCCTCTAAATTTCAAATCACTTGTCCATGCTCATTTTTTAACATTTGAGTATATCTAGTCCCATTTTCATTTCTTTAAACGATCCCACTTGTGATATATCCTACATGAAACAAAAGTATCAAATTTTTCAAATAAAGGGTCCATTACTTACCTTCCTTTTGCCCGATACCACGAAGAGAATATCTCTTGTTCTTTGTATCCTACTTCCTCTTGAAGTGCTTTAGGAACAATTCCAGCTATATTCCTTTTGCTGAGCTCCCATTTGAAGTGATGGATACATTGACTAACTATCTAGGACTCTTCTAATTCCTACAGACTTCCAGAGTTTCAAAAACAAAACACCAAGCCTAAGTTACAGACCTCCAGAATCAACTAAAACAGCAAGAACAAAGATACAATTGGCAGTAAGAAGAGCAGATTAGAGCCTGTGTTGTATGCCCAACTTGCACACAGCTCGATTAGAATTGAAGTCCAGTTTCCGTACCTGTAAAATAGGTAAGCAAAACAGCGCAAACAACACACTGAAAACTTAGGCTTCTTACCATTTTTCCCTTTTTAATTATTCTCCTCAGTTTCTGTTAATCCCCTTCAGGACCAGGGAGATTTTAAGATATGAGTCTCTTATCTTTTCCATTCCCTCATCTTTCTGTCTTATAAGATGAACCCTAGCCAATATTACAAAGAAGCCGCTCTCTGTATCAGCAGGGAGTCTTTCCACTCTAGTGGTTATATTTGTCTCAGCAGCGGGAGTACTCCTGACAGCAACATGGGGCAGCAACAGACAGCAACTATCCCTCCTTTCCCCTGTGCGTCTGGCTCAAATCTTCACGAGATCCCAGCCTTCTTCCTTCATCGCGTATTCACTGTTGATCCTAGAACAAAACCAAAGAGAAAACAAAGAAACAACAACCGTGCCTACCAGAACTTTACACCCTACTACCCTTATTCTTGATTAAACTAATACAACATAAATCCATTTTTAACGATTACTCCCCTTTAACATACATCAAGGAAAGGACAGAATATATATTGTCCTGTAAAGAAAATTAAAAACAACCTTTCTGCAGAGATTATCGACTTCTGCCAAAATGCAGAATTAGCAGGTGTTTTGGATATGCAGAAATTCTAAATTACATACATATTAATTTAACAACCATTCAGTATAGCTATGTACCATTCTGCCGAAATGTAGAATTAATATATACTACTATGTGATCTCCTTCATATATATCCATTTAGCTCCATCTGTCATATCTTCATGATCTGTTTATTTGTTCTTATATAAGGAAAACCCATTTTATCTAGACATGTTATTCCTTTTAGTTTATTTGGCATGAATTTCTCATTATAATCTATATTTCCTCTGGTGGTGCCTATTTTAGATAGACAATCCGCTAGATTATTGGCTTCTCTATATATATGTATTATTGAGGCCTTCAGTTCTTCCAGAAGATTAAGAATAACTTCTAGATCCTCTTCATACCTCCATAATATTTTCTTATTTATTACCGTATCAACTAGTAATTTTGAGTCTACCTGAACTACAATGTTTTTAAAATTTAGCTGCTTACATATCTCTAACCCTGATTTTAATGCTCTAATTTCTGATTCTAATGCCGAGGATGCCCTACTAGCTCTGGTAAATGCTCTCTGTACTGTCCTTGTATGATCTCTTATTACCCCGCCTCCTCCTGCTATTCCATTGTCCCTGCTAAAACTACCATCCGTATTAAGTGAATGTTTACCAACCGGCGGAGCATTCCACTATATACATTTAGCCCATTGCTGTTTTATCACTTTGTATGTGAGATCCCATTCATTCTCAAGCTTCTTTTCTTGTTCCAAATCCTATATTACTATCGGTTTTATTATTGTTATATCATATATTTCCTTTTTAATATCTTTTATAATTTCTGTTAAGTTCATCCTTATATTTTCATATTTACTTTTGTTTCTAGATTTCCAAATGCACCAGATAATTAGATGCGGCAGTTTCTGACTAAGCCATTTCCTGGCGGGGCTTTTCATGTTTACTTTTCCCCATTTTTTAACTTTATCTATTAATCCATCTTCTATTTTACATATTCTTTTTTTCCCTTCCATCTCTCTCCATATTTCTGCTGCAATGGGGCCATTCGAGAGCAAGTGATCAGTTGTTTCAACCGCTTGAGAACAGCATTCGCATCTTGAAGCCATGTTTATCCCTTTCTTTTGTACATTTCTATCTACCGGTATGGCGTTCAATAATGCCTTCCATGTGAAGGAGCGCATTTTTTGCGGGACATTTTCTTGCCATACCCATTTAAATAGAGTCTGCACCAGTTTTTTCTTTCTAACCAAATCTTTTGCCGATTTGAGAGAAAAGTTTCCTTGTGGTGTTAACGTCCATTTCCAGCCACTCTTTTTTAGTATAGAGTGTGAGTCTACTATCTCTTTTTGTTTTTCCATTGACTTCCAACTGTTCGAAGCTTTCTTAGAAGTTTTATTTTTATTATCTAAATATTTTACCCGCATATATTTAGCCCATAGATTATCACTTTCTTTAAGACTCCACCAGCTTTTACAGTCCCAGGCAGCTGCCGTGTCCTGAATGCTCATAAGACCTAAGCCTGCTTCCTCTTTCGGATAACAAATACTTTTCCAGTCCTTCCAGTGTAGTTTATTTCTGCCTTGTTTTTTACCCCATAAGAAGTTTGCCATTTCTGATTCGAGTTTTTTAATAAATTTTTTTGGGGTATGTATCACTGATAAAATGTGTGTGAATGTGCTTTGTAATACATGTGAAAGCGACGTAATTCTCCCCCCAAATCCAAGGAGCTCTTCTTTCCATCCTGCTATTTTCTTTCTTAATTTGTCTTGAAGGTAGGTTAGATATTCTTCCTTCAACCTCCCCTCATATATCGGACAACCTAGATACATTAATGCCCCTTTAATTTCCGCGAAACCTGTGATATTTTTTATTTTATCTACTAACTTTGGTTTTGCATTTTTTGCAAGCATAAACTGACATTTACTTTTATTAACCATTTGTCCTGTTTCTTTTTCAAATATTTGCAAAAGATCCATAAGATTCATTAAAGACTTTGTGCTAGCATTAGTAAATATTATAAAGTCATCTGTGTATGCTAAACAACCTATTCTGGGTGTATTCCTTGGTTGTCTGAATGACATTATTTTACCTTCGGATATTTTCTTGTTCAAGTTTCGTATTAATAGTTCTATATATATATATATCAAAAAGAAGGGGGGATAACGGATCCCCTTGCCTTAAACTTGTATTCCTCCTCCTCCTCCTCTTTCTTCTCCTCCTTCTTCTTCTCCTACTTCTTATTCTCCTCCTCCTCCTTCTTCTCCTCCTCCTTCTTCTTCTTCTTCTCCTCCTCCTCCTCCTCCTCCTCATTCTTCTCCTCATTCTTCTTCTCCTCCTTCTTCTCCTCCTCCTTCTTCTTCTCCTCCTTCTTCTTCTCCTCCTTCTTTTCCTCCTACTCCTCCTCCTCCTTCTCCTCCTCCTTCTTTTCCTCCTCCTCCTCCTCCCCCTTCTCCTCCTCCTCCTCCTCCTCCTCCTCCTCCTCCTCCTTCTCATCCTCCTCCTCCTCCTCCTCCTTCTCTTCCTCCTCCTCCTCCTCCTCCTCCTCCTCCTCCTTCTACTCCTTCTTCTTCTTCTTCTTCGCCTTCTTCTCCTTCTCCTTCTCCTTCTCCTTCTCCTTCTCCTTCTTCTTCTTCTCCTTCTCCTTCTTCTTCTTCTTCTCCTTCTCCTTCTCCTTCTCCTTCTTCTTCTTCTCCTCCTTATCCTTCTCCTTCTTCTTCTCCTTCTTCTTCTTCTCCTCCTTATCCTTCTCCTTCTTCTTCTCCTCCTTCTTCTCCTCCTTCTTCTCCTCCTTCTCCTTCTTCTTCTCCTCCTTCTTCTCCTTCTTCTCATTCTTCTTCTTCTTCTTCTTCTTCTTCTTCTTCTTCTTCTTCTCCTCCTCCTTCTTCTTCTCCTTCTTCTTCTCCTTCTTCTTCTTTTCCTTCTTCTTCTTTTCCTTCTTCTTATGTGACTGAAATATCAATAGAAATTTATGTGACTAAAATATCAGAAGAGGATATTTCTCCTTAAATAATATTGATCAATATTATTTAAGTCATCTTCTTGGAATGCCGGTGCAATTTCTAAGTCTGCACTTCTTTGTTGCGATGTTGGTACTTAAAATTTTGATCGAGCTTTGATTTTGCAAATCACCCATCATTCTCTCTTATCATGAGATAAACTCAGATATGTACAATAATATACCTGAGTGGCTTGAACTTCCATAATAAATGGCTCATAGCGATTATATCTGTGTTTATGGTTAACATCCACTAGCTTATAATCCGAATGAATCTTTATCCCCACATTTTGTGTAGGATCAAACCACTCACACTTAAATAATACAATCCTGTTATTTTTGAGTCCAGGATACTCCAACTCAATAACTTCTTTGAGTTGACCATAATAATCAATCTCATCTGCAATATAACCTAAACCTTTATTGCATATGCCAGTATTCATTATTATTTTAGAAGAACAATGCCCGATTGTGTAAAATTTATATCCTTTAACAAAATACCAAGGATAGGTTGTCACATATCTAAATGAGCCTTTACTTAGATCCTGCATGAAAATATTTGAATCTCCATTTGAAGGATCAATTGCCTGTGACATAAATTAATAAAATAATATTAACAAATAAAGATACTAATAAATTAAATAATTCAAAAATATAAAACTTAATTATACTCACATAATTTTTTAACCAATTCGCAAATTTAGTCTCTAGCATATAATCGAAATCATTGCTGAAAATTGCTTGATGCCTATACTCTAACTGCTCAACATAAATACTACACAAATATAAAAAGAAAACAAATGTATATCAATTTTAAATAATTCTTATTAAAGATAAAATTAAACTATGATTGAACCTGCAACCATTTGGATATACATACTCAATATATGGTGCAACCTCCTCACAATTAAGTAAACCATAGCTTCGGGTTGCTTTGTACTAGAGGTGTCAATCGGGCCAGGCCAGCCCGGCCGGCATGAGGCACGACATGATTCGGCCATGCCTGGGCCAGCCTAGGATTGGAATTTTTTGTGCCCGGGCTCGTGTCTTGCCCGACCATGGCATAGATCATGTCATGCCGAGGCCAACCGGGCCTAGTGTCGTGCTTGGCCCGGCATGGTATCGTGGCCCGTTGGTATGGTACCTCGGCATGAGCTGAGAAACTAATTTTTTAATTAGGGTTACGAGGGCACCGAAACCCTAATTTTTTTAAATTAGGGGTTCGGCACGTGGCGGCGCAGCGGCACGACGGAATGCAACCGAACCCCTAATTTTTTTTTATATTAGAGGTTCGGCTTGACCGGGCCGAACACGACGGATTTGTGCTGCGGGCTCGTGCCGTGGGCTGACCTCCATGGAACCATGTCGGGCCATGCACAACATGGTATAGTAACCATGTCGTGCCTGGCACAGAACGAAAGCACGGTCTGGCCGCCACGGTATGTCCAATTTGACACCTCTACATTGTACTCTTCATCTATCATATATTTTTTCATTGCTCTTCCAAATGATCTTCCAGGGTGCTTGAAGATAGATAGTTTGTCCACAGAATCATCTTCTACCATCACATGACCTTCATAATTCCGTGACACATTTCTATTCTTTGTATTGACATGATCCTCAAAATAATAAGAACAAAATAATGATGCTTTGTCCACTAAATATGCATTGCAAATTGAAGCTTCAACTTTTACCTTGTTTCTAACATTCAATTTCAACTTACCATGGTACCTAAATCCATAATATTATGTTTCAATAAGATTAAATAACAATAATACTTAAAGTACTAAATAATAAAACACAACAAATTATATGTATTTATCTCTCAAAGTGATACATACACCTGAATTGCACTGGCCGTGAAATCCTTGCTTCATATGCCAAATGGACCGGAAAATGTTCCATTTAATCAAAAAAACTCGGTGGGAATATCTGTTCAAGCTTACAAATAATAAGTGGAACATCATTCTCCAGCCTCACCTTGTCATCTATTTTGATTATGGTTGCAGTAGCTGTTTGATAAACAAACTAAATTCTGTAATGATGTTTCAAACACTTAGTGGAAGTAATTCAAGGAATGCAATTGGTATTAAACATGACAGTCATTTTATTCCAAATAACTTAAGATTCTTCATATCCACACATCTACTCATATTTGACACATATCCATCATGGAATTTCAAATTTTTAACCCATCCACACAATATATGTCTTGCCTTCTTATGAAGTGTGTAACAAACTTTAAGGAATTTTCTTATTTCCTCATTCATTTTCAATTCAGGACGTCGACAGTAATCATTCAACTCTTGTCGTGATTTTAAAGTGTCTTTTGTTTTTCTGTTTACATTAAGGATAGTGTTGAAAACATTGTCAAAAATATTTTTTTCAATATGCATTACATCTAAATTATGATGAATTAAATTGGACTTCCAATAGGGAATGTCTCAAAATGGACTATGTTTCCTCCAGCCAAATAATTTGCCTATTGGTCCATTACTTCCAGTAGTTTCCTTTTCAGTTACCTTCTTCAAACTCAAATTCTGAATCTCTGTCAAAATATCATCTTCTGAACGAACTGCTGGTGCACCTGTCATCATAGTTTTATTTTTTCGAAATACAGTTCTATTTCTTCGAAATGGATGATTCATAGGTAGAAACTTACGATGGTTATCAAACCATGACTATTTACCACTAAATTTGAGGGTTAATGCATCAGAATTTGACATGGAATACGGGTATGCATATCATCCTGTAGTACTCCAACAAGAGAACATTGAATATGCAGTAAAGTCACATACAGTCCACATAATGGCTGCCCACATAATGAAATTTTGCTTTTTTTTAGATATCATATGTATTCACGCCAACATCCCATAAATGATTTAACTCTACAATAAGTGGCTATAAAAAAACATCCAGCATGTCTTTCAGATTTATTGGCTCTGGAACCAATATTGACAAAAACATATATTGCTCCTTCATATACAACCATGAAGGCAAGTTATAAGGTGTCACTATCATTGGTCATGTTGAATACTGTTTTCCAAATTGCCCAAATGGCTGAAATTCATCAGTGTAGAGACCCAATTTTACATTTCATCTCTTTACTACAAAATCTTGATGTATATAATTAAAATGCTTCCAAGCAGGTGAATCTGATGGATGACGCATTATCCCTTCTTCAACCTCATGGTTGGAATGTCACTTCATATGATTTTGTGTAGCATTTGATGCAAATAGTCTCTGTAATCGATGAATTAATGGAAAATAATACATCTTCTTTTAGAAAATCTTCAATTTGTGTCATGTATCTACAACATGAGGCACCTTCCTAAATCGAGGATGATCACAAAACTTACAGCTAATTAAATCACTATCATCACCCCAATATAACATGCATCCATTTAAACAACAATCAATTTTTTCTATTGGTAGATTCATTCCTCCTAGTAACTTCTTAGTGTTGTAAAAGTTGTTAGTGATCAAATTATTATCCAGAACAATCGCTTTCATCAGTTTTGTTGCATGATCAAATAATTTCTCATACATGATTTTTTGACTTAATGCTCATTAGTCGAGCCACAAGTGATAATTGTGAACCTGTTTTACAACCAAGCCACAACTCTTTATCTGCAGTTTTAAGCATTTCATAAAATTTCTAAGCTTTAGGATTAGGTGATTTATCCATGTAATCCATATTGAAGTCAGCACCAATAGCTTTCGTGTTCATTCTATGGTATGTGTTTGATGATTCTTCACCACAAGCAAATGATTCAATACCATCATTTTGGTCAATATTCAGAGCCATTGTACTTTCCCCATGATAAATCAAAACAAAATAATTTGGCACAAAATCATATTTAGTCAAATGATATCTTATAGTGTTTGCATCACGAAAAGAGATATTCTGACACTTTCGATGATTACATGGACACTTAATTTTTTCTCCATCCATCAATCTTGATTGACTACATGAAAAATTGATGAATGTTTCAAGCCCAGTCAAAAAATCTTTATTCAAAAATCCATTAATAACCCTTATGTACATCCACTTATGATCTGAGCTCATTTTGCCCTATTTTATTTACAAAAAATAATGCCCTGTTTTATTTACAAAAAATAATGCCCAATCATTATTTTGAATAAAACATTCTATTACTTCAAAATATACAAATAATTAAATAAAATTACTTATAGATGAATATTTAAAAATTAAATATCTCAAATATCGAGGTAATACATTTGCAGAATCTACATTAATAGATAAAGAAATTTTTAGCACGATAAATATTATTAGATATCATAGTTATACTAGATAAAGGGTGCAAAATGCAATAAAGCACAAGAAAGGAAAGCAAAAAAAGACATTTAATGTTTGAAGGAGGAGAGGGAGAGGGGGGAGAGAGAGAGAGAGAGAGAGAGAGAGAAATAGGGTGGGGAGAGAGAGAGGGACAGAGAAATGGGGAGATGGGGGAGAGAGAGAGAGAGAGAGAGAGGGAGGGAGGGAGAGAGGGGGAGAGAAATGGTGAAAGGGAGAGAGAGGAAGAGTAAGAGAGAGAAAAAGGGAGAGAGAGTGAGAGAGAGGGAGATAGAGAAATAGGGAGAGAGAGGGAGAGAGGGGGAGCGAGAGAGCGAGAGAGAGAGAGAGAGAACAAGCAAGAAAGGAGAGCAAAAAAGAAAATAACAAGAGAGAGAGTGTGTGACGCATAAAGAAATAGAGGAATAGAGTGACAGGAAGAAATAGAGAGGGAAAGAGAGAGACACATAGAGAGTGCAGTATTATAATGATAAATTATATAAAAGAAAATAAAATTTCTTTAGTATAAACTTATCAAATATTACATCTTTTGTCATACATAAGTTCATATTTGAGCCTGAGGCCCAAGGGCTAGGATTAGGTAAGAGTACAACCCTTATTTGTATTATACCATATATGAGCCTGATCAACTAATACTCTCATGCTACATGCTTACATATTGTTGAGATTATATCTTTTTCCATTTAATTTAAAATTAGTTCAACAACTTAATATTATATCATAAATAATTATATGTTAGGATACATATAGTAAATGTAGTTATAAATAGTTACATATAGTTAAACATATAATTATATATAAATATATGCATACAAATAGTTATAAGTAAAAATAAATAAACGTATACAAAGTTATAAACAATTATATAGATTTACATATATGTATACATAATTAAAAATTAAGTTATATTTATTTATATAAAGTTATTTATAGTTATAAGAATATTTATATATAGTTATACACATATAGTTAAACATTGTGTTGTATGTTTTTATACATATAATTATAAATATTGTTACATGTAGTTATACATATAGTTACACGTATATTTAAACTTATAGTTATACATGTATGTATATATATTTTATCATATAATCTAATATATTTATACATTTAGTTATGTATAGGTATGGATATACTAAAATATATTTTTTATACTAATATATAAAAATGTATATTAAATAAATGTTGTTAATTATATATGTAAATATAGTTATGTATAAAGTTGATATAGTTATACATATATGTTAGTATAAATATTATATATATAGTTATAAAAAATTATATATCATTAAACATTTAGTTATATATATATATATATATATATATATTCATGCGAGTAGTTAAATTTAGTTATACATAAATATATACAATGTTATAAACAAATATATAGATTTACATATATGTATACATGAATCTATAAATAGTTAAAAATATAGTTATATTTAATTATATAATGTTTTATTTAGTTTTACAAATATTTATATATAGTTATACACATATAATTAAATATGAAATTGTATATTATTATACATGTATTTATAAATATAGTTACAAGTGATTATTACATATAGTTACACGTATAGTTAAACTTATATTTATACATGTATGTATGTATATTTGTTCATATAATTTTATATATTTATACATATAGTTATGTATAGGTATGGATATACTAAAATACATTTGTAATACTAATATATAAAAATGTATATTAAATATATGTTGTTAATTATATATTTAAATATAGGTTATACATTAATAATTTAAAATTATGTATAGTTATATGTTATTATACATATAATATATATAGTTATAAAAAATTCTATATCGTTAAACATTTAGTTATATATATATATATATATATATATTCATATGGGTAGTTATAGTTAGTTATACATAAATATATACAAAGTTAAAACAAGTATATAGATTTACATATACGTATACATATATGTATAAATAGTTAAAAAATATAGTTATATTTAATTATATAAAGTTTTATTAGTTTTAAAAATATTTATATATAGTTATACGCATATAATTAAACATAATGTTGTATGTTGTTATACATATTAATTATAAATATAGTTATATTTGGTTATACATATAGTTACACATATAGTTAAACTTATATTTATACATGTAGGTATATATATATATATATATATAATTTTATATATCTATACCTATAGTTATGTATAGGTATAGATATAGTAAAATGCATTTTTGAATACTAATATATACAAATGTATATTAAATATAAGTTGTAAATTATATATTTAAATATAGTTATGTATAAGGCTTTATAGTAATACATATAATAAGATACAATTATTTATAGGTATAAGTTATTATACATATAGTATATATAACTATAAATATTTTTATAAGTTAAACATATAGTTATATATAGATATATTCATAAAAATAGTTATACATAAATATATAAAGTTATAAATAAATATATAGATTTACATATATGTATACATACTTACAAATAAAGTTATATTTAATTATATAGAGTGTTATAAAGTTATACAATTATTTATATATAGTTATATAACTCTTTATATATAGTCATACAACTTCAACAAATATCTAAAATATGACCATCAATGATGTTTAGAGAGAGAGAGAGAGAAGAAATACTATATTTCTACAATTTTCCACATAAGCATGAAGTTACTTTGAATGGCCATTTACTACAGCTTCTATAGCAAAGAGATATTTTGATAAAGCATCATAAATTTCTTCCATATATTTGCATGTCCATATATATATATATTGAGGAAAAATATGTAGATTATTACATATCGAGTATTCTCATAATAAAAAAAATGAATAATATAAATAAAAACTCACAATAATATAATATTATTAATAAAAATTATAAAATGACATTATAATTTATTAAATAAAATAAAAATTCACTTATATATACAAAAATAAACGATAAATACTCTAAATCTATATGAATCATCTCATCTTAGTATCTCGAGATAAAAAAATATAAAAATATAATATAATTCTCAATAGTTTTGAAATTTTTATTTTTATTTACAACTTATTTATGTTCTTTATAATTCATTTTGCTGTATTTTTATGATATGTTACTATTTTTTTATTATATTGTATTGATGTTCTTGAAATTATAATAATTTATATTTATTTTATTAAGATATGAAATAATATTTAACAATATATGTTCTAGACTATAAATTATTTAGTAAATATGTTTATATCATATTAAATTATAAAAGAGTACTCACATATATTCACTAGTACTATAAATTAATGTTTTATTAATGATACATACATTTCCATAATACTTCTCATATTTTCTTATATACTTTATTACTATTTATTACAAGATACATCTGCGACAAATTTTGTGAAACATGAAACTTATATTCAAGCTTGTAGGTTACAACTAATAGTTTTGGTACTCAACAAATAACTACAATGTTCAATTAACAATTACTACTCATATTTATTAGTTTTTTAAATTGTTTAAAATAAACATATTGAAGCACAGAAAAATTACCATGTGTTAAAAGATGATGTTATTAACACGGCAGGATAATGGGTGTCCTAAGAATGTTGTCGTAAAGAGAATACTCTTGTATGAAATGAAATTCATCAACATTACAGAGATACCCAAACTCTTCATAATCCATAGTTGTTAATGGTATAAATTATAGTTAATATAAATTTGGTAGAAGTTGAATTGTTAGAGTAATAATAAACTACATTGTTATAGCTAAAATCATAAATTGAAGTTGATAAAATATTTTTTGGTAGAAAAAAATCTAATGTGTTGCATGACAATGTGGGGCTTATAAATTTTAAAAATTTCTAAATATTTTTAATAGTTTTATATCCTCTATCTAAATCAAAAATGTTATAGATTTAAAATATTATACTTTTTTTATCTACCTACTCTTCTCCCAAACTCAACCCAAATCATCAATCTCTTGCTATTCCCTAGCTAATCCCTTGTAATTTAGCTAGGGATTGGTCCCTAGCTAAAATTTCCTAGCTAAATCGATATTTTCTTGTAGTGATAAGATATATATCAAAATGTTATATTATAAAAAAAGGCAAAAATAATATCAAATATTATTGAAATCATTGAGAAGTTATCAATTATATTGATGATATCATGCATATCCAAGCTACTTCAAACTTTATCAAATTATATCAAATATAATCTATTTCTATAAAAGTGTCTGTTATTTTAGAAAAATATTAGCTGTCTTTGAATCAATATCATCGAATAGAATTGAAAAGCATTGTATATTGTTAAATATTATTATATAGGTTCTAAAATTTTTATTCCATTAAAAGAGCATGTTTTATACCTAATTTTTGTCGATTCTCTTTGGTACACATTGAGTATTGACGAACATTATAAAAAAGAAAATACACAAACAACATGGAAAATCTTACTTATGGATAAGTATTGAAATTTATTAAGTATCATCTAATATCTTTATAAATCTCAGAATTATTAATAATGGATTTAAATCAATCAAAATAGAATCATTGTTTAAACAAAATTTTCACATAAGTATAAATATTAAGAAAAATTAGTAGAACAATTATTGAAAGACAATAGTAATCATTTATTTTCATGGAGAAATTATTTGTGATGATTATTTATGAAAATATAGTGTTGGGAAATCGCACTTCCATGGGTAGTGATATTAAGAACAGAAAACAACAGAAAACACAGAAACAAGCAATATATATCCCAATCCACAAGCATCCACGACAGAATCAAAACGAGAAATCAACACAGCAAATAACGTGGTTAGCTAGTCGCTCAGTACGACTAGCTACCTCCACCAGAAAACCCTTATGTGTTACAGATTAAAACCAAGAAATAACGTCTTACAGTATGCAGCACGGAACAGTCGTGAAATCGCGCAGAGAGAGAGGAGAACGAAGATAAACAGTTCAACCGGGTCAAAAAAATAGCCACCCGAAAAATAAATACAAATCATTTTATACAAAAAATAAACAGCCGGTTCATTTAACCGAAGCGAGTCGTATCATGGACCGGGCCAAACTCTGCTCCAAAAATTTCGGCCCTCTGACCTGTCAGCGGGACCTCCGTTATTGTGCTACTGCTGCATCTCCGGGCTTTTAATATTTCATTTCCTGCATTTACATGAAAATATTAAAACAGATTATTAAGTTAGAACAAATTACATATACAGCATATAACATGCCTCATGGTATAAAAAGTTAGAAATTGTGATTAGGGTCTTATAATATATATAATATGTGAGTGTGTGTGTAGGAAGCTCGGATATCAATAACTAGAATTGAAATATGACTCAATTTCAAAACTAGTTTGGTTTATAATGGTGATTTCAAATTTATAATTATAACGTATAAATAGTTTTTCTATTTTTATGAACCTTTACTATTTCAGAGTGGAATTAAATAAATAGTACACATGTATACACAAAAGTTGCCCACATTGATGATAAAAATTAGAGGTCGACCGAAATCATTTTATAGTATATTCATAGATGTAATGCACAATGCACACCGTGCATCATCACAAATAATTATACCAAGATACACATTGCTTAAATCAAATATCACATAATACAAAACATAAATCATAAAAAACCATATATTGATTTAACCATTCATAAGTGAAGTAAATTAAAATAGAAAACACCTGGATTACTCAAGTATTTTTAGAAGAAATTAGAGCAAAATTAATTGTTCATACTAAGCACACTGTGAGCAATATTGCATGCTCCACATCGAGCACACCTCAAGTAAAAAACAATAGCAACACTATATATGAACTCATTGAGTTTTTCATCAATTTTAATTTTGCATAAATTTAAATGCTAATTCTAGTATATATTTATATATAGTTTAGTATATATATAATTATTGTTACATGTTACATCATATATATATATATATATAATATATATACATACTATTGTAATATATTATAGCAGCAACATGTTACCATTAGTATGTGTGTGTGTGTGTGTGTGTTAGTAGTAGTAATTTTTTATATGTATATGGATGATAATAAATAGGCATTCATCAATGATGAAGATTACTACCTAGTAATCAACAACAGTACACCATGTGAAGATGATCTCAAAATATTATGTATGATATAGGTATTAATACAATCAATAAAAAAGAAGATAAAATATTATACTAATAGATTCTTGTAAGTCTTTTTATGATGCCTAGTTGCGTTTCATTTGAAACAAAACATAGTATATTTATTCATAAATTGAGATTCAATGTATTTAGAGTGAGGATGGTATAATGAGAACTAAATGATGTCATACCCAATACATAGTATCTTTATAAATTAATGACATGCTATTCATCTTAATACTTGATTATGATCATAAATATATCAACTCTTGGTTGGAGAATTTATATCAATCACCTCAATCATGGATTGACCAATCAATTGTAATGTTGCACGTACATGCTCACTTAGGATACCCAACATTTACTAATTTTTACATGTGCACCTTCTATTCTTGTTGTCAATGTTAATATAAGTCCGACTAGTGCAAACTCTAAAAACAACATTCATCAATATAGCCACTAGTAATGATTGACTCTTGGCAATGTTATATATTACCTACTCTTCCTTATGTTTCATTAGAAAGTTACATGTCCAAAGATGATGTCCAACACAAAGTTAAGAATTGAAGTACTCAACCAAATTATTTTTTGTTTTAACTCATATTTTTTTTGGGAACTCAGACATTGCTCTGTATTTTGGCTTATGTGATTTAACCCATGTTATTAGAGTTTCCTTAAATTTTATTAGTTCTCCCTATGACAAATTATAACCATTATTCAACCTAATAAATGCAAGACTATCAATGGATTAGTATTCTAGTTCATGAGTATTATATTTAACAAAAATACTAATAAAATATTAATTTAAGTGCCAATAGTAATAAACAAGATTTTCTAGACCAATTACTCGATGAATGATATGAAGAAGTGTTGGGTGCCTATTGATATAATGATGATATGTGCCTATGAGATATAATGATGATATCTTTTTCATCGACAACCCTTTTCATTTTTTCTAAAAACAAAGTTAATCATTATAATTTTTTGAGCTTATCACACATAATACTAAAGGGAGACATATAATTAATAGCTTCATATGAGATTCTAAATAAAATGGTCTCACATAAAATTCAATCATATGCCACATTTTGATAGTTATATTAGGCCAACAACCCTTAGATAGATATAGAATATACAACAAAAAGTTCCTCGAAATGACTAGTTAATGAATGGGGCAACTCAAAAATAGTTCTTGTGTTTGTTTTAACAACTCAACCAGTAGTAATTTATAATAATTGCATTGAAGTTCAATTATACACTTCGTCAACTTCTTTTTAGCATGTAATAATTAATTATAGGATAAGCATACTTATAAGCAGAACACATACTATCTGACAAAATCTTTACATATTTGTCCAGGTAGATACTCAAGAATTGATTTGATGAAATTATTAAAGTAAACAGATGCCATATTAGGTTAGACTCTAGACTCGGATGAAGCTAGAACCTCCCAACTAAGCACATTAGGTATTCAAAATTATGGAAAAAATCAAAGTATAAATGCTTACTCTTTGATTAAGCTATCTCAGATAATCGATCAAGAATAAATATATAAACATACCTCAAATCAATAAAAAATTAAAACTTAAAACTCAAATTAATTTTAGTTGTATCGGCATCGATAGATAGATAGAATACGGAGGACTTCAGTTCATGTCTTAGAGATGCATCGAGTCGACAGAGAGAATGTATATTTTAAAAAAATATTCATATTTTTAATTATTAAAATATTAAATAAATAATACACATACACACACACACACACACACACACATATATATATATATAATGAAAAAATTTTCATTAATTTTATTTACTATCAAAATTTGTTCAACAAAATTAATGTGCATGTAGCAAGGTACAAATGAAAAATAAATACCTTACAAATTTTTATTATAATATTAAATAAACAATAAATATATAAACAATAAAAATATATATATGTATTGCCTTAAAAAAATATCAAATAGTTACAAAATTAACAAATATCATATAATAAAATATAAATGAAAAGATGATTTGTCTTCTAGCCACTCGCCTAAAAGTTATAAAATACTTTTAATGTTATAAATTATATAAAAATTTATATTTTATGGTTATAAATTTTTAAAAATTCATATTAATTTTTACGAAGATAATATGAAATAATTCTAAATGCATAAATTTTCATATTATTTGATATCATTAATTATTTTTAAAATTCAAAAAATTACTTATAGTGAGAAGATAATTAAAAAAAGTAATATTTATTATTTTAATAAAAACTTAATGTTAAAAGCTAATTGTAAAAATATTACTCAATTATTTAATTTTTATAAATTTTAGTAGGATTAAACATCTATGTATTTATTTATAATTATTATTTTATTTTCTTTTAACTTTATTGAACAAAAAATATATTTTTTTTATATTTCAAGATTTTCAAAATTTGTATTATTTATTTTTTTAAAAGTTTTCTATTATCATAAAAATTTTTTAATACATATAATAATATAAATATTTACTAGTTTATTCATCAATTCGGATATTTTTGAAAATATTTTCTATTTTATCATACAATGAATTAATTTACATTTAAATTAGTAGAAATTTTAATATATGTTAATTTAATTTTTAAAATATCGAAAAAAGTATTATACTTATTGAATTAATTATTTAATGTTAGTATAATTTAAATTATTTAGTTTGTAAATTAAAAATTTTAGAAAACTTTTTTGTATACTTTTTAAAAAAATTAATACACCTTAAAAATAGTTATTTAGTTCTTATTAATAATATAATTTTTTTGTGTATTTTTATGTATTTTAAATTAATTATTTATAATATTATTTTTTTATGATTTTATGAGGAGAATGTGTGTTTCAAGAATTGCTCATTTATAGACCAATAACATACATTTAATAAATAAAATTAAATAAAATATTAAAATAAATAATAAATAAAAAAATTATATATTTAGATATTGGCTAAGGAAATACCATCGCTAAATCCGTAACTAAATTATGGATTTTATAAGGTAGGAAGATTCATCGCTATATTATGGATTTGATTAGCTCGAGAAAATTTGTCTCTAAATTCATCGCTAAATTAAAAATATTATTAACTAGTAAAATTTCGTCGCTAAATCCATCACAAAATTAAAGATTTTATTTTCTAGGAAAATTTCGTCACTAAAAAATTCACTAATTTATGGATTATATTAGCTAGGGATATTCGCTCACGAAATCCATAGATAAAATAGAGATTTTATTAGCAAGGGAAAATCTGTCACTAAATCAAAGATTTTATTAGCAAGGAAAAATCCATCGCTAAATGAAGGATTTTATTAGCGATGTAAAATTCGTTGCTAAATCCATCGCTAATCAAAGATTTTATTAGCAAGTAATTATCTATCGCTAAATCAAGGATTTTATTAGCAATGGAAAATCCATTGATAAATCAAGGATCTTGTTAGCAAGGAAAATCCATATCTAAATCCATCACTAAATCAAAGATTTTATTATCAAGGGAAAATTAGTTGGTAAATTCGTCGCTAAATCAAGGATTTTATTAGGATGGGAAATTCCGTTGTTAAATCCGTCGGAAAATCAAGAATTTTAATAGCAAAAAAATTTGTCACAAAATCCATCATTAAATCATAGATTTTATTAGCAATGATAATTTTGTCGCTAAATTATTTGCTAAAATCCACACTTTTCTTGAGTGGAACCAAAATTTTTCGTCGCTAAATCCGTAGCTAAAATTCACACTTTTTTGAGTTGAATTTAAGAAAATTTTCCACCGCTAATCTATCGCTATATCCCCCGTTTTTATTAAGCAAATTTTTTGAATAATTTTTCCTCGCTAATCAGTCGCTAATCTGTTGCTATTTTTTTAATAAAAAAAATCATCATTTCATTGTTATTCACAAGCAAATCACTTGTAATTTAGCTAGGGATTGATCCCTATCTAAAATTCTCTAGCTAAACTAACATTTTCTTGTAGTGTTCTTCTTATTCTTCTTTTTATTATTCATCTTTTTATTTTTCTTTTTTTACTTATTCTTCTTTTCTTCTTATTCTTATTATTATAGTATTCTTATTCTTCATATATTTTTATTCTTATTATTTTTGTTATTATTCTTATTATTCTTATTCTTAATAGTCTTCTAATTCTTGTTATTCTATTTATTGTTTTAATTCTTCAAATTCTTTTTATTCTGTTTATTATTATAATTTTTCTAATTCTTCTAATTCTTTTTAATCTTCTTATTCTTTTTAATATTCTTGTTCTTCTTATTCTTATTATTCTTCTTATTATTTATTCTTATTATACTTCTTATTCAACTTATTCTACTTATTCTTCTTCTTCTACTTATTCTTCTTATTCATCTTATTCTTTATTCTTATTATTCACATTATTATTCTTATTTTTCTATTATTCTTATTCTTCTAATTCTTCTTATTATTTTTATTCTTCTTATTCTTATTATCATTCTTATTCTTCTTATTCTTTTTATCCATCTTTGTCTTCTTATCTTTCTTTTTCTTCATATTCTTCTTTTATTCATATTATTCTTATTATTCTTATTATTCTATTTCTTCCTATTGTTATTATTCTTCTTATATTTTTTATTCTTCTTTTTCATCTTATTTTTATTAGTTTTTTATTCTTATTTTTCATCTTATTCATCTTATTCGTATTATTCTTCTTATTATTCTTATTCTTCTTATTCTTATTATTCTTCTTATTCTTTTATTCTTTTTATTCTTTTTATTCTTTTTATTCTTTTGATTCTTCTTATTTTTCTTATTTATCTTATTCATCTTATTCTTCTTATTTTTTATATTCTTATTATTCTTCTTATTCTTTATTCTTCTTACTCTTCTTATTCTATAAATTCTTCTTATTCTAATTATTCTTTTTATTCTTCTCATTTTTTTAATCTTCTTATTTGTCTTATTCTTCTTATTCTTCTTATTTTTCTCATTCTTCTCATTCTTCTCATTCTTCTTATTCTTCTTATTATTCTTATTCTTCTTATTCTTCTTATTCTTCGTATTCTTCTTATTCTTCTTATTCTTCTTATTTTTCTTATTCTTCTTATTCTTCTTATTCTTCTTATTCTTCTTATTTTTCTTATTCTTCTTATTCTTTGTATTCTTCTTATTCTTCTTAATTTTCTTTTTTTTCTTATTCTTCATATTCTTCATATTCTTTTTTTCTTCTTATTCTTTTATTACATCTTATTCTTTTTATTAATCTAATTCTTCTTATTCTTTTTTTTATATTCTTATTATTCTTCTTATTTTTTTTCTTCTTAAACTTCTTATTCTATAAATTCTTTACATTCTACTTATTCTTCTTATTATCCATATTTTTTGTATTCTTCTTATTTGTCTTGTTCTTCTTACTCTTTTTATTCTTCTTATTCTTCATATTCTTTCTTTTCTTCATATTCTTCTTTTTCTTCATATTCTTCTTAATATTTTTTTTTCTTATTTTTTATTGTTCTTATTCTTTTTATTTCTTAATATTTTTATTAATCTTGTTATCATTATTATTCTTCTTATTCTTTTAATTGTTTATTATTATTTTTATTCTTATTCTTATTTTCTTTTTTATTCTTCTTATTCTTTTTTTCTGCTTATTCATCTTATTCTTCTTCTTCTTTATTCTTTTAACTATTCTTATTCTATATATTCTTCTTTTTCTACTTATTCTTTTTATTCTTCTTATTCTTTTTATTCTTATTATTCTAATTATTCTTATTATTCTTATAAATCATTTTAATTCTTTTTATTCATCTTATTCTTCTTATTTTTCTTATTGTTCTTCATCTTCTTATTTTTCTTATTCTTATTATTCTTTATTCTTATCTTCATCTTATTCTTATTATTCTTTTTTTCTTTTTGTTTTACTTATTCTTCTTGTTCTTCTTATTCTTCTTATTCTTCCTATGCTTCTTATTCTTCTTATTCTTTTTTATTCTTCTTATTCTTCTTAATCTTCTTATTCTTCTATTTTTTCTATTTCTTCTATTTCTTCTTATTCTTTTTATTCTTCTATTGCATCTTATTCTTTTTATTATTCTAATTCTTCTTATTCTTCTTTTTCATTTTATTCTTCTTATATTTTAAATATTCTTGTTCTTTTTTATTTTTTTTTATTATTTTATTTCTTTTTATTCTTCTTATTCTTCTTATTCTACATATTCTTTTTATATTTTTATTCTTCCTTTTCATCATATTATTTTTAATTTTCTTATTCTTCTTATTCATTTTATTTTTCTTATTCTTATTGTTCTTCTTATTCTTTTTATTCTTCTTATTCTATTTATTTTTCTTATTCTTTTTATTCTTCTTATTTTTTTTATACTTCTTATTCTTCTAAGTTTTCTAATTCTTCTTATTCAACTTATTGTTTTTTTATTCTAATTATTCTTTATCTTCTTATTCTTTTATTTTTTTTATACTTCTTTTTTTCTTATTCTTCTTATTTTTCATATCTTTATTATTTTTTGTTATTTTTCTTGTTCTTCTTATTTTAGTTATTCTACTTATTCTTCGTATACTTCCAAGTCTTCTAATTATTCTTTTTCTACTTATTCTTATATGTCTTTTAATTCTTCTAATTCTATTATTCTTATAATTCTTCTTATTATTTTTATTGTTCTTATTCTTTATATTTTTATTATTCTTCTTATAATTCTTATTATTCTTATTCTACTTATCTTTTTATTCTTCTTATTCTTCTTATTCTTCTTATTCTTGTTATACTTTTTATTCTTCAAATTCTTCAAATTCTTTTTATTGTTCTTATTCTTCTTATTCTTCTTATTCATCTAATTCTTTATATTCGTCTTATTCTTCTTATTCTCTGTTATTCTTGTTATTCTTCTTCTACTTATTTTTTTCTTATTCTTATTCTTATCTTCTTGCTTATTCTTCTTATTCTTTTTATTCTTCTTAATATTAGAATTCATATTTTTCATCTTATTCTTCTTAATCTTTTTATTCTTCGTATTCTTCTTTTTCTTTTTATTTTTTTATATCTTTTTATTCTTCTAATTATTATTATTATTATTATTATTATTATTATTCTTCTTCTTCTTCTTTTTCTTTTTCTTCTTTTTCTTTTTCTCTTTCTTATTTTAAATCTTCTAATTCTTCTTATCTTGCTTATTCTTTTTTTCTTCTTTTCTTCTTTTTATTCTTCTAATTCTCCTATTCTTCGTATTCTTCTTTTTCTTTTTATTTTTTTTATATCTTTTTATTCTTCTAATTATTATTATTATTATTATTATTATTATTATTCTTCTTCTTCTTCTTCTTCTTTTTCTTTTTCTTCTTCTTCTTTTTCTTCTTCTTTTAAATCTTCTAATTTTTCTCATCTTGCTTATTTCTTTTTTTCTTCTTATTCTTACTAATTCTTCTAATTTTTTTTATCTTGCTTATTCTTCTATGTATTCTAATTATTATTATTCTTCTTAATCTTCTTATTTTTTTTATTTTTTTTATTTTTTTTTATTTTTCTTATTCTAATAATTATTATTATTATTCTTATTATTCTTATTTTCTCATTCTTCTTTATCTTTTTATTTTTCTTAATCTTTTTACTCTTCTTATTTTTTTTTCTTTTCATTCTTCTTATTCTTATTATTTTTCTTTTCTTTTTCTCATTCTTCTTATTCTTCTTATTCTTTTTATTCTTCTTATACTTCGTATTCTTCTATTTCTTCTTTTTCTACTTATTCTTCTTTTTGTTCTTATACTTCTTATTTTTCTTATTTTTCTTATTCTTCTTATCCTTCCTTATTCTTCTTATCCTTCCTTATTCTTATTATTCTTCAAATTCTTATTTTTTTTTAATTTTTTTTTCATATCCTTCTTATTCTTCTTATTTTATTTTATTATTCATATTCATCTTATTCTTCAATTTTTTATTTTTTTTATTCTTCTTATTATTCTTTTTCTTCTTACTCTTTTTTTTTTATTTTTATTCTTCTTATTCTTCATTTTTTTTATTTTATTTTTTTATGTAAATTCTTCTTTTTCTTCTTTTTTTTTACTTCTTATTCTTTTTATTCTTAATTTGATTTTTATTAATTTTTTATTTTTCTTATTCATCATATTTTTCTTATTTTTCTTATTCTTCTTATTCTTCTTATTCTTCTTTTTCTTCTTATTCTTCTCATTCGACTTATTTTTCTTATTCTTCTGATTCTTTTTATTCTTCTAATTATTTTATTTATTCTTATTCTTCGTATTATTTTTATTCTTTTTATTCTTCTTATTTCTCTTTTTATTTTTATTCTTATTATTCTTCGTATTCTCCTTATTCTCCTTATTCTCCTTATTCTTCTTAGTCTTCTCATTCTTTTTATTCTTCTAATTATTTTATTTATTCTTATTTTTCTTAATTTTCTTATTTTTCTTATTTTTCTTATTTTTCATATTCTTTTTATTCTTCTTATTCTTAATTTTATTTTTATTCTTATTATTATTCTTTTTTTTTGAAGATTAATTTATTATTATATCCTCTCTTTTGGCGGAGGAATACCTTTGATACAGAATAAAGTCTACCTTTTACCCTTGTACACTTTCTTAATCTTTATGCTTCTAACAACCGCTAGTCATAAAGAATGTATGGAACTAATAAAAATGAGTAGTTCCTCTTGTTGCTTCACATATCCCATCTTTAATCCTTCTTACTTTGACATTTAGCATTTGATCTGCTCCTTTAATAATACTTTTGTTCTACAGTTGTTATCCCCCATTAACATATTTTCTTATGGTTGTGTTCCCTCAATAAAGGCTTTCCCCTTTAGATTGCTACATTCTACCATGAAGCTCTTTTTGTTTCTGTTGCTTTCCTTCGTTGATGCATACCTCAGTTCTTTTCTTTATCTTCCGGTCCTTGTCTACTTTCTGCCTTCTCTTTAGTCCACTGATCAGCCCTTTGCTGCTCTCTGCCCATGCTCCTCCTTTCTTCCAGTTTGCTGTTACTTTTAGCTTTTAGTTCCATCCCTTCTTATGTTCCAGATTTTGGTTGTGCTAACCTTATATCTGCAAAAAAGACAGCAGAAAACACATCCATTCCATTCCAACCATGACCCTTCTATTCCTATTCCTTTCTATCCCTTCCCCTATATATACAATGGATCTAACTATAATTACTTAAACTCTCATACTCTTTCTTCTTCATTTCAATTCCTGTTTGACTACTTTTTTTGTCTTCTCTATCATATTCCTCCTCTCGTGTGCTGCATAAAATAAACTCCAGACCAATTTCATATGACATGGGCAGCTCACTACCCATTTCTCCTACCCTTCCTTATATTACAAAACAAAACAACCAAACAGAAATAGATTCCAACAGAATAGTCTGAATTTTTGCTCCTTTCTACCCTCTAAACTTTTTTTTGCTTCTGCCTATTATTAGTCTGCTATTCATCCTTCACCTTTCCTGCCTTCCTTCCTTGCTTATGTCATCTATCAATTGTAATTTCTACAAGCAAATCTACAATTTTTACTTTTTACCCTTATACTTCCTTTGACAGGACCCGATCCGGATACCCTTCTCGGATTTCCCAGATGGTCCCGCCTGGTGAAATGAACATATGTAATACCAAAATATCTCAAATATATAAAAAAATCCACAACCACCCCATACCATTACCAACCCAAATTAATATAGGTCATAACCACATGCATACATAATAAGGACTCATATGAGTTCAATACAAATACCAGGGCATTCTAAGAGTGTTTGTAAAATTTAGAAGTACAATAAAAATAATGAGTTCAATAAATAAGATGGATAAATGAAGTAGAGTACTGTAGCTGTAGCAGAGAGAGTGGTGTAGAATCTGGAGCGAGGTAGGCCCTACGATCTGCCTGGACCAAGGGAACATATTTAAAACAATAAATGTGAGAATATAAATCTTAGTGAGTGGCATAGTTTTAAGGAAAATACTATTTTATTTTAAAACATTTCTTCTCTCAAGACCTCACGTCCACTCTTTTGTAAAGTTCCCTGTTTAAAACATTTCACAAAACCCGACTTTATCAAGCCCAAACAAATGAATTTCATGCTCAAAATCTAACCGACATGACAACTAAGAAAAAAACCATAGTATAAATTGTTCACAACACACATATGAATTGTCCACAACACACAAAGCAAGCATAAAGCATGTATGACCACCATATCGAAAAAACAACCATAAAAGTACCATAATCATAAGTATTACAGGATTATACCTTATTTAGAAATCAACCGTGCACCGTAGCACAAATCCATCATAAACTACCGATGAGCCTTACCCCACGATACCGTGGCCACTAATAAACCCGTGGTTACACCCGGCCATCACGTGACAACTAATAAATCTCCAGGTAGACCCGGCCATCACATGACATCTAACAAACTCCAGGTAGACATGGTCATCACGTGGCAACTATCAAACCTTCGGGCAAGCCCAGCCATCACGTGACACTTAATAAATCTCCGGTTAAACCTGGCCATCATGTGACACCTAATAAACATCCGGGTAAACTTGGTCATCACGTGGCACCTAATAAACCTTCAGGTGAACCTATCCATCATGTGACCACTAATCACATATAATCTTTCTCCCACTCACAAGTATCTTTATAGTATTACCGTATCATAAACATTTCTCAAATCTCAAAGAAATCCATTTTTTTAAACAATAATTTTTTAAGGGGGTTTAAAACCTTAAACGTCGTACCCCATAAATCCAAATACCACAGACTCATTCATGAACACAGTAAAACTTTCAAATTCTAAAATGTTGACAAAATTCACATGAAATGATAACTTGTTTTATATGAAACCGAAAACCATGTCTGAATGGAACCAATCATCTGATCAAAATAGTATATATGTAAAGTATTAAATCATAATAGATATATTGATATAATATTTCAAATCATTTAAAAGCATATAAACCACTGATAGACTACATATGCTCAGTCCTGCTCCCCTGTAGGATCATCTTCTGGCTCGGCATGAGCGCCTGTAATACCAATAAAATATCACATATGTTCCAATAACTAAACCAATGACATCGGGATATCCCGTAGGCCTTAGAATAATTTTTGAAACTACGAAACCCACTAAATTGGACACTGACATGCCTGTTTATATAGTGTGCCTTATAGACCCTATACCCACAATTGGGGTTTTTTTGCCGGGAGCTCATTTTTCGAAATTGAATCATCCAATAATTCTTAAAAATATTCAATTTCATTAATTCAAATCTAATTTTGCCTAATTTGACTAACTGATTCCCAATTTTAGTCTGAACTCTTCGCTAATTGCTCGAAACAACCTAAAAATGGAAAATTAACCAAACAACATCCAAAATCTACAAACCACATATCAATGGAAAGCCCTAGAAACCAGGAACTCATCAGTACTATTATCTTGGTCAAACAATCGTAGTGGTGGCCAAAAAACTCGATCCAACCATCGGCCAACTTTGTTTTTGTCATATATTTCAAAGGGTGAGGAATCTGCAAAAAATAGACCACGAAAATGAATTGAGGGGGTTCAAAAATAGGGGGTAAAAGGTATGGCGTGGTCAGAAGTGTCTAGAAATGGCCAAAAGAGTGGAAAACTTTCAGTGAAGAAATGTGCAGCCACTAGCGGGTTCGCCGGCCAGATCCCGGCGTGTCCGCTAGTAGTTGTCCATGAAATTTCATGGTCATAATCATTCGGAAATGGCACACCTGTTGGTCTAGCACGTGTCACCGTTGGCCGGCCGATGATGCCTCGTCCAGTCCCATCGTCCACGCTACGTAGATGGCCAAACGGCTCACTTGTGTTCCCGGTTTGGATAGCTTCTTGCCTATGGTTTTTGGAGCTCAAAATGTATTTTGAGGCTAGGGTTTCATTTGGCATCCCAAAGATGTATTTATATAGGGCCTAGGGTCGTTTTCGAGTAAAAATTCTAGACATACCTAAACACTATTAAAGTGGTACTGTTTTAACTTCTCAGGGCCATAACTTTTTATCCGTAAGTCAAATTTTGACATTCCACTAGTCTATGAATTCATATAGATGAGACCTACAAAATGGTGTCTTGGTAAACAAAAAATTACTCACACTTGAAAAAGTCAACTTTGACCCACATACTAAGCATTGGTCAACCCTAGTCAATCTTGGTCAAACATAGTAAAACTTGGTCAAACGTGTTAAAAAGCTTGTATTGTTTGGTATGTGTCATTACACCCTTACCCTTACCTTTTTGGATTTTAATGTTTTAGGTTCTCTTTTTTTGTGTTTATTCTCTTCGTTCTTATTTTGACCCCCCATTTAATCAATCTAGGATCTTGTTTTCCTGCAATATAACAAATATAATCAATATATGTGCCTTCTAACTCTTTTCCCCATCCCCATTTATTTTTTTTTTAGATTTTTACTTCTGTCAACTAATGTATGGGAATCCTATTCTGTCTAGGTTTATTAAGCCTTGATATTTTATTGGAATGTTTCATGTGTTAAATTCTTGCATCCCTTTTCTTAATCCTTCCTCTGCAAGTTTGTCTACTAGTGCATTTTCTTTCCTATAAATATGCGTGATTGTTCATTTTATATGTTTTATGTGATTTTTTATCATTCTCACCTCTTCTTCGAATTGCCACAAGTCTAATTTATTTGTAGTTAATCTCACCAGGAGGCTTGAGTCTACTTCTATTATGATGTTTCTAAACTTATTATCCTTGCAAATTTTTACTCCCTTTTGAAGTCCTAAAATTTCTACACTAAGTGGTGAGACAGCTTTGTGCTTAAATGTGTATACTTTTATGATTCCGCCTTTTGTATCTTTTATGACTCCTCCTCATGCCATTCTCATTTCCCATTTAAAACTTCCGTTCGTGTTTAAAGCTAATATTCCGTGTGTGGGTTTATTCCATGCGAAGCTTTTCATGTATGTTATTTTAAGCTTTTTTGTTGTGAGACCCCAAATATACTTTAAACTATTATTCTTTTCAGCTTCATTTAATTTTATAGGCCTGACAACTAAAATATTTGATATTTCCCTTTATATATCTTCTAATATACTTCTCGCTTCCATTTTAACCCCTTTGAATCAACTTTTATTTCTTGCTTTTCATATAGACCAGATTACTACCTGCGGTGTGTGGTTCCTTACCCATTTTATCATCCTGAAATTATGCTTTTCCTCTCTCTATTTGTTGATTCTATCTTTTAATGAGGATTCTATCTATTTCTTGTTTTCTGCCATTTCTAATGACTTCCTGATCTATGTAGCTATTTTCTTTTTTGAGAAAAGGTGATCCGTGTCTTCCATTGCCATGTGACAATATTCACATCTCAAGGCCAGATTTATGCCTTTCTTTTGTATATGAACATCCAGTGGGACAGCCTTCGATAATACTTTCCATTATAATGTCTTCATTCTTTCTAGGTTTTCATTTTCTCATATCCAGTTGAACATTTCTTGAGTTGTTCCCTTATTCTTTACTAATTTTTTGACAGACTTAAGAGTAAAATTTTCTTGAGGATTTAGTGTTCATTTCCATCCGCTTCTTGTCAATTTAGAGTGTTCTTCCACTAAATACCATTGCTCCCACATTTGTTTCCAAGTTGTAGTAGCCTTCCTTGAATTTCTCAAATAGTTTTTTTCTTCCCCATATTTACCTTTCATAAAGGTGGCCCATGGGCTACTATCTTCTTTGATTCTCCACCAGTGTTTACATGCCCAGGATTTGGCCATATCTTTAAGGGTGAGCAACCCTAACCCTGCTTCCTCTTTTGGGCAACATAAAGCTTCTCTTTTTTTTTCCAGTGGAATTTGGGCTTACAAATTATTTACTCCATAGGAAGTTAGTCATTTCCATTTCTAATGCTTTTATAAATTTTTTAGACTGATTCAAGGTTATTAAAGTATGAGCTATTGTGATGTGAGGAACATGGGATATTAATGTTGCTCTTCCTACCATGCTTAATAAACACTCCTTCCAACCCGTGATTTTCTTTTTTATTTTCTCTATTAGGGGTGCTAGGTATTCATCTCTTAACCTATCTTCAAAAATAGGACAACCCAGATAAGTGATTGTCCCTTTCTTTTGTTTGAAGACCATAGTGTTTTTGATTCTATGAATCACCTTTTCAGGTGTTTTCCTTGACGTTATGAATTGGCATTTGTTTTTATTTATTTTTTGCTTTGTTTCCTCTTCAAATGCTTGAATGAGCTTCATCATATTTTCCAAAGAATTTTTTCTTGCATTCATGAAGATAATAATATCATCTACATATGCGAGGCATCATATTATCAGAGTGTTTCTGGGTTGTTTAATAGGTAATATTTTTTGTATGCTTATTCTCTTTTTAATATTCTTTATAATAATTTCTAGATAAATATTGAAAAGCAAAGGCGAGAAAGGATCACTTTGTCTTAGTCCTTTTGTAGGAGCTAATTCTCCACCTACTTGTCATTTAAACAACATTTTGATAGAGGTACTCGATATACATCTGTAAATTAGCTCGGTCCAGAACTCAGAAAAACTTATTTTCCTCATTATATAGCATAGAGTGTTCCATTCAACTTTTTCAAATGCATTAGATAAATCAAGCTTCTTTACTACATTATGTCCTCTACATTTGGAGTTAAAACCTTGCATCATTTCCACTGCTAAATTTATATTATCCACAATTAATCTATTTTTTATGAACCCTACTTACTCCCTTGAAATTATCTTTGGCAATATCTTGCTCAATCTAATTTGAAGGATTTTGGCTAGAATTTTATAGGTGGAATTAAATTGACTGATAGGTCTATAGTCCTCGCATTTTTGAGGGTTCTCTTTTTTTGGAATGAGTACAATAAAAAAGGTGGATCATGCCTTAGTGATTTCTACCCCTGAAAAGATTCATGCAATAGCTCTTACCATATCCTTTTTGATAACATCCCGGCTTTTTTGGAAGATACCACTTCCCCATCCATCCGGTCCCACTGCACTTTCCAAGATAATGCTAAAAATGGCCTCCTTGATCTCTTCTTCCGGTGAGACTTCTACTAAGTCTATATTATATTCTTCTGTGACTGTTTTATCTATTTCTAAAAGTAGGGATGTGCACATTTGCCTTGTTGGTTCGCATAAATGGCTTTTGAAGAAATCTTTCATAAGTTTAAATATGTCTTCCTCCTTCTCCTGCCAGTTTCCTTGTGTGTCCTTTATGCCTTTTATTCTTCTTTTTTGGATTCTTATTTTGGCCACTACGTGGAAAAATTTCATATTTTTATCTCCATCTTTCAGCCAGTTGATTTTCACCCTTTGTTTCCAGAACATTTTTTTAATGTGTAATCTTAATCTTAAGCTAACTTTTGCTTTGTTGATTTTTATCCTTGTGCTCTCATTTTGATCTTTTTCATATTCTATTTTGAGCTTTGTGACTTTTTTTTCTGTCTACTCGATCTTTCTGTTGACATCTCCAAATACTTTCTTATTCCATGCACTTAGATTCAATCTTAGTCTTCGTAGTTTAGTCGCTAAAACTTGTGTTAGGTTTCCTGGAGTTTTTTCATCCCATGTCTTCTTGACCACTCTCTCAAAATCATTGTGCCTAGTCTACATATTTTGGAATTTGAAATATTTGAATTTTTGGTTGATTATTTCAAGTTTTTAAGAGGAGTGGACAGTGATCTGAACATGTTCTGTTCAGATGCCTAATTCCAAGGCTCCCTAATGCTTCCAACCATTCTACGTTATATAGAACTTTATCCAGTTTAGAGTTCATAGAACATGTTCATCGAACAGAACATGTTATATATAACATGTTCTGTTTATATTGATCTCATATTTTTCTAGTTGTTACACAATGTCTATTTGTGTCCGAGATAATCTACTTCTGATAGTTTTGCTTTGTCAATAGCATCATTAAAATGAGCCATTGCATCCACATTGGGGGGGGGGGGGGGGGGGGGGGGGGGGGGGCTACCTCCCTTCTTTTCATTTGGATTCCTGATAACGTTAAAGTCTCCACCAGTGATCCAAGGAGAGTTTAAGGCTGAGATTGTTTCCATTTCTTACCACAAAATCTTTCTCTTTTCTATAACATTCTTAGTGTAAACTACTTAGATTATAACTTCTGAATGACTATGTAAATTAAACCTAATCATCTGCTTTGAGGCTTGTAGAATATCCATCTTTATCCTATCTTCCCACATAATCCATATCTTACTATTGGGATTAGCCATATCATTATTGAATCCTAAAATATTTTTGTATTTTTCTAATTGATTTTGGTTTACTAGTTGTTCTATTAAGGCTATCATACGTAGGTTATGAATTTTTTTTAGATTTTTCAATCTATTAATTGCCGGTGTGTTGGCCACACCTCTTATGTTCCATATTAAGAAGCTATCCATTAATGTTAATTTTAGCTTGGGCTCGGGTTGTGCATCTAGACTCGTATTGTTTAATTAAGTGCTTCCTCCTATTTCTAGAACTTTTAGTTATGCTCACTGGCACCTTCTCCATTTTTTATGCTATGTGCTTTATATCCAAACACATACGCATTAATTTTATTTCTTCCATCACCTCTTCTTTGTGAAGATGAGTATGGGACCTTTGCATGCTTCGGCATCATCCCTTGATCTTTTTAGTGGGAGTATTGTTGCTCCTTAGTATGGCCAAATATTGGACAGCTTTTAGAGTCTGATCCTTCTTTAGTTAAATGATCATCTTCAAACCCTCTATGCTTTTCTATCATTTTCCTTAATGTTATTCTCATCTTATTGTTTGTAGCTATCTTCCAACCTTCTTTTCTTTTGTATTTATTTACCCCTATCTTCCCCTTAACCTCTTCCCTTTCCCCCTCCGTATCATTTTGTGTTTCCCCATCCTCCAACCATGATTTTTTGTCTTCTCCTATTCCGAGGGCCTCAATTTTATTTTTTATATTACCTTGATATTGGCCAACACTACTTTCCTCTGATGTTGTACCTGCCTCCCCCTTCTTTTACTCTCTTGCTGCCTCCAGCTCCATAGTTTCGGGGTCAACCTTACCCCTATGCCTTGCCTCTGATTTTTGTCCTTTCCCTTTCTTACTACTTTTCCTATTTTGTATATTTCTGAGTATAAGTTTGAATGCCGAACCTCCCGTTCCTACCCTTTTTTATCCATTTGATCTTATAATGTATTCCAACATTTTCATGCATGTTTCTAATTTTCTCCCCCTACCGTACATTTTGTTTTATGATGACCAATTTTAAAACAAGTAGAAGAAAAACCAGGCATATATTCTGGTAATATTTGCTGATAGAAGTCATGGACATCATCATTCCCTATCCAGACCCTATGTGGCATAGAGAAATGTAAATTGAATTCCACACAGACTCTCGCCATGCTTAGTCTGGTTAAACAAACCATATATTCATCCAAGACATGGGGTTTCCAATAGATTTTGGAACATAGTAGAGAGATGATTTATTGAATACATGCAGAGGAAGCTTAGAAATATTTACCATACCAGTGTTAAAGTCTCTGTAAAAACATTGAACATAGGAGTCCACTTAAACATGCGCTTAGGTAGAACCAATATGTTCCATTGGCACCACATCTAGACTCTGTGGAAGTCTTCTTCCACCTCGAAGTGTAGAAATAGATGTTTGCTATCGTATAATGCTAACTTCACCCTGGCTTTCAGCTTAGCGCAGAAATGAAACCATAAATGTCTTCGAATTACGGTGTACCATGTGAGAATTTGTCGATGAGAGTAAGTTTGTGATGCTCAATGAGCTTGGATATATCTTCCGATTAGAAGTAAATAGCATGCTCATCATTTTTGGGTGCAATATTCAGAAGCATAATATCGGGTTTTAGGAGAACTTTTGAAAATGACTTCTTAAAAGCTAATAAATTGTTTTCCTCCATTTTTGGCTTAGAATTGAGCTTGTCTTGCTAAAAAATTGTGCTTTCTCTCTCTAAAAATGCTACCTTCTCTCTATAGAATTGAGAGAAGTGGGTTTTATAAAAATGACTTCTTAATAGCTACTTTATCTCTCTAAAAAGACTATTTTTATTATTCTTCATAAACTTCCAATTCTTCTTATTCTTCTTTTTCTTCTTATTCTTCTTTTTCTTCTTATTCTTCTTATTCTTCTTATTCTTTTTATTCTTCTTATTCTCCTTATTCTTTTTATTCTTCTTATTCTTTTCATTCTTCTTATTCTTCATATTCTACTCATTCTTCATATTCTTCTTATTATTCTTATTCTTCTTATTTTTCTTATTATTCTTATTCTTCTTATTTTTCTTATTTTTCTTATTTTTCTTATTGTTCTTATTCTTCTTATTTTTCTTATTTTTCTTATTCTTTTTATTCTTATTTTTCTTATTCTTTTTATTCTTATTTTTCTTCTTATTCTTCTTATTTTCTCATTCTGTCTATTCTTCTAATTGTTTTATTATTATTATTCTTCTGATTCTTCTTATTCTTATTATTCTTAATTTTCTTTTTATTCTTATTATTTTACTTATTGTTCTTATTCTTCTTATTATTCTTATTCTTTTTATTCTACTTATTTTTTTCTTTCTTTTTATTCTTTTTATTCTACTTATCCTTCACATTCTCTGATTCTTCTTATTCTTCGTATTCTTCGTATTCTTCTTATTCTTATTATTCTTGTTATTCTTCTTATTATTTTTATTCTTCTTATTCCTCTTATTCTTCTTATTCCTCTTATTCTTCTTATTCTTTTTATTCTTCTTATTCTTCTTATTCTTCTTATTCTTTTTATTCTTCTTATTCTCTCTATTCTTCTTTTTTTTCTTATTCTTCTTATTCTTCTCATTCTTTTTATTCTTTTAATTATTTTATTTATTCTTATTCTTAATTTTGTTTTTATTTTTATAATTCTTATTATTCTTATTATTTTTCTTATTCTTCATATTATTTTTATTATTCTTATTTTTCTTATTTTTCTTATCCTTCATATTCTTATTATTTTTCTTATTTTTCTTATTGTTCTTTTCTTCTAATTCTTCTAATTCTTCTTATCCTTCTTATTCTTTTTATTCTTATAAATTTTCTTATTCTTTTTATTTTTATTATTCTTCTTATTATTCTTATTCTTTTTAATCTTTTTATCATTCTTATTCTTCTTTTGTTGCTTATTCTTCTTAATTTTTTTATTCTTCTTGTTTTTCTGATTTTTTAATCTTATTTTTATTATTATTAATCTTATTCTTCTTATTCTTTTTATTCTTCTTATTCTTCATATTCTTCTTATTCTTCTTATTCATCTCATTCTTATTTTTCTTCTGATTTTTCATATTCTTAACATTCTTTCTATTCTTCTTCTTCTTCTTCTAATGATTCTTCTTATTCTTCTTATTATTCTTACACTTCTTATTATTCTTATTCATCTTATTCTTCTTTTTTTTCTTATTCTTCTTATTCTTCTTATTCTTCTTATTTTTTTAATCTTCTTATTCTGATTATTGTTTTTATTTTTCTTATTTTTCTTATTCTTTTTATTCTTCTTATTCTTCTTATTCTGCTTTTCTTTTCATTCTTCTTATTATTTTTATTTTCTTTATCTTCTTTCTTTTATTATCCATCTTATTCTTTTTATTCTTCTATTGATTCTTATTCTTCTTATTCTTATTATTCTTATAATTCTTCTTTTTCTACATTTTTTACTTATTCTTCCTTTTCTTCTTATTCTTCTTATTCTTCTTATGCTTCTTATTCTTCTTATTCTTCTTCTTATTCTTATTTACTTATTTTTCTTATTCTTCTTATTCTTTTTATTCTTCTTATTATTAATTTAATTCTTATTTTTTATTATTCTTCTTTTTTTTCTTATTCTTCATATTTTACTTATTTTTCTTATTCATCTTATTCATCTTATTCTTCTAATTATTATTATTCTTTTTATTATTATTATTTTTCATATTCTTTTTATTCTTATTATTCATCTTATAATACTTATTCTTCCTTTTCTTATTATTTTTATTATTCTTATTATTCTTATTATTCTTCTTAATTTTTTTTTTCTTATTATTCTTATTCTTCTTATTCTAATTATTATTCATATTCTTCTTATTTTTTTATTCTTCTTATTCTTCTTATTCTTCTTAATCTTCTTATTCTTTTTATTCTTCTTTTTCTTCTTGTTTTTCTTTATTTTTTTTCTTTTTATTCTTCTATTCTTATTCTTTGTATTCTTCTTATTCTTCTTATTCTTCCCATTCTTTTTATTCCTCTAATTATTTAATTTATTCTTATTCTACTTATTATTCTTAATATTCTTATTATTTGTATTCTTCTTATTTTTTAATTTTAATTTTATTTTTATTATTCTTTTTATTCTTCATATCCTTCTTTTTTTTCTTATTCTTCTTATCATTCATATTCTTCTTCTTCTTCTTATTCTTTTTATTCTACTTATTCTTCTTATTATTCTTCTTTTTATTTTTCTTTATTTTCTTATTTTTTTTATTCTTCTTTCCTTCTTATTCTTCTTTTGTTTCATATTCTTCTTACTTTTCTTATTATTTTTGTTTTTTTTATTTATCTTAATTTTTTTTTCTTATTTGTCTTATTCTTCATTTTCTTTTTATTCTCATTAGTTGTCTTATTCTTCTTTCTTTTTTAAACTTTTTGTTTTATTTTTCTTCTTTTTCTTCTTATTCTTCTTATTCTTTTTATTCTTCTTATTATTTTTATTTTTATTATTCTTATTCTTCTAATTCTTCTTATTCTTTTTATTCTTTTTATTCTTCTTATTTTTCTTATTTGTTTTATTCTTCTTATTTTTCTTATTCATCTCATTCTTCTTATTCTTCTAATTCTTATCATTCTTATCATTCTTCTGATTCTTATCATTCTTCTCATTCTTCTAATTCTTAACACTACTAAAAATTGCGAAAATACCAACCAAATTGCCGACATAAAAATTTGGTCAGTAATTGCTTTCCAAATCACAAACATTTTAGGACCAAAAAAGCGTATCAAAAAAAAAAAATTTCTACCAAATTTCTGACCAAAGACCTACCATAATTACCGACCAAATGTTTTTGATCAAATATTGGTCTGAAGAGTTGTTATCCAATATATTACCAACAACTTAATGACCAAAATTATATTTTCATTACAATTGGTCGGTACGGTTTGTTTTTAAATTATTTATAACTTCGTACTCACCGACTATTTACCGACCAAATATATAGGTCTGTAAATACTGACTAATTCACAATCAATTTAGAGATTCAAAGTTTCCGATCAAATTGCTGACCAACTACCGACCATTTATTGCCGACCAAATATATTTGGTCGTAGATATGGTCTGTAAATTAGGAGTGTATTAGTGTAAAACATTACTGAAAGATTACCGTCCATTTAACGACCAAAAATATATAACCATTAAAATGGTCGACAGATGTTTATCCAAAATATTTATAACGTCATAATTTCTGACCAAACTTCAGACCGAATTTTTAGGTTAGTAATTACTGACTATTTCATGACCACGACCATACCTACCGGCCAAATATTTATGGCCGGAAATTAGTCTCTAAATTAGGATGGAATTAGCGAATAGAAATTACCGACAAAATACCTACCATTTAATGACCAAAAATATATAACCATTAAAAATGATTGGTAAAGTGGTTATCCAATATATTTATAACGTCGTAATTACCACCCAAACTTCTGACTGAATATTTAGGTCGGTAATTACTGACCATTTCACGACCAAATACCGATCTTACCTACCGACTAAATATTTTGAGTTAGAAATTGGTCTATAAATTATGATTAAATTAGCAAATAGAAATTGCCGACAAATTACCGACCATTTAATGACTAAAAACATATTACTATTAAAATTGGTCGGTAAAATAAACGTCCAAATACTTATAACTTTGTTCTTACCGACCATAAATTTTTTCGGTAATACATAGTTTTAATTTTTTTGATTTAAAATTCATTTGCTAAGTCATTAATACTTACATTTATTCAAAACTCCGTCATTTTTTGAAGTAGAGGTGACAACAAGCATAAATTCAATAAAATTTGTTCTCTTCTTTTGAATACAAATAAGTTTTTCTTTGTTCTTCTCCTTCAAAATGCTTATACATATCTATGTCTCTCTAAATTATATATAGACAATCAGATTTTTTGTTTTTTTAGTATAATCGGGGATTAGGTTATTTTATTTCTCCTCCACTTTTCTTTATTTTTACTTCATTTTTTTTAACCTAACATGATTTTGACTCGACATAATTGATTAAACTATAAATTTTTAGTTTATAATTTATTCTTCTACTATTTAGATTTTTAGGGTTTTATTGATTTTGATTTCAATTACAGAATGTTTGCATCCGATTAATCTTAATGCTAATGCTTTATATTTACATAATCGTATGACATTATGTATAAATGTCTATACTTTAATATATATAATGATTAATGGTAAATCAAACTTTTATATAATGTTAATCATAAATGTCTATAATAGTATATATAAACTTTTATACATTTATATAATTGTATGACATTATATATAAATGTCTATGCTTTAATATATATAAACGTATTGCATTATAAATACACATTGATATGTTTATATAAACATATAATGTTATATATAAATATTTATACATATGTATTAATGTTTATAAATATCTATACAATATTTACATTAAACTATCCATTTATATAATTTTTTATATAACATTTATGTAATATTAAATGAGTATACAATTTAGTAAATATTTATATCACATATTATTTTTTATATAAATATAGAATATTTATAATGTTTATATAAATGTGATATATATACTATATATTATTTATATAAGTGTTACATATAAATATAATAATATTTAAGTAACATTTATAAAAATATTTAATTCACAAATATTATATAGATACATATGTTTAATTATATAATCATATGCCATTTTATTCAAAAATATTCTTAACTATATTTATAATAAAGAAAATTATTTTTATAAAAATATTTTTTTGCTTCTCTCTCAATTCTAAAGAGAGAAAGAGTGTTTCGTAGAGAGATAAACTTCATTGTTGAAGCTTTCAAGCTTGAGTTATGGAGAATTTTTCTAAGATATTTAATAAAAAAATATTTTGCTTCAATTATTAAGGAAGTCGATATGTTCAATCCCATTTATAGTATGAAAGAGGAGGCACCGGCAGTTTGCTTCTTGAAGGAGGATATCAAGAAGGTTACTGCCCCATTCAATCTTACACGAAATCTTTTTGCGAGAGTCCTGAGTTCAAGGAAATATATGTGTTTTTTGAAGCCTTGAAGCTACGGAAGTCTGTAAGGATTACGTGGTATGACGCAAAACATATAATGATACAAATTAAGGAGGAAGAAGATTTTCTCCGTTTATGGTTACGTGGGTAGTGGAATATCATGGGATATCCAATGAGGATGTTAAAATGGACACTTGAATTCAACCCTAAGGAAGAATCTGCACATGCCCTAGTTTGGGTTTCTTTGCCTCATCTCCCATTTAATCTATTTTATAAGTCCTCCTTATTCCATATTGCTCGATGTGTGGGTAAGCCTTGGATAATTGATGAAGCTACGACCTACATTACAAGGCCGAGCGTGGCAAGGATGTGTGTGGAGGTGGATGTTTCTGCTTCTATTCTGAATATAGTGTGGGTGGGTATTGGTCACTCAAGTGGGCATTGGCAAGAAATAATTGCTGAAAATCTTCTCTAATATTTTATAAACTATAAGAAACTCAGCCATCCAGTTTTGAATTGCATTGTTAAGGGAGGTGGAAGAGGGATAGGCAGAATATATTTGAGGGATAGGGTGAAAAATGGGCTAGAAGGCAAGAAGATAGGGCAGATAGGGCAGAAGAGGTGAGGGTAGTGGAGGGGCTGAAGAACGGTTTAGGCAGTAGGGGGGAGGAAAGAAAGAGGTAGGAGGAGGAAGATACTAGAAAGAGCAGGGAGGAAAGGTTGGGGGGAGGAGAGGAAGGGTTGGAGGGAGGAGAGGAAGGGTTGGGAGGGAGAGAGGTAGTAGGGGATGTAGGTAGTAGGGCAGAAGAGTTGGGGGGAGGAGAGGAAGAAGGGGAAAGTGAGAAAGGTTGGATAAAGATAATAGAAATAAAGAAGTGACTAATTGAGGGAGTTAAGGAGATGGAGAGGGCAGGGAGGATGTTTTTTGGGAAGAGTAAGACAAAAAAATAGAAATAGAAACTGATTTTGTAAAAGAGATAATAAATTTTAATGGGGAGAAAGATGACCTCCCTTCGAATGTAGGAACTGAGGCTAAAAGCTGGTCCATTATGGACATGCAAAAAGAAATGCAAAGTCTAGGCTTGACAATGACACAAGATGACTCAAAGCGGATGGCTCAAAAAGAATGGGAGGAGTTACTGAATAGTAGAGACAGTGCAATAGAGGAATTAAAATTGATGAGTTTCCAAATAAGTAAATTAAAATTAGTAAGCAAAATTGAGCAGGTCAAATCAAGCATATACAAAAGTTCAAGAAATAGGAAAAATTATTTAAATATGTATGATGAGTCAAGTTGCATAACCAGAGCACAGGCTAGAGCTAATAATGTACAATAGTTTATATTGGAACATAAGAGGTGTAGGAAATACTCCATCGATAAATAGAATTAAAAAATTAATTAAAATTCATAATATTAGAATTGTAATAATAGACGAACCTATGGTTACTAAGGAATCTTTAGATATATATAAAAAGAAGTTAGGTCTAGAAAATGCATTCTCTAATAATAATAGTAGTATATGGATGTTATGGAAAAAGAAAATTGATATAGAAATTATTTTAGAGGCGGATCAAATTATTAATTTTAAGCTAAAGAAAAATACTGATCCAATTATATTGGTGGTATATGCCAGTAACTCAAAAGAAAAATGGAAATATTTATGAGGTGAAATGAGGAAGATAGATGATAAAAATACTCTATAGATTATATGAGGGGACTTTAATGTAATTCGAAATGGTAAAGAAAAAAAGGAGGAAACTTTCTTGACCCCTTAACTATAGTTCAATTTAATGAGGTAATTAATAAAATAAATCTCATGGAGACTGTATACTTGGGCCTAGCTTGACATGGTGCAATAACCGGAAAAATAGGGGAAGAATTTGGTCTAGACTTTATAGTATTCTCTATAACATTAAATGGATATACTACTATGGAGGGGTAAGTGTGAAACACTTGAGGAGAACATGCTCAGATCACAACCTCCTTCTTCTAAGATATAAAGTTAGAGAGGGAAAGAATAAAACTTTTAAATATCAAAACATTTGGGGCTTGCATAAAGAGTTTGATGGAATAGTAAGAAACTCATGGCTAGAGCCAACAAATGGGAATCCCTTGCAGGTTCCAGCTATATAACTACGAAGTCTAAAATTTGAACTTAGAAAGTGGAATATAGAAGGATTTGGGAATATAAACAAAAATATTCAGGATACCGAATCTAAAGAAAGTAAATTAGAAATAGAGCATGAGAATAATCAGGATGAATCTTCTAGAATTAATTTAAATAAAGTAAATGCAGAATTAAAATTATTGCTGCATATGAAAGAATTTTTTGGAAACAGAGAGCCAAGGTAAAGTGGCTTAAGGAAGGGGATATAAACACTATGTTTTTTAATGCAGTTGCAAAATTAAAAAACCAAAGACACAAAATAAAAGGTATCAAAAATGATATGGGCGAGTGGATAGACGAGGAAGGATAACTTAAAAAAAGTTTTGGAAGATTATTTTAAACGACATCTCTGTGTTCATAGCCAACAAAGGGATGATTCCTTAATTCGAAAAATAGACAAACGAGTAACTGAAGAACAAAATAAACTACTAGAAGAGTGTCTTGGTGAGGAGGAGATAAAATCTTTAGTTTTTAGTGGAAATAAAGATAGTTCAACGGGTCCAGATGGATAGAATATTGGTTTCTACCAGCAAACCTGGAATATAATAAACAAAGAGCTGACGGCCGCAATTGCTTGGGTTTTTGCAGGAGCTGAAATCACAAAATCATGTGTCAGCTCATATATTTTACTGATACCCAAGAAAGATAATCTGCAAAAATTTGAAGATTATAGACCTATAAGTCTATGTAATTTGGTGTATACAATTTTAACAAATGTTCTGCATACTAAACAGAATAGAGAAATTCCCTCCATTATTTCGGTAGAACAAGTAGGATTCGTTAAAAATAAATTAATGATAGAAAATATTAATTTAACTATAGAAGTGATTAAAGAAATAGGGGCCAAATTTGGGGCCATAATGTGGTTATGAAATTAGACTTGTTTAAAGCATTTGATAGAGTGGAATGAGATATTTTTTGCTGCACGAAGAAGATTATGAGATTATCAAATTTCTGGATAGATCTAATGTATAGATCTTCTCAAGCACATGGGTTAAATTTCTAATTAATGGGGAGGCATGTGGTGAATTTAAGCTAGTTAGGGGACTTAGACAGGGGGATCCTTTATCTCTATTATTATTTTATATATATATAATTTTTAATAACAAGTTTGAAAGGAAAAATAAAGGAGGGTAATATTACTAGCTTTAAACAACCTAGACATACTACTAATGTAAGCTGCCTAGCTTATGCGGATGATTTAATTATCTTTACAAATTCCAGAAGAAAATCACAAAAGAATATAATGAAGTTATTTGACACAAAAGAGGAAAAAATAGGACAACAACTTAATAAAAATAAATTTTAATTTGTGGTTTCAAGGAAATCACCTGAAAGGACATTTCAGAGAGTAAAAAGAATTATAGGCTATGATCAGAGTGAAGGGGTGTTAATGTACTTGGATTGTCCTATATATGAGGGTAGACTAAACCAAGAATATCTAACATTTTTAATGAATAAATTAAATGGTAAAATAGTGGGATGGAAGGAGAATATATTAAGTATGGCGGGATGAATCACATTAATTAAATATGTCCTACAAGGAACTATAGTATACATCTTAATGTCCTTACAGCCGCCAAAGAAGATCTTGAATAGCTTAGAAAAGGAAATGGCTACCTTCCTATAGGGTAAAAAATCTAGAAAAAATAAGCTACATTGGAAAAAATGGGAAGATATATGCTGTTAAATGAGAAAATGGGTTTAGGCTTGAATAAATTAAATGATATGGCCAAGGCTTGGGCATGTAAGAAATGGTGGAGGCTCAAGCAGAATGATAATCTGTGGGCGAGTTATATGAAAGCTAGATATGACTCAGGAAATAAAACATGTGAGAATCTTGAAAAAGCATATAGAAATTGGAACATGATGCTAAAAGCAAAATAAGTAGTTGAAAGTAATGCACTCCTAATTAACAAGGTATGGAGATGGACTCTAAATCCATAGGAGAAGTTCATGCTTAAAAGTGCAAAAATTTTATTAAGAAAAGAAAAATCAGTCAAGAAATTTTTAAGGGAGCCTAGCTGAAAGAGATACCACAAAAAATGAATGTATTCATGTGGAAGCTCTTATAGAATGCTATTCCCATGGACTCAAATATTCAGTTGAAGGGAATAAAATTAGCTTCCAGGTGTGAATGCTATTTTACTAACATAGTGTAAAAAAATAGTATTTCTCACCTGAACTCATATGCATTTCGATACCCGCTTCATGTCGTCTTGCTATTGCAAAGAGAAAGGGGGCAGAAGGAAGGTGATGGTGAAACAGCAGCTTGAGTTGCAGTAGAAGTAATAGCTATTTTAAGGAAGTCACCAACACTTGGAGATGACGCAAATCTGACGTAGCAGCAAAAATTAGTGGAGCGGAAAGCATCATCTGAGTAGATGCGGGAGGAGAGAAAGCTGGAGTGGGAGGCGTAAAAGTCATCCAAAAAAATCCGACCAGGACTCTGTGAAACCTTTTTAGTTATTTATTTAGGAGAGATAGTATTTTTATTTCCTAATCAATTACAATCCCCCTCAAGTTGAAGCATATATATCAATTAAGCCCAACTTGTTACATAAATAGCTAACCCGGTCCCCACTTAAAGCTTTTGTGAAATTATCACCCAATTGTTCTCCCGTCTTCACATATCCTGTAGAAATGAAACCAAGTTGTATTTTCTCATGAACAAAGTGGCAGTTAAGCTAAATATGTTTAGTTCACTCATGGAATACAGGATTCGAGGCAATATGAAGAGCAGCTTGGTTATCACAAAAAGTTTTGCTGGAACCACAGTCTTAATGCCGACTTCCATCAAGTGTTGATGGAGCCACATGATTTCACACACAAACTGTGTCATTGCTTTATATTCTGACTCTGCACTTGAACGAGAAACAACCCCTTGTTTCTTACTCTTCCACAAAACTAAATTTCCACCAATAAAAACACAATAACCCGATGTGGATCTCCTATCTTTTTTTGACCCTGCCCAATCAGCATTTGTGAAGCATTCAACCCTATCGTGCTCTTGATTACTATATAGAAAACCTCGTCCCAGAGCTCCTTTCAAGTAACATAGAATATGTTCTATAGCTGCCCAATTGTCAACAGTCTAGGAACATATATATTGACTTACAACATTGGCCGAGTATGCAATATCAGGACGAGTTACCATAAGGTAGTTCAGTTTCCCAATTAGTCTTCTATATCTCTCAGAATCCTTAAATAATTCACCTTCTCTAGTAAGTTGTACACCCTGAGCCATAGGAGAACTATATGGCTTTGCTCTCAATTTTTTAGTCTCGGACAATAAATCAAGCACATATTTCCTTTGAGATAAGAAGATTCCATGTTTACTCTGCATAACTTCGATACCCAAGAAATATTTAAGCATCCCTAAGTCCTTTGTATGAAATTGATCGTGGAGAAAGGACTTAAGGGATAAGATTCCTGTAGAGTCACTCCCAGTGATGACAATATCATCCACATACACCACCAACAACATGATACCTGAACTGGAGTTCCGGTAGAAGACAGAATGATCAGATTTACTCTTCTACATGCCAAATTTCTCTACTGCTTGGCTGAATTTACCGAACCAAGAATGAGGACTTTATTTCAAGCCATATAATGACTTCCGAAGGTGACAAATCTTCTCAATCTCCCCCTGAGCAACAAACCCTGGAGGTTGCTCTATATATATCTCCTCCTGGAGATCGCCATGAAGAAAGACATTTTTAATATCAAGTTGATGTAGATTCCAATTATAAGTGGTAGCTATGGAAATAAATAGTCGAACAGATGTCATCTTAGCAACAGGGGAAAATGTATCAGAATAGTCCACACCATAGATTTGAGCATACTCTTTGGCCACAAGTTGTGCTTTCAATCGAGCAATTGAACCATTCTGATTAACTTTGACTGCAAAGATCCAGCGACATCCAATGACTTTCTTTCCAGTAGGTAAATGGACCAAGTTCCAAGTATCATTCTCATTCAGAGCATCCATCTCCTCTATCATAGCACTACGCCAACTAGGGTGAGACAAGGCTTCCTAAAGTGTGTTAGGCAATGAAATAGAGTCCAAAGAAGCAATAAAAGAATAAGACTGAGAAGACAACTGGTTATAGATGCAAAATGAGGAAATTGGATGAACACGCTGACGTCTACCTTTATGAAGAGCAATAGAGAAATCATCATCAGCAACTGGATCTAATGTCGAAGCAGCCGGTGGATGATCAGAGACTGGTGGGTTCTTGTGTCGAGTGTAGACCTGAGTGATAGGAGGCTGTACTGGAGTAGGAACAGGAGGGGCTGGCTTTACTGGAACATGAACAGGAGGGGCCACGGGGAAGGTTATAGTATATACTTGCAGGTAATCTGCCTCCCCTTGACTAGTGTGGGTCGGGGTTGAAGAGAAGGGAGCATTCTCAAAAATCTTGACATCCGCAGAAACCAAATACTTACGAAGACTAGGGAAATAACACTGATACCTCTTCTGAAATTGAGAATAACCAAGAAAGATACATTTTAAAGATTTATGGTCAAGTTTAGATACCTTAGGACAAATATCTCGAACAAAACAGGTATATCCAAATATCTGAGGCTCAATAGGGATTAAAAGTTTATTGGGGAAAAGGATGTGAAACAGTGTATCCCAATTCAAGACTGATGAAGGCATCTAGTTAATCAAAAAATAAGCTGTGGAAATAGCATCAGCCCAGAAATGTTTGGGCACATGCATCTGAAGTAATACAGCTCTAGCAGTTTCAAGGAGATGTCTATTTTTTCTCTCATCAACTCCATTCTTAGCAGGAGTGTCAACACAAGAAGTCTGATGAAGGATACCATGTTAAAGCATGAAGGACTGAAATTGTTCGGAAACATATTCTTTTGCATTATCACTTCTTAGATTTTGAACATAAACATGAACTTGAGTATGATTCTCAGCACAAAAGGCATAGAAATGAGAAAATAACTCAATGATTTTTCATTAAATATAACCAAGTGGTTCGTGAATAATCATCAACAAAAGTGACAAAGTATTGAAACTCGGTAGGGAACACAATTGGGCAAGGACCCCACACATCTAAATGGACTAACTCAAAAGGAGCACTAGCTCGTTTATTGACTCTAGGACTATAACTAAGACGATGAAGTTTCACAAATTGACAAGACTCACAATCTAAGGATAACAAACTTGAAAACTTAGGATACAATTTCTTTTATAATGGCAGCGACATATGACCCAACCAGCAATGTATCTCAAATGGTGTAGTGACTCCAGAACAAGCAATAGGTTTTGGGACTGTAGGATCAAGGATGTATAAACCCCCAGACTCACGGCCTCTACCAATAATCTGCTTCATCATAAGATCCTAAAATAGACAAAAATCATGAAAGAATGAGATATAACAATTAAGTGCTTGCATTAACTTGCTAATAGACATCAAATTAAAAGATAAATTTGGTAAACTCAAGATTGATGTCAAAGGAATTGATGGAGTGGGCACAATTGTGCATGCTTCAAGAACACATGAATGTGATCCATCTACCAAAGTGATAGTGGAAGGTGACGGTTGTGACTGAAAAGTAGAGAAAAGGCTAGAGTTACCTGTCATGTTATCTGTGGCTCCAGACTCAATGACCCACTTAGAAGATGAAGAAGACACAAGGCAATTATTCGGTTTACCTAACTTCACAGTAATCAGAGTAGATGGAGATCTCAATGAGTTTTGATACAATTGGAACCTGGCTAATTCCATGGCTGAGAACTGGACGGACTGATCGGATACCTCAGAGGTAGAAGCTATATGAGCAGATGAAAATTTCTGATTTCGATTCTACAATTTCTTACAATCACGTATCACATGGCCATGCTAATAATAGTTGCAACAAACAACACCTCCAAAACCAGGCCCTCTAGTGTTATCACCTGGACCACTATTTCTATTTCGTTGCCTTTCTTGACTTTCTAACTCAATGGTTTGTCCAATAAGAGCACTGCTTGTATGGGTAGATACAAGGGTAGGTGAAGAAGAGGATGCTACCTCAGTGCGAAGAATCCTACTAAAGGTCTCCTAGAGGGATTATATTTCAGGACTAGATAAAATCTGGGCCTTAGCTGAATCATATTCAGATGGAAGAGCAGCAAGAAATCCCATAACTACCATCTATTCTCATTGAATTTGCTAAACTTTGACATCTGGGCTAAAGAGCATAAGCATATTAAGCTCTCATGGATCTTTTTGTAAGCCATAAAAAATTCTACGAGTGACTGATCCTATTTCTCTGATCGATAGAATGCTTTACAAACATCAAATATACGAGAAACATTCCCCTTTCCGGAAAACAAAAAATTTAAATAATCCATTAGCTCCTTAACAAATTCACAATGATTAATGAGGCCCAATACCTTGCTGTCGATAGAATTATGGATTTGGATGAACATACGAGCATCCTTCTCCATCCAGTGCTCTTTCGAATCATACGCTGGTGGATCATGAGTGAGGTGACTACCCATACGTATGCTACTGATATATATTCGAATTGTTTTGCTCCATTCCAAATAGTTGGGACCAGTCAGTTTGTCTTCCATGATTTTGGACATCATTGGAACCACTTTGAGCTTCAGTAATAGTTTTTTCTCCTCTGAATCACTCATTATGGTACCACAAGAAGAATTGATAATTACTTGAACGTTAAGCAAGTCACACGGTATCTATCAGACAAACCTTGGGGTTGGTATCAGTCTCCTACAAAGCTGTAAGTCTATCTTTTTCCTGCAATCCTTGTTGTAGAGTCTGTCTACATGAACTGATGAGGATGAGATGCTGCATATGACTTGGTTGGTGGTGCTACAAGTGGAGCTGCTAAAGCCACCACGATTAGGACCAGAATTAGAGTGAAAGGGCCACAAATAAGAAAGCAGGTTTCTTCAACATTGAAGTGGTTTTAGTTTCTGATGATGATCAGGATGCTCTAACAACAGATCCTGATGAGCTGATCGATTCTGAAGGAAGCGAGTGCATAAGCGAAGAAACAGAAGACATGTCCAGATCCCTTCGATACCATGTACAAAAATAGTATTTCTCACCTGAACTCATATGCATTTCAATACCCGCTTCATGTCGTCCTTCTATGGCAAAGAGAAAGGGGGCAGAAGGAAGGCGATGGTGAAACATCAGCTTGAGTTGCAGCAGGAGTAACAGCTATTTTAAGGATGTCAGCAACACTCGGAGATTACACATATATAGTAGGTGAAGGAGGGCTAGGCTCGCCAGATGGAACCAGATCCGACATAACAGCAATAATTAGCAGAGCAGAAAGCATCGTCGGAGTAGATACGGGAGGAGAAAAAGCTGGAGTGGGAGGCATAAAAGTTGTCCAAAAAATCTGACCATGACTTTATGGAACCTTTTTTTTATTTATTCAAGATAGATAGTATTTTTATTACCTAATCTATTGCACATAGACAGCATAATCCATTTATTTCAACAGAAAAATAGTGGTGGAAGTCTGAAATTATATGAGGATAGATGCACAGGTAAGCAATAACTTAGAAGATATCAAGGAAAGACTAATGAGATGGTAGATAAGTCATACAAAGAATAAAGTATGTAATTGGCTATGAAATTACATTCAGTACATTATAGTCTGGAATCTATGGAAAACTAGAAATAAAAGTAGGTTCGAGAATATTAAAATGCATGTAAAGCATATAATAGAATAAATTAAAAAAGATTGTTCATGTGTATCAGCAAGATTCCCACTAAAACTTAGAAACATGGAAATGGAAGACGAGAAAAGAAGGATATGGGGATTACATACAATTAAGGAAAAAAATTCTGAGGTTAGAATGGTGTGTTGGGAAAAACCTCCATGGGGAAGGCTTGCTTTAAACACTAATGGTAGTTTTAACAGGGACAAGGGAGAGGCAATGAGAGGAGGGGTAATAAGAAATGAGTATGGTAAAGTTATAAAAGCTTATACAAAAAAAGAAAAAGCATCCTCAGCCTTGCATGTAGAAATATTAGTATTACATAAAGGCCTTAAAATATGCAAAGAAAACTCTTACATTAAATTATGAGTACAGGTAAATTCTAGTATACTAGTGAATCTGGGTATGAATAAGATAGAAATGTGGCAGTATGAAGAATAGATAGAGATAATTAAGAGTCTTTTAACCGACAGAAAAGGGGAGATTAAGTAGATATATAAGGAAGGTAATGCTGTAGCATATAATTTAGCCAAAGAGGGCGTTAAGAAGGGATTACAAGAATTTGAGGGAGTTGATATACTAGAGAATTATAAAGTCTTAATCATATTAGATAAATTAGAATTTTCATATATTAGAATTCAAAAAGCAGTAGCTAATCTTTGATCTCCCCGGTCCTGTGGGGTAATTATAAATATATATTGCTATGCTTTGGTTTTTAGGTTTACAGGTATAAGTTAAGATGAAAGGATATGGAAATGGCCTATGACAAATGGTATGCTACATTAAGCAATGCATTAAATTGTTCTTAATGTATTTTAAAGTGCAGGGATGACAAAGCAATATAAGGCAGAGAGTGGGTATGCCAAAATAAATTAACACCATCGGCCATGAGGCAATTAAATTATATACTATTTTCTATGATTTTGCCCGTGGTGCAGGGGAGACAATCGAATGCATACATGAGGCAAAGAAGGTTAGGTGAATATGAAGGGTTTCAAATTTTATTATATTCATGAAGATAGATAAAGCTACAACTAGAAGAGCAGTTATCAAATGCAGGCTTTACTTATTTTATGTTTATGGGTGTAAAAGGGGTTAACGGCTATAACAGAGGTATTATATACTATGTTATGCTAATTTAAGTGCAGGGGCACGAGGCAGAGAGGCTATTAAGCATTAAAGTCTGTAAGGGGCAATGAATGGATTTCTTGCTGGCAGATATCAGTAGTTTCGGTGTTCTTTGCTTTGTGTTTATTTTGCAGGGTCAAATGCATAAATAATAGAAGGCAGAGGAGGAAAGGAAATATGAAAAAAATAGTAGAGAGGCTGCCAAAATTTTAATCAAAAGCAGGATGATAAGGTGGCTATATATGGGAAAGGGGCCAACAAAGGGCATAAGGGACAAAGCAATAAAAGATAAATAGGTCGAGCTTCAAGTAAAACAGTAGAATGTACTGAATCAAAGTGAAGTGATGCATTTAGAGATAGGAAAAATAGATTCAATTTAAGCAAAATGTGTATTGTTTTATTTATTTTATTAAAGGGTGTAAAAGGGAAAAAGTGTAGTTCTAGATTGTAAAAATGGTATTCCTCTGCCAAAAGAGATGGTTTTATTAATAAAACAAACTTTTCAAAAAAAAAGTAAAATAATTTTATAACTATATTTATAACTTTACATAACTAATTTTTAACTATTAAATAATGAATAACTAAATGTATAATTCTATATAACTATATTTCTATAAAAAATATACTAAATGTATACTAATATATAACTATATATAATTATATTTTACTAAATGTATAACTATATATATGTTATATATAATTATTTCTTTAACTACATACATATTTTATAACTATATGTGTATAATTATATATAAATATTTGTTAACTATCTAACATTCTATATAATTAAATATAACTATATTTGTAAATATATATATACATATAAGTATTCATATAATTAAATTAAAATATTTGTTTATAATGTTGTATATATTTATGTATAACTACTTATAACTACATGTATGAATATATCTATATATAACTATATATATTATAAGTAAAATAATACATAACTATAAATAATTGTATCTTACTAAATGTATAACTTTAAAAGTTTTATGCATAATTATATTTAAATATTAAATTTACAGCTTATATTTAATATATATTTGTATATAGTAGTATATAAAAAAGTATTTTACTATATCTCTACCTATACATTACTATATGTATAAATATATAAAATTAAATGAACAAATATATAGACCTACATGTATAAGTATATGTTTAACTATATGTGTAACTATATGTATAACCACATATAACTATATTTATAATTACATGTAAAACAACATACAACAATATGTTAAACTATATGTGTATAACTATATATAAATATTTGTATAACTAAATAAATGCCTATATAATTATATACAACTATATTTGTAACTATATATACATATATGTATTCATATAATTCAATCAAAATATTTGTTTATAATGTTGTATAAATTTATGTATAATTACTTATAACTACTTGTATGAATATATCTATATATAACTATATATAACTATATATAACTATATATATTATTTGTAAAATAAAACAAGAGACATGGGAGGGAGAGGATGGAGAGGGTGGAGATGTTGGAGAGTCTTCCTTAGATCATCCTATAAATGAGACTCTCCTTATTGCTCTGTTTGAGCCAACTATTGATAATTCGTAATATATAAAACTTAACAAATAATTTATCAATTTTTTATTTTATTTCTTACATGCTAATAAATTTTTGGTTACAGGACGAAGTTAGAGCCGTCTGGTTCCATTTCTAGGGTTTTGAGAATAATTTTTAGGAAGTCCTTTGAACCTAATAAACATAATTGGAAGTCACTCACACATAAAGACCAATTGATTATTTGATTAGAATTTAAGGTAAATATTAGTACCTAAAAATTTTTACATAGTTTATTTATTCTTTTGTTCACTGATTAAAAATTTTTTAATTATATTTGTAGAAAGCTTACAGGTGGACACATCCAAAGGAGGCGATCAAAAATATGTTCTACAAATATGCTGCCAATCAGTATAAAGACACCGTGTATGAGATCAAAGATAAATGGTTGAAGAAGAAAAAAAAAGATTTGAGTGTCCCGGATCATGTTTTCAAGGAGTGGCGGAGCAGATGGGAAGATCCTGATTATAGGAAGAGGTGTGATAAATAGAACAACAATCATCACTCAAAGCGGGCTGGGTGTGTAGTGGCATGGCTACACACACTAGTGGATCTCGCTCTATGCGTGAGCATGAACGAGCATTGGCATTATTTCTAATTTACACTTTTTATGTTTATTACTTTGTGAAATGTGTTCAATTATGCCAAAATTTCATTTTTTAATAGGAATTTTTTTTAAATAGAATTAAAGAATGTATTGTGTATAATTATAGATATACAAGGATGGTAAGAAGCACAGTGCTCCTCGCTTATTCAGATACACGCACACGAAGGCTCATGATGATCAGACTTTCATTGATCAGAGATCTCGTGCAATAAATGCAAGGTTCATTAAAAAAATTAACTTCTCTTTTTTTTGTTTAAATATAAATTAAAATACTTTTCGTATATTTTTATTCGGTGGGATATGAAGAAATGTTAGCTGCTGCAACTCAAGCGTATTCCCAATCTACTTTAGGTTCATGTGATGATGCAACATGTAGTCCTCATTCATCAGCTCCGCCAGTTGATACGAATCAGATTTAATATGCAGTTATTGATGGAAAGGAGAAGCCCATTTATGGCATCGATTCATCGACATCACCATTCTACTCACGTAGATGACCAGATTATGAAGCTAAATTTTCAGGACCATTTTAGAATTTGTTCTTGAAGATGGAGGAATTTAAGGACGTGATGCAAAATGCGATACAGTATCAGTTGGCTTATACCGATGACACATGATCAATTATGAGGATGATAGGGATGAGTTGCATATGCATTTTAACTGGCTTACAAAGATGTATCAGGAAGGATGACTGCAGTTCAACCATGATGATCTAACTCGAATTATTTGGCGTAATGCTCCAGCTACAGCATCTACTCCATCACCTACAACAACACCTATAGCAACTACATCAGGACTAGAAGCAGCAGATAGCTCTACCCTAGTAGACGACATCTCACCATGTGGATTAGATACGTCACAACATAATGATTATAAAACAAGGTTGGATGATTGAGTGTAATACACATTTTTTTTCAATGCCTTAAATTTGATTTTGGATTTCATTTTTTTATTTTCTCTTGATGTATTTAATATATATATGCCTTATCTATATTTGTTTGCTGGGGTTAATTAGATTTTTTTGTTGTATTATATGTATATGTTTCTACAACAACTACATCAAAACTAGAAAAAAAAATTTAGTCGATAATAACCAACTGAATTGCAACCAAAAATTGACCAAAATTTTTAAATATGAATGGTCGATAAAAGGTCACCAAATAGTTGATAATACTTTTGGAGATCAATTACCGACCAATAATTTTAAAAGATTTTGGTCAATTTTTGGTCCTAATTTTTTCAGTTATTACCGAGGATTTTGTGACCATTTACTAACCTAATGTTTTTGGTCGAAAATTGATTGGAATATAGTCGGAAATTATTTGCCGATAAATGTATGTAAATTGTCGGTAATTACTGACAATTTGGAGACCATTTTCCAACATAATTATTTTGGTCAGATAATGGCTAGAATATTGTCTGATTTTGTTTGTTGGTAAATGGTTTGTAGTCAGTTGGCAATTACAAAATATTAGTAGACTACTTACTAACCAACTACTTTTGGTCAAATATGGTTGGAATTTAGTTGGTAATTGTTTGTTGGTGAATAGTCTATAAAAGGTCGTTAATTACCGACCATTTGGAAACCAATATACCAACCTAATTATTTTGGTTGGAAAATTGCATGTATATAGTCGATAATTATTTGTGGGTAGAGGGCCAGTAAATGGTCAATAATTTACCGACTGACTAATTTTTTATTGGTAAAAAATTAGCAATGAGCAAAATTGCGACTTAATATTTTGGTCGGTAATTGGTCGCTATTTGGTTTACTGACCAAAAAATACTGAATTAGCGACCAAATAATTTGTCGGTAATTCGGTGAATTTTAGTAGCATAATATACTATTTTTCATTTTATTATTCTTATTATTCTTATTCTATTTATTCTTATTATTCTTTTTATTATACTTATTCTTCTTATTCATCATAACCTTCTTACTCTTGTTATTCTTCTTATTCTATTTATTCTTCTTATTCTTCTTTTTTTCTTATTCTTCTTATTCTTCATATTCTTCTTATTTTTTTTTTTAATTCTTCATTATTCTTCTTTTCTTCTAATTGTTCTTATTCTTTTTATTCTTCTTATACTTATTATTCTTTTTATCCTTCTTATTCTTCTTAAGTCTTCTTAAGTCTCTTATTTTTTTTAATTTTCTTATTCTTCTTATTTATTTTATTTTTTTATCCTTCTTATTCTTCATATTCCTCTTATTCTTCTTATTATTCTTATTCTTTCTTTCTTCGTATTCTTCTTATTCTTCGTATTCTTCTTATTCTTATTTTTCTTTTTATTCTTTTTATTCTTTTTATTCTTTTTCTTCTTCTTATTCTTCCTATTTTTTTATCATTATTATCGTTCTAATTCTTGTTTATATTTCGTATTCTTTTTATTCTTCTTATTGGATGTATACTTCTTATTCTTCTTATTCTTCTTATTCTTCTTATTCTTCATTATCTTATTATTCTATTTATTCTTTTTTTTCTTCTTATATTTCTTATTCATCTTATTCATCGTATTCTTTTTTTTCTTATTATTCTCCTTATTATTTTTATTCTTCTTATCATTTTCTTCTTCTTACTCTTTTTATTATATGTACTCTTTTTATTCTTCTTATTATTCATTAGTTTTCTTATTCACCTTATTCTTATTATCCTTATTTTTCTTCTTATTTTTCTTATTCTTTTTATTCTTGTTATTCTTCTTATTCCTCTAATTCTTCTTCTTATTATTCTTATTATTCTTATTCTTTTTTATTTTCTTATTCTTCTTATTCTTCTTATTCTTCTAATTCTTTTTATTCTTCTTATTAGTTTTATTCTCCTTATTCTTATTATTATACTTATTCTTATTATTCTTCTTAATATTTTTATTCATTATATTATACATATTCTTCATATTCTTCTTAATATTTTTATTCTTTATATTATATTTATTCTTCTTAATTTTCTTATTTTTCTGATTCTTCTTATTCTTCTTATTTATATAATTTTTATTATTCTTATATATCTCTGTATTCTTCTTTTTCTTCTTATTCTTCTTTTTCTTCTTAATATTCTGTTTCTTCTTCTTCTTCTTCTTATTCTTCTTATTCTTCTTATTCTTCTTATTCTTTTTATTTTGCTTAATCTTCTTATTCTATTTATTTTATTTAATTTTCTTATTCTTCATATTCTTTTAAGTCTTCAAACTCTTCTTGTTTTGCTAATTCTTATTATTCTAATTATTCTTATTCTTTTTTTTCTACTTATTCTTTTTATTTTTTTTATATTTTACTATATGTATAACTATGAAAACTGTATACATAAATATATGTAAATATATAATTTACAAAATATATTTAAATACATATTATATATTAGTATATAAAATTGTATTTAACTATATATATAACTATACACTAGGAAGAATTGAAATGGAATTCTATAGGCGTGTCCGAGTGTGAGACACGTGGACACGTGCAAGACACGCATCGGATACGTGTCTAATATGCCACGTGGTATATCGAACAGACACATTGAATGTCATATCCATGCTAATGATGCCGAGTGGCCGATGATGCCGAGTGGCTGATGACACCGAGTGGCCTACGATGCCGAGTGGCCAATGACATTGAGTGGCCAATTCTATGGGGCAGTGGGGGAGGGGCGGTGTGTGATAAGATAAAAAAAATATTTTTTTTCTTTAAATTAGATAATTATAAAATATTATTTTATAAAATAAGATTATTATAAATATTATTTTATAAAATAAAATAAAATATTTTTATTTTATAAAAAACATATTTTTATTTTATAAAATAAAATATTTTATTTTTTTTTATTTTATAAAATACCTAATATTTATAAAGATACCTATAAATTATATTTTATATTATTTTATCAATATTTTTTAAGAAATATATTTATAAAGATATTTATAAATAAGATAGACATATAAATAGATAAATAGATATATAGACAGACATATATATATATATATATATATATAGATTGATTGATATATAGATAGACAGACATATAGATATATAGATACATAGACAGACATACAGATAGATAGATAGATAGATAGATAAATAGAAGATAGATATACAGATAGAAAGATAGGTAGATATGTGAATAGATAGATACACATATAGATAGATATATAGATAGGTAGATATATAGATAACATCTATGTATTTATTTTTAAGAAAGACTGAATATTACTCATTTGTTAAATTCTTATAAATTTTAGTAGGGGAAAACATCTATGTATTTATTTTTAAATATTAATTTTTTTTTTAAGTTTAATGAACAAATTTATATTTTTTATTATTTTTCAAGATTTTCCAATTTTGTTTTAATTATTTTTTTAAAACTTTCCTATAATTATAAATTTTTTTTATAATTATAATAATATTAATATTAAATAGTTTATTCGTCAATTCAGATATTTTTGAAAATATTTTCTATTTTATCATACAATGAATTTATTTACATTTATATTAGTAGAAATTTTAATATATGTTAATTTAATATTTAAAATATCGAAAAAAATTATTATACTTATTGAATTAAGTATTTAATGTTGCTTTCATACAAAATTTTATGTTTCTTGATTAAAAATTATAAAACAATTTTTTGTATAATTTTTTTAAAAAATTAATACATCATAAAAATAGTTATTTTAGTCCTTATTAATATAATTTTTTTTTGTATTTTTATATTTTTTAAATTATTTATTTATAATATCATTTTTTTATAATTTTACGAGGAGAATGTATCTTTCAAGGATCGCTCATCTATAGATCATTCACATACATTTAATAAATAAATTAAAATATTAAAACTAATAATAAATTAAAAAATTAATTAATTAAATATTTGCTAGGGAAATTCCATCACTAAATCTGGTCCCATGTTTGGGATTTAATTAGCTAGGAAAGTTCTATCGCTAAATTCATTACTATATTCCGAATTTAATTAGCTAGGGAAGTTCCGTCACTAAATCCGTCACTAAATCCGGCGATATATTCTGGATTTAATTAGCTAGGGAAGTTCCATTACTAAAGTCCATCACTATATTCTGGATGTAATTGACTAGGGAAGTTTTGTTGCTAAAATCTGTTGGTAAATTTAGTATGTAATTAGTAAGGGAAATTCCATCGCTAAATCCGTCATTATATTTCGGGATGTTATTAGCTAGGGAAATTCTGTCGCTAAAATCCATCGCTATGATATAGATATAATTAGCTAGAGAAATTACATCACTAAATCAATTACTAAATTTTTGATTTTATTAGCTAGAGAAATTTTGTTGCTAAATTTATCGCTATATTCAATATTTTATTAGCTAGAGAAATTCCGTCACTAAATCCATTGCTAAAGTCTCTGCTTTTCTTGAGCAAAATTTATGAAAATATTCCATCGCTATTCCACCACTAATCCATTGCTAAATTCCCTGCTTTTCCTGGGCGAAATTTATGAAAATATTTTGTAGCTAATCTATCGCTAATCCTTTGATAAATTCTTCACTTTTCTTGAGTGGAATTTATGAAAATGTTCCGTCATTAATATGTCACTAATCCATTGCTAAATTTCATACTTTTCTTGAATGGAATTTACGAAAATATTCCATCGCTAATCCGTTGCAAATTTATTACAAATTTTTATTTTAATGAAAAATCATAAATTCCTTGATATTCCCAAGCTAATCCCTCACAATTTAGCTAGGAATTGATCACTAGCTAAAATTCCCTAGCTAAATAAACATTTTCTTGTCGTGTAGCATAATATATAAATGCATATATATACAAAAGTATATTTGACTATGTATAAATATTCGACAAAAAACTCTTGGTATTAGGTTGCTTCAATGTTTTTATACTATATCGATTATTACTCAATTCACCATAGTTTTATATAGTGCAATTATTTCAAAAAATTATAAATAGAATTATTTGGAACAATAAGCATTAAAACTCAATCTCATTATTTGTACAACATAGAAAAGCCCAGAATGACTTATGTATGAAATAAGAAGCAATACAACATAAGCTTATGTATGGGAGTAATACCCATTCCAAATTGATTGCAATGAAGAATAATCATCTTCTTACATCACTTTGAAAAAAAATAGAAAAAAAAGTCAATTTATCAAAAGTAACCTATATATGTGAGGTGCTAGGGAAGATTCTCTTGCAACCCCAGCAAATAAACTCAACATAACTAGATTGATGACCATAAAAACTTTAACAGAAACCTGGAGCTCCCTAGCCATAACATCAGATCCATTGCCAATGAGATCACTAGAAACCACATATTCCAAAACATCAGATATCATAAAATTAGAAATGCGGCATCCTTTGAGAAATACATTCAATAATTGAAAAATAAAACAAGACAATAAAATGAAGCATCCAAATAAGCATCCAAAGCTCAAGGCAAAGCACAATTCTTGCTGCACCAGGGAAAAAAACTCATTTTTGTTAATTTTTTGCTACAATATCAGTGACACAATTGGTTTCTTTTCAAATATGAACCATAAAAATTAAACAAACAATCAAAACAAAATTGAATATTACAAGTCCGGAGCCTAGCATGCAGTACCAAAATCTTATAAAAAATAGCTTGCACACATCTTGCATCTTTTAAAAAACAAATAATTAGAGCCTAGCATGTAGTACCATAATCTTTTAAAAAAAAGCTTGCATACAGCTTGCAATTGCATCTTTAAAAAAATAAACAATCAAAGCCTATCATGCAATACCAAAATCTTGAAGGTGGCAAACTACATCACCAGAGCAATGCATGAGATCCACTGAACTTCTAGTGCTTTGCACAAATTGCATACTCCATTTAGAAAAGAAGTTTATAATATTTCAATTCATAGCATTATAGCACATTAAATTGAAATCAAATAAAATTAATAACATAATTACGAAAATTGATTTGTCATCCCTCTGAGGCAGATGATTATTCCAATCTCCATGTTTCAAAAGGTAGCTGCAACAAAACAACAAAAACAAAAAGCCAACAAAAAGTGAAAGACACGTTGAGTGGAAAGGAAAAGGCATCGTGGAGACAGAGACCAATGTGAGGTAGAAATCTGGCATAATAAGCTTCTAGATCAGGTTAGGTCATTAGGAGTAACCCTATATTTGAACCATGGCACTGATGACCAATCAAATAGCATTCTGATTCGCTTCTCCAAAATTGAATGCTAATAATGATATAAAGATAAAACACATAATTCATGATACTTTTATGCAAGACTTTTTAAAATGAAAGTTTCATGCAATTTTAATCACACAAAGACTAAATGTACCAAAACAATACTAGCATCGTACCAAAATACCAGCACTATATTGTGCCAACTGATGTAGACACTACTGACATAGATCACCAGTTGGTTCTAGATTACAAGATTCACATCATCGCACATCAAATGGCCACACCATGCCCAACCATCAAGGAGTCTCTAGATGCTAGATTTTAGGTGCTAGGAGAGAATGGAGGAGGGAGCGATAAGGCTTTGCCGCATGACCTCGCCTCCATTGCAGCCATTTTATCACAGCTGAAGTGAGTCAACAACTAGTTGGACCAAGCAGTTCAAATGGAAGAAAACTTTACTTGGCAGAGATAGACAAGGTGAAGCATAAGATCTATGATTTTTTTCATCCATGATGTTGGAACCACTCCAGAAAGCTCATAGTAGGTTGCTTCTCCATTCCATGCTTCTTTTATCCTCCTCTTGATTTTCATTGCTCAATCTGTTGCTAAGAATTTGTAGATTTTCATCATGTTTTATGAAACTGTGCACCAGCATCTATCATAGAAAGAGAGAGAGAAAGAGAGAGAGAGAGATCATCCCAGTGCAATGTGTAATTTTCTTGCCTACTACTATAAAAATTTTATCAATCTTAGTTTGTGAAGAACATATTTCTATGAGTTCATGCACACTGAATGTACAGACATGCCTTTCTTCTACTTGTTCAGCTTTCTTGTTAGCACAACTATTAAAAAATAGCTTTTACACAACTTAATCAATGACATATCTTGTTTTTATTTGTTTTCATCTACATGTATCTAGATATATACATTTATCAACTAAGTTCACCTAAAGTAGGTTGAACACACACACACACACAAATGTATGTATGTATATATATATATGTATATGTATGTTTGTATGTGTATATATATGCATGTATGTGTGTGTATTTATATATATATATATATATATATATGTATAAGTCTTGATTTTGTGTACTGGCAAGTATCTTTAATGCATACCTATAGAAAAAGTTGTTTTTATGATTGTGTGTGTGTGTGTGTATGCACACACACACACACATATACCAACAAGCTGATTTCAAATAGTTGGGTTGATTTTATGTCTTTATGATATATATGTATACACATACATATATGTATGTATGTATAGGTCATGCTTTGATGTATTGGCAAGTGTCTTGATGCACAATTATCAATCTTATGTCTTTATGATATATGTGTGTGTGTGTGTGTGATGCCTTGATTTACTAACAAGTATTTTCATCCAAGGGCAATAAGTCTTGGGTTTGCAATTAATTAGATACATTGATACTGATTTGTAGGGATAAGAATGTCAATATATCAATTATTCATAGATCCCACATTAAGTGAGAGTATTATGCACTACATGAAATGTGGCTTTATGTGTGTGTGGAATATGTGTGTGTGTGTGTGTGTGTGTGATATGTGTGTGTGCGTGCGTGTGTTAGGTATTGAAGTAGTTAGGCAATGCAAGTTGGCATGACAAAACCACCTAAATTTCAGTTCTGCAAACATAAATAATATCACTATTAACTACTCCAGACCCACTACTTTTGCTTGAAGATTCCACTGCCAATTATATATCTCTATGCTTTTGATTTGGAACATAACTTCTTCTTCATTGTTCATGTCAAGGACATTATGGGAGACTTGAAATTTATTTAATTTGTTGATAAATTATTAAATGTGATTGTATTCATTTTTATTATGTGGAATATGGTAAATAAGAAGAATAAAAAGAATAAGAAGAATAATAATAATCAAAAGAATAAGTAGAATAACAAAAATATGAACAATAAGCACAATAAGAAGAATAAGAAGAATAAGAAGAATAAAATGAGTAAGAAGAATAAGAAGAATAAAATGAGTAAGAAGAATAAGAAGAATAAGGAGAATAAGAATAATAAGAAAAATAAGCAGAATACAAAGAATGAGAAAAATACGAATAATAATACGAATAAATAGAATAAAAATAATAAGTATAATAATTAGAATAAGAAGAATAAGAATAATAAGAAAAATAAAAAAAATAAGAAAAATAAGAAGAATAAAATGAATAAGAAGAATATGAAGAATAAAAAGAGTAAGATGAATAAGAAGAATAAGAAAAATAAGAAGAATAAGAAGAATAAAAAGAAAAAAAAGAAAAAAAAATACTACATGAAAAATCCTAAATAGCTAGGGAAAGATTCCTAGCTAAATATGGTTTTCCATCCCTAAAGTGAAATAATGACATATTAGCGATGGAAACTTTTTCAAGCTAAAGTGCTCGTTGCTAAAAATTAATGAGGGAAGAATTCCCTTGCCCAAAATTGTAGCGACGAAATATTCCCTAGCTAAATTAATTTTTTCCCTTACTAATTTTGATTGGAATTTAGTTCTTCAGAAAATTTTCCTGCTAAATTAGCAAGGGAAATGTCTCTAGCTAAATTAATGAAGGAAATTTTTCTAGCTATTTTCATTCTAAATTATTTTTACAATTTTAATTTTTTACAAAAAATTTAATTACATATTTTTAAATTTTTATATTAAATTTAATAAAACATAAACTATAAACCATTATTTATAATTAACAAAAAATAAAAGTAATTAATAAATTATTCTGATACAATATGTTACTTAATTAAATTAGAAACATAACAAATTTGATTACACATTTTTCTTCATCATTGTATCTAATGACAATGCATAATGTATAATTTGTCTGTGAAATTGATGTTACTTTCTCTCTCCCAGCTCCTCAAGATCTGCAAACTACTCTAGTATCCGAGTATGTCCCTCCATGTCCATCTGCATTGCTTTTTTTATTTATAGTCTACTTTTCCTCCCCACCACTAACTCCTTCTTCCTTTTATTTTCCAATGCCATTTTTGTATCTAGCTGCTCTTCCAACAACACTTTTTTTAACCTTGCGATTAATCATCCCATTTAAATTTAAAAGTATTATTATATCTGATGTTGTATTTTTTTACTCAAAGAAAAATCACCAGGTAGATTAATGATTCCATCCAGGGTGGTTGTTCACATGGTACAGAACTTACTGACATGAAGTAGTGCTTTGCCATGCTCTAGCAAACACTATTTTAGTAACCAGCCATCCTACAATTTCTTTAAACTGCCCATGCAAGTTAAAAAAAAAGAAGAGGAAAAAAAATAATTTCTATTAATTTTGCAAATGAAAAAGCTTAACGGATGAAAGAAAAAAATAATTGAAGTGCAGAACACCAACACGCTCGAGAAGTTCATTCAAGGGGGATCCCATCCTGATTTCATCCTGGTGTGCAACAAAAAAATGCAAAAAAGTTGATAAGCAAAGATGGATAGAAAATAGACACCATGCATCATCAACGAGGCTGATCAAGGCCAAGCCCACCGCAAGATGAGTAATAAAGGCATCACTGACTATGCCACTGCAATTAAATTTTGGGTTGAATCACTGACTATAAACTATTTGATCATGCCAACTTTTCAATATTTCTTTAATTTTCTTTTTATTTCTTGTTTCCTCCATACTTGTACTTCGTTGCAATTATAATAGCCCATCTAGCTCATCTGTACAACTTCACAAATTCAATGTAGTCCATCACCGATGTAATCTAATTCGCCTTGATAAGAAGGGTATACACCCAATCCAGCCAACCAAATCAAATTAAAAAGAAAAAAAAACAAAAACTTTCACAACTCAATGCTATGCCGAGCCTATTACAAGCTCATAGAGAACCCAACAATTCGCCTCTTCCTTGTATTTGAGGTCATAGAGCATCTTATCCAGCTCATAAAACTCAGATGCATGAACATCCACCCCTATGGATCACATATGGCATTGACGTAGTTGGAATCAAGGCCTAAGCCTTGTGAGTAATGATTTCAATAACACACAGTGAGTGTGAAATTGTGTTTAAAGCATAGCACATATTGCGTGGGCAATCATGGTAGCTCGTGCATAGTGGATGTACTTCTTTTTCTAGGGGATTTACAGCACTTTCTGGCACAGCCCCCCACCCGCTCCCCCCCCCCCCCCAAAGTTTAGCTTTCCCTGGGGTCACTTTTGATACCATGTAAAATAGTAAATCACAAAACATAAAATAAATATAACACACTTGATGAATAACCTCATACAAACAATGCCCTTATGTAACATATTATTTTTATTAGGGAAACTCACAAAATGAATGCTCACATTAATATCATCATAAAAAAAACACAATAATAAAGAAACTACAAAATTAAAAACTACAACAAAAATTATGTCATATTGTTTAATATATACAAGATATCATGATCAAAAAAATGTGTTAAGCAAGTATCATATTTTTTACCTACAACAACAAATAAGGAGGTTGTGGTGTTTTGTTCAATTATTTTTTTGTTGTTTCTTTAGGATGGGATTTATCTCAAGTGTGAACACCATTGTGACATGCCTCTGTAGATGCAAATGTTTTGACATTAATTTTTGTCGAGTAAAAATTGACTAAGTAAGTAGGCAAAAATTGTTCTCACAAGATTTCTAAATTTCGATGAAAGACAAAGAGAAGAAATCCAGTTGGCAGGAATATGAGTACCAACATCAGAAAGCATGGGAATTCCCTAAGTTTGAATGAGAAGAGACACTCTGGCCAGAAGCATGTCGTTCTCATCCTTGCAAAAACTACCAAAGTAGAAGAACTAGACATTTTCTAGATCCTCAAACCCCTGTCGCATCTTTTTATTATCATCCCAACAAACCAAACCAAAGGATGGATGCAGTGAGACTCACTTATCATGCACAATCGACAGCACCATGCAGAGCAGTCTCAAAAGATGATCTTTGATGTGAATAATATCATCAGAGTTCAGACACCCAAATTTTAGCTCATTGCTCCACCTCAGAAAAACCATGAAACCCTATAGAAGTAAAAACAAAATAAAAAGATCAATTTTTCATTGTAGCCCAGCATCAATTGAAGGACTTACTTCTTGACTGAGTACATACAACATTAGCAGCTTTGGAAGGTAGAACAGCCAAAGATAATTTTCACATGATATCAAGATAACAATGGTAAGAGGGAATCTCATGAATGACACATTTGTTAATAATGAACTCATGCAAGTCTAGCTAAGCATGGCATAGCTTCAAGCTTAAGAGAGAACCCAACTCACTTCCAGAGGTTCGACGTTGATAAATCACTACCATCTCATCAGTAGCACAAGCTGGATCACACCACTATACCTCTTCAGAAGACAAAAAACACACCATAAACCAAATCCTCATGCTTCGTGAGAGGATTGTGTGGAACAAAAATTAATGGTCTTGAACGAAGCATCTCCAGAATGGTGTGCTTGGAATTGGTCATTTCCTCCCCTATAAATCTATATAGCTTAGACATTTGAGATAGGCTGTCACACACATAAATGCAACCAAATAAGCAACATGTTATGTGTGTGTGTGTGTGTGTGTGTATCATATATGTGATTCAGATAGTACTATGAAATTAGAGGCAGTAGATTATTGTTACCACAACTACCAATGTTTCTGGAGTGACACCATCTTCATCACTAGTCATTTTTTTTTCAAAATAATTGTCAATGTCCTATGGTCCACTCTCGAAGTGTGCTTGTGTGTGTCAGTCATGCCTCAATGTGTAAGGCATGTTAATTCTTCCTACAAAAACTTTGAATTTAACAACATATCAATTGATAAAGTAGAGAACATGGCACCCAGCAAAATATAAGCAATATCACAAACCTTGTGCTCTTCAATAAGTGATCCTAATTCCTCCTCCAAAAACTCATCAGGTAGAACACCATCCATAAGGCTCTCAAGCAGGAGAACTTTATCCTTCCTTGTCTACCCTATTATGGAATTGCATTATCTCTCATGCTTGCACTACTATACTAGATGATTGAGCCGCAATATCTTGAAATTTTGTTGCATCTATTATCTGTATGCGAGCAATGAGGGAGAAGGAAAAGATGATAGAGATACCTAGGTTCTCTATCAAAGCTGTGCTGGGACTACATTGAATTTGGATTGTAATTATTTCATCATAGATGCTAATTTATGAATTTTATTTTTAATAATTAATTATATTATTTAATAAATAAATAAATAAATGGTTAATAGTTTATGAATTAATTATGGTTATTTTTTGTATTATTATTTCTAAATTAATGAAATAAATTTCAGAAATAAAAAAATTTATTTATTATTATAACAACGGAGAAAAAAAATAATATTACTAATAACCATGAAAACATTTAATTAGTAATCAAATATTCATATTATTTCATTTATTAAAAAACATATTATTTCAAATAACCAAAAAAATACATTTATAGGCATTTATATAGTTATAACTTTTTATGAATTCAATATGTTTTTATGAATATAATATGAAATACATTTATAGGCATAAAAATTCATAATATTTGATATAATTTATAATTTACAAAATTTCTAAAATAACTTAAAGTGAGAAGAAGATCATAAAAAAAGATATATTTATTATTTTAATAAGAATGAAATATAAAAAAATAATATTAAAAATCTTAATCAATGTTTTAATTCTTATAAAATTAAGTGTTTATAGGGCTAAAAATAATTTTAAATAATTTTATGACAAAAAAAATATCATAAATAATATTTTAAATAACTCTTTTGAAACCCTAAAAAACACTTAAAGTGTTATTTTAATAAGCACATAAATATATATTTTTATAACTCATTAAAAATTTATGGATATAATTAACACATTTATGTATTTATCTTTAAATATCATTTGAAAGAGTAAATGCTGACTTGTCACTATGAATGGTCATATGATCAAAAACTTATTCATTTAGATCAACCATCACCTTTCTCATCCATATTTCTTGTTTAATTTATAGTTATACATATAGTAAAATACAATCATATATAATTATATGTTATTATACATATAGTATAAATAATTACAAATATTTATATATAGTTAAATATATATATATATATATATATATATATATTCATACAAGTAGTTATATGTAGTTATATATAAATGTATAAAATGTTATTAACAAATATATAGATTTACATATATGTATACATTGTTATAAATATAGTTATATTTAATTATAAGAAGTTTTATATAATTATACAAATACTTTTAAATAGTTATAAGAAGTTTTATATAGATTTACAAATAATTTTTTGAATTTTAAAAATTATTAATGATATCAAATAATATGAAATTTTATGCCTTTAAAATTATTTCATATTATCTTCATAAAAATTAATATGATTTCTTGAAAATTTATAACCATAAATATAAATTTTTATATATAGTTTAACATTAAGAGTATATTATAACTCTTAAAAGAGTGGCTAGAAGACAAATCATCTTTTCATGTATGTCTTATTATATGAAATTTGTTAATTTTGTAGCTATTTGATATTTTTTTATAAGGCTAAACATATATTTTTTAAATTTATTTATATATTTATTGTTTAATTAATATTAAAATAAAAAATTGTAAGGTGTTTTTTTTCATGTGTACCTTGCTACACTCACATTATATATTTATTTATCTATCCATCTATCTGTCTATTTGTTAATCTATCATTCTATCTATATGTCTAACTATCTATTTATATATATATATATATATTTATCGTTCTATCTATCTACATGTCTATGTGTCTGTCTATCAATCTATTTGTCTGTCTATCTGTTTAACTATCTTTATGTATGTAAGTCTATCTATCTATTTATCTATCTACCACTCTATCAAGCTATCTTTCTATCTATCTTTCTATCTATCTTTCTATCTACCTATTTAGCTATCTAGCTATTTGTCTATCTATTAATCTATCTATCTATCTATTAATCTATTTTTTTATCTGTCTATCTAGCTATCTATCTATCTATCTATTTGTCTATTTGTATATCTGTCTATATGTCTGTCTATCTATCTATCTATATGTCTATCGTTCTATCTTTTTATCATTCTATGTTTCAATTTGTTTGTTTATTTATTTGTTTATATGTCTGTCTATCTATGTATCTATTTGTCTATCTGTCTATTTGTCTATCTGTCTAGATATATATATATCTGACAATTTGTCAATCTATTTATCTATCGATTGATCTATCTATCTATCTTTAAATCTCTTTCTATAAATATCTATTAGTCTATTTGCATATATGTCTATCTGTCTATATATCTATCTGTGTATATCTCTATTTGTGAATCTGTCTATATGTTTATCTATCTATCTGTCAATCTGTCTATCTATCCATCACTCTCTCTATCTATATGTCTATATGTCTATCTATATATCTATCTACTAGTGTATTTTTCTATCTTTCTATATATCTATCTGTCTATCTATCTATTTTTCTATCTCTCTATCTATTTTTTGATCTATCTGTCTTTCTATCTATATATCTATATATCTATCTATTTTTCTGTCTATCTATCTATTTGTTTATCTGTCTATCTATCTATCTATTTTTCTATCTTTCTGTCTATTTATTTATTTGTCTATCTATCTATCTAGCTAACTATTTGTCTATCTATGTATCTATCTATATATCTATCTTTTTACCTATCTTTTTATTTATCTATCTATATATCTATATATCTCTCTATTTGTTTGTCTATTTATCTATATGTCAATCTATATATCTATATATATGTCAATCTACCAATCTGACTATTTGCCTATATGACTATCTACCTACCTACCTACCTATTTAAATATCTATCTATCTATCTATCTATATGTTTGTATATCTATTAATCTGTCTATCTTTGTATAAATTTATCTGACTTCTTATTTGAAAATCTAGCTATTTGTCTATCTATCTATCTATATGTATATCTGTCAATTTGTCTATCTGACTTTCTATCTATCTAGTAATTTATCTATCTATCATTCAATCTATTTGCCTATTTTTCTATATATCATTCAATATATTTGCCTATTTGTCTATCTATCTACCTATCTAACTGGCTATCTATCTATCTATGTATATATCTATCTATCTATATGTCTATCTATGTATCTATCTATCGATATGTCTATCTATCTATCTATCAATGTGTCTATCTATGTATTATCTTCTACCATTGTATCTATCTATCTATCTATCTAACTGGCTATCTATCTATCTATGTATATATCTATCTATCTATATGTCTATCTATGTATCTATCTATCAATACGTCTATATATCTATCTATCAATGTGTCTATCTATGTATTATCTTCTGCCATTGTATCTATCTATCTATCTATGTGTCTGTCTATCTATCTATCTATATATCTTGCTATGCATCTAACTATCTATCTTTCTATCTATTGATATGTTTATCTATCTATTTGTCTATTTATTAATTTATCTATCTATTTATCTATCTATGTGTCTATCTATCTATATGTTTATATGTCTATCTTTCTATCTTTCTATCTATCTTTCCTTCTATATTATATCTATTTATCTCTCTATTTTCTATCTTATTGTCTATCTATCTGTTTATATGTATTCTACCTATCTGTATATCTATCTATTTATCTATCTTTTTATCTATCTATTTGTTTATCTGTCTATATATCTATCTATCTATCGATTTGTTTATCTATCTATATATCTATCTGTCTATCTCTCTATTTGATTATATGTCTATTTGTAAATCTATTTGTCTTCTATTTATCTGTCTATCTATGTATCTATCTATTTATCTATCAATCTATCTTTCTATCTATCTCTCTATCTGTATATCTATCTATCTATCTAACTAACAATTTATCTGTCTGTCTATATATCTGTCAATTTATTAATCTATCTGTCTATCTATCTATCTATCTGTCTATCTATCTACATATCTATCTTTCTATTTGCATATCTAACTATCTATCTATGTGTCTTATATTTATCTGTCTATCTATCTTTCTATCTATCTATGTGTATTTCTATTTGTCTATTTGTCTATCTATATCTCTATCTATAAGACTAAATGTCTATATGTCTAAATGTCAATTTATAAATCTATCATTTTGTATATTTGTCTATTTGTCTATCTATCAATATCTCTTTCTTTCAATGAATCAATCTAACTTTCTTTCTATCTGTCTATCTATTTATTTATCTATCTATCTTTATATTTATCTATTTGTTTATATGTCTATCTATCTATTTATCTATATATCTATATGGCAATTTGTCTATCTTTCTATGTGTCTATCAGTCTATCTATGTATTTATCTATCTATCTATCTATCTATTTATCTATAAATGTGTCTATTTATTGATCTATCTTTCTCTCTATTTATCTAAATATCTATATGTCTTTCTGTCTATCTATCTATCTATCTACCTATCCATATATCTATCTATCTATCTATCTATTAGTCTATCTGTCTATCTTTCTATGTGTCTATCTATGTATTTGTTTATATGTCAATTTGACTATTTGTCTATTTCTTTATTTGTCTATTTGTCTATCTATCTCTCTATCTGTCTATTTATTTATCTATATATCTGGCTATCTACATATTTGCTTTTCTATTAATTTTTCTATCTTTTTATTGTGTATTTGTCTATCTATTTATTTGTCTGTCTATCTGTCTATCTATATATCTTTCTATTAGTCTATCTATCTATCTATCGATATGTCTGCCTATTTGATTATCTATCTGTCTATGTCTATCTATCTATCTATCTACCTATCTATATATCTATCTATTTGTCTATCTATCTATCTATTTGTCTATCTATCTATCTATTTATCTATCGATCTATCTATTAGTGTATCTATCTATCTGTCTATGTGTCTATCAGTCTATTTAGTAATTTGTCTATTTCTCTATTTGTCTATTTTTCTATATATCTATTTATTTCTCTATCTTTCTATATATTTATCTATCTATCTGCCTATCGACATATTTGGTTTTCTATCTATTTATCTATCTATCTTTTTATTGTCTATTTGTCTATCTATTTATCTGTCTATCTATATATCTTTCTATAAGTCTATTTATCTAAATATCTTCCTATTTGATTATCTATCAGTCTATGTCTATTTATCTATCTATCTAACTTTCTATCTACCTATCTATTTGTCTATCTACCTATCTATTTGTCTATCTGCCTATCTACCTACGTGTCTATCTGTCTATCTGTTTATCTATAAATTTGTCTATATGTATAATTCAATAATTCTAGATGTCTAACTATCTATCTATCTATCTATGTATTTATCTATCTGTGTATTTATCTATCTCTCTAATTATCTATCTATCTATCTATAAATAAATATATCTATCTATTTGTCAATATACAAATCGATCCATTAATATATCTATATATCTGTCTAACTCTATATGTCTCTATCTGTATACTATCTATCTGTATATAGGTCTATCTGTCTATCTCTCTAATTGTCTATCTATCTATCTACTAGTGTGTGTATATATATATATATATATATATATATATATATATATATATATATATTTGTCTATATGTCAAACTATCAATCTATATATTTATCTATCTATCACTATCTAACTATTTATTTATCTATTTATTTATTTATCTATATATGTATTTGTCTATCTAGCTATCTATCTATATGTTTAAAATCTCTATATATATCTATCTATTTATCTGCCTTCTGTCTATCTGTCTGTCTGTCTATCTGTATGCATGTTTGTTTGTCAATATGTCTATTTGTCTATCTATTTGTTTGATTTTTTGTCTGTATATATATATATCTATATATATTGTTAAATATCTGCTATCTATCTATCTATCTAATGATCTATCTATCTATATTTCTTTATTTATCTATCTATATATAAATATATCTATCTATCTATCAAACTTTCCATCTATCTATTGATCTATCTTTGTATCTATCAATCTATCTATCTATTTGGGTATTTTCAATCTATCTATCTATTTATCTTTTAATCTATCTATCTGCATAAACTTCTATCTCTCTGTTTGTCTATCGATTTTATTTATCTATCTATTTGTCAATTTGTCTATTTGTCTATCTATCTATATATATGTCTATCTATTTATCTATATATCTTTCTGACTATCTGAGTTTCTATATATATATATATTTATCAATCTATCTATCTATTTGTTTATCTATTTATTTATCTCTATCTGTCTATCTATTTATCTGATTATCTCACTAGTTGTCTATCAATCTAATAGTCTAGCTCTCTATCTATTTATCTTTCTATCTGTCTATATATGTATCTATTTGTATATCATTCTATCTGTCTATCTATCTATCTATCTACGATCTATCTATTTGTCTATCTATCTATCTATCTGTCTATCTTTCTATCAGTTTACCTGTGTATATATGAATCTATCTATCTATCTGTCTATATATCTATTGTCTATATATCAATCTATCTATAAATCTATCTTTATATCTATCAATTTGTCTATCTATCTAACTATCTATCTATCTCTCAATCTAACTTACTATCTATCTATATGTCTTCGGTCTATCTATCTATCTATTTATTTGTTTATCTAATTATCTATCTATATATCTATCTATTTATTTGTCAATATAACTATTTGGTTATCTGCCAATCTATCTATTTGTCTTCTATTTATCTATCTATCTATCTATCTAAAAATCTATCTATTTGTCTATCTGTATATATATATATATATCTACCTATCTATTATGTCTATCTTTTTATCTTTCTATCTCTCTATCAGACTATTTGTCTATGTATCTATTTGTCTATCTATCTTCGATATATCTATCTATCTATCTATCTATCTATATGTCTATCTATCTGTCTATCTGTCTATATATCTAACTGTATATCTATCTATCTGTCTACATGTATATCTATCTATCTATCTATCTATTTGGCTGTATATGAGTCTCTTAGTCTATCTATGTATTTGTCTATCCATCTATCTATCTTTCTTTCTATATGACGATCTATATATTTATCTGTATCTATTTATCTATCTACCTATCTCCATATCTTCCTATAGTTATATATATATATCTATCTATCTGTCTGTCTGTCTGTCTATCTATCTAGTCTTCTATCTTCAATCAATCTAGTTGTCTATATGTATATCTTTCTATTTGTCTATCTATTTATTTGTCTATCTATCTGTCTATTTGTGTATATATCTATCTATCTATCTTCCTATCTACTTATCTACTTATTTGTCTGTCTATCTATCTGTTTGTCTATGTATATATCAATCTATCTATCTAACTAGTTACCCAACGATCTCTCTATATATCTATCTATTTATATATATATCTATCAACTATCTATCTATCTATTTGTCTGTCTGTCTATCTTCTGTATATCTATCTAACTGTCTATCTATCTATTTATCTTTATATATATATATATATATACTATTTATCTATCTGTATATCAGTCTATCTATCTGTCTGTCTATATATCTGTCTATTTATCTTCATATCTACCAACCAACCGTCCTACCTATATGCATATTTGTCTATCTGCATATCTTTCTATCTGAGGGTTAAGACAAGTAGATCCCCTATCACCTTCTCTTTTTAACATATACTTGGAGTTATTTATAGTTAGCTTGAAAACTAAAATAAATAGAGGGAAAATATACACTTTTAGGCAATATAGAGATACCCCTTCAGATTAGTTGTCTAGCTTATGCAGACGACATCATTTTATTCACCAATGGTAATAATAGATCCATAAAAAACCTAATGAAAATTTTTCAAACAATGGAAGAAGAAATGAGTCTTATGCTCAATAGAAACAAATGTCAATTTAAATAATCAAAAAAAGCTCCTCTCAGCCTAATACATAGGATAAAAGAAAATACAGACTTCTCTTACATAAAAAATGCTTTTTTATATCTTGGGTGCTCTTTATATGAAGGCAAGTTTAAATCAGACACTTAGATTTCTTGATTGTCAAGCCGAAGAACAAGATTGTGGGTTGGAAAATAGAATCGTTGAATATGAGCGGAAGAATTACACTCATAACATGTGTACTGCAAAATACATTAATGCACAACCTAATGGTGATGCAACCACCTAAATTCTTCATAAGAAAAATAGAAGGAGAAATAGCTAATTTTTTTTTGGGGAAAGAAGAACGGTAGAATGAATTTTCATTGAATTAAATGGAAAGATATTTCCTTTCCAAATGAAGAAACAAGGTTAGGATTTACTATGTTAGAGGAGATAGCATGTACATGCAAGAGATGGTGGAAGATAAAAGAGAATAATAATCTTTGGACATCAAATATGAGATCAAAATATCTAATTAACAATGACACTAACAGAATAAAAAACATTAGTAATGGATCTCAAATTTGGAAACAAACTTTAAGCCAAAAAGAAATGGTGGATAACCACTCTGTGCTTACTAAATATGGCTGGAAATGGAAGCTAAACGAAGAAGGTTCATTTTCCTTAAAATCAGCCAAGAATATAATCAGGAATACAAGATCTGCACAAGATTTATATGATTGGTGCTGGAACAATAATAATTCACTTAAAATACGTTTATTTTTATGGAAATCTATATCTAATATTATCCCATTAGATACCTGCATTCAAAAAAAAGGTATAAATCGAGCCTCTAGATGTGATTGTTGTAAAATAAAAATAGAAACCCTGAATCACCTATTCTCACAAGGTAAATAGCCTCAATGATATGAGAAATATTTGAAAAAGAAAAGAGGGTAAAGTATAAAAATCAATCTCTCAAAAAGGTTTAGGAAATGGATGAGGGGGCCTGATCTTAATTTGGTTCATATATGGCTCAAGAATACCATTCCACCGTTGGTGATATGGAATATTTGGAAAGCTAGAAACAAAAGTAGATATGAGGGTTCTGAAATGAGGGCAGAAGATATAGTATGCGAAATTAAAAAATAGCTAAAAATCACTTCAGAAGCTTTCCCATTAAAAAATATAACTTGCCTAGAAAATAAAGAATTTATAGATAAGTGGCATCTAAGGCTTCAAAAGCCCAAATCATTAAGCTTTACGAGTATACATTGGAATAAACCCCCAGGGGAATATTTGGCACTTAACATAAATGATAATTTTAAAAGAGAAATAGGTGTAGCAAGAGGCATGGGAATTCTCAGGCACTCATCTGGCAAGATGATTTGGGCATTCACTAGGAAGTTGGAATCTAATAATCCTATGCAATTTGAAATCTGGGAACTTTTGTCTAGATTAAAGAGATGCAAAGACAAGAAATTAAAGTACATTCAAATACAAACAGATTCAAGTATGTTAGTAGATATTATTAAAGGTCAGAGATTGCTTTGATAATACATAAATGACATAGAAGATATCATACAACTAGTTCACAAGCTAAATTGCAGTAGTATCTACATATTTAGAGAAGTGAATCAAGTAGCCGATAAACTAGCTAAAGAAGTAGAAAACTCAGGAAATCAGGTCTTTGATATTCAAAACATGCCCACTAAATAGAAAGGTTTACTCAAATTTGATGAAACAGGATATCCTATATTCAGGATAGTTAACACTTAAAACTAAGAATCCTTCAGGAAGCATATAAGTAAAAAGTGCTAGTATATTAATTAACCTTAAGTTCTTATGTGGGAGAACTCTAATGACATGGTAGGTTAAATTTAAAGAATAGAGGATTACAAGATAGGATTCTATACTGCATTATGGTAGGATTCATAAAATTTTCTGTAGGTGTTATGTGTTTAGTATCTCACTCTTGTGGGATGCTTAAACAGATTCTATTTGAGATCTTACAAAGAATTTATTGGTAGTTTTTTTTATGTTAATTAATGGATTAATGGTAGTGAGGATGATGCATGTGATGGGAGTGAGACATGCTATTGTTAGAAAGCAATAGCAAACTATGTAGTTTTTTCTTGAAAGAGCATGTGCCATAGTTAATGGAATGAAGATTATGTCACAGAGACAGAAGTAGTGAAAAAGATTTTTTTGATTGTTTTGTTATTTTGGGTAACAAAGATGCTAATGACTACTAAATACTGCTTCTATATGCAGTCTGAAGCTATAGGGAAGAGAATGGAAATGTAGTCAAATGTTTTGTGGTAATCTGTGAAAAGTGCAGGATAATGGCATGTGGTATGAGTATAGCATACTGGTTCTGTTAATCAGGATAAGGAAAATTATATTGGGTATTGATGAATGTTCCCACTAAATCAACAAGGGAGAGAAGTTAGAAGTGCGGAAAAGCTGGTCCAATATTAGCCATTCTGCAGTGATTGATAAAGATACATAGACAGAAGCAAGAATGGTGTAGCTTGTCCTGTTTGTCTGTTATTCTTAGTCTGTGTGTCTGTAAAAGAGAATAAGAAGCCCTAAGGGTAATTGAGAGTATGGCAGAAAATAGAGGAATCACAAAAAATAGCAATAATGAGCAGAAATTGAAGAGAGACTGAAATAATAGGAGGGTGGAAATTTAAAGGCATATAGAGGTGAAATTGGAAAGTATAAGCATAAGCTGCACAAAAGCACAAAAGAAATTAAACATACGTATCAAGACAACAGCTAAAAAGGATACTAAAGGCAGCTAAAGAAATCAAGAGGCTCATACATAAAGGTCAAGGAAACTTTAAGCATAAAGATTAAAGAAAAGGTAAGCAGAAAGTCAAAGCAGACATTATTGTTAAATTCTATAGAAACTAAAACTAGGACATTCTTATGAATTAAGAATTTAGGCATCTAAGATTAACAAGGATTTTACAATTGTTTGTTTTATTTCTTTAATTTTGCTAAGGGTGTAAAAAGGTAAAGGGTAGTATTAGCTTGTAACAATGTTATTCCTCCGCAAAAAGAGAAAGCTATTATAATTAATAAACAAACTTTATGAAAAAAGAAAAAATTAAAAAGAAAAAAAAATATTAAGAATAAGAAGAATAAGAAGAATGAGAAGAATGAGAAGAATAAGATGAATAAGAAGAATAAGAAGAATAAGAAAAACAAGAAGAATAAGAAGAATATAAAGAATAAGAAGGATAAGAAAAATAAGAAGAATAAAAAAAATAAAATGAATAAGAAGAATAATAAGAATAAATAGAATAAAAAGAACAATAAGAATAAAAAAAGAATAAGAAAAATAAGAAAAATAAGAAAATAAGAAAAATAAGAAAATAAGAAAAATAAGAAAAATAAGAAAAATAAGAAAAATAAGAAGAATAATAAGAACATGAAGAGTAAGAAGAAGAAGAATAATAATAATAAGTAAAAGATTAAGAAAAATAAGAAGAAAAATAAGAATAAGAAGAGACTAATAAGAATAATAAGAATAACAAGATTAAGAAGAATATGAATAATAAGTAGAATAAAAAAGAGTAAGAAGAATAAGAATGATAACAACAATAACAAAAATAAGTAGATTTAGAAGAATAAAAAAAAAATAAAAGAAGATAAAAATTAGAAGAATAACTAGAATAAGAAAAATAGGAAGAATAAAAAAAATTGAAAAATAAGAAAAACAAGAAAAACAAGAAAATGAAAATGAAGAAAAAGAAAAAAAAGAAAAAGAGGAGAAAGAAGAAAAAGATGAAGAATAAGAATAATAAGAATAAGATACAAGAAAAAGAAAAATAATATTAATAATAAGACAAAGAATAAGAATAATAAGAAGAATAAGAAGAATAAGAAGAATAATAACAGGGGGATGATAGTTTCTGTAATTAGATGCCATCTTCAAGTGTAATAGATAAATAGGATGGGCACCACGCAATAGCCCAATACTTCAAAAAAAATACACCCCCGAGAAAACCTAACTCCAACCGAAAGTAACCCTGATACTAAAGTGCATGTCAATGAGTTATTGAGGCAAATCAATTAAGATCGAAAGAAAATTGAAGAACTAAAGTTATAGTTTGTTCAGAAAATGATTCCGAGGCTACAGAATTCATCATCGACAAAGGTGATACCCAAAGAACTTTCAAAAATAAAATTTATTTCAATTCAAATGAACTTCTACCTAAAAATGAACTTGTGAATGATAAATCATTGGATGTTAGTGGATGTTTAAATGTTTTCGATGATCACAAAAAAAGATTAATAACAATAAGAAGAATAAGAACAAAAAGAAGAATAAAAAGAATTCAAAGAATAAGAAGAAATGGAAGAATAAGAAAAATAAGAAGATTCAGAAGAATATGAAGAATAAGAAGAATAATATCAATAAGAAGAATAAGAAGAATAAGAAAAATAAGAAAAATATTAAAAATAAAAAAATTTGAATTATAAGAAGAATAAGCAGAATAAGAAGAATAAGAAGAATAAAGAAAATATTAAAAATAAGAAAAATAATAAAAATAAGATAAATAAGAAGAATAAAATGAATTAGAATAATAAGATGAATAAGAAGAATAAGAAGTATACGAATAAAAAGAAGAATAAGAAGAATAAGGAGAATAAGAGAATAAGATGAATATGAAGAATAAGAAGAATATGAAGAATAAGAAAAATAAGAAATAAAGAAGAATAATAAGAATTATAAGAATTATAAGTATAAGAAGAATAAGAAATAAAGAAGAATAAAAAGAATAATAAGAATTATAAGTATAAGAAGAAAAAGAAAAATAATAAGAAGAATGAGAAGAATAAGAAGAATAAAATGATTAAAAAGAATAAGAAGAATAAAATGATTTAATAATAGGGAGAAAAGGAAGAATAAAAAGATTTAATAATTATTATGAGAATAAGAAGAATAAATAGAAATATTAAAAAAATTAACAAAAAGAAAAAGAAAAATAAGAAAAATTAAAAGGTTTCAAAAATAATATGAAATACAAGAATTAAAAGTTAAAGAAGAATATGAATAATAAAGTAGAATAAGAAGAATATAGAAATAACAAGATTAAGTAGAATAACTAGAACAAGAAGAATAAGAAGAATAAGAAGAATAAAAGGAATAACTAAAATAAAAAGAATATTAGGAATATGAACAATAAGATGAATAAGATGAATAATTAGAATAAGAAGAATAAAAAGAATAAAAAAATAAGATTAATACAAAGAATTAGAAGAATAAAAAGAATTAGAATAATAATAAGAATAAAAAGAAATAGAAGAATAATAAGAATAAAATGAATAATAATAAGAATTATAAGATTACAAATAAGAACAAAAAAATAATAATTAGTACAATAAGAAGAATTAGAAGAATATGAAGAATAAAAAGAATAAGAAGAATAATAAGTATAAGAAGAATTAAAAGAATAAGAAGATTACTAAAAATAAAAAGCATAAGAATAATAATAAGAATTATAAGTATAAAAATAATAAGAAGAATAAGGAATATATGATTAATAAAAATAAAAGAAAAAGAAGAAATAGAAGTATAAAAAAAATAAGAATAAAAAGATTACGAAGAAAAGAAATATTAAGAAGAATTAGAAGAATAAGAAGAATAAGAATAATAAAATGAATAAAAAGAATAAAAAAAAGAATAAGACGAGAAAGAAGAATAAATAAAATAAGAATAATAATAACAATAAAAAGAATAGGATGTATAAATAGAATAAGAAGAATAAGAATACAAAAAAGTAAGAAAGAATAATAATAATACGTATAATAGTTAGAATAAGCACAATAACTAGGATAATATGAATAAGAAAAATATCAAGAATAAGAAGAATAATAAGAAAAAAATCAATACAAAAAATAAGAAGAATAAGAAAAATAAAAAAATTATATTAATAATAAGAATAAAAATTTTAAGAATAAAATTAAAAATATGCAGAATAAGAAGAATAAGAAAAATAACATGAATAAGTAGAATAAGTAGAATAGATGTATAAGATGTATAAGTAGAAAAGAAGAATAAGAAAAAAATGATGAGTAACAAGAATACAAAGAATAAGAAGAATAAAAAAATATGAAAAATAAAAAGAAAAAGAAGAATTAAAAGAATATAAAGAATAAGAAGAATAAGAAGAAGAATAATAATAATAATAATAATAATAATAGTAAGAAAAATAAAAATAAAAAGAAGAAGAAGAAGAATAAAACAAGAACAATAAGAATAATAAAAATAAAAAGAAGTAAAATAAGAAGAATACATAAAAAAAGAAAAATAAGATATATAAGATGAATAAGAAGAATAAGAAGACAAAGTAGAATAAGAAGAATAAGATGAATAATAAAAATAAGCAGAAAAAAAAGAATATGAAAAATATTAATAATATGAATAATAAAAAGAATGAGAAGTAGTAGGTTAAGTAAAATTCAAAGAATATGCACATTATGAAGAATAAATATAATAATAATAATAAATAGAATGAGAATAAAAAGAAAAATAATAAGAATAAGAATAAAAAGAATAATTAGAAGAATAAGAATATTATAAAGAATATGAAGAATATATATAAATAAAAGAATAAGAAGAATAAGAAGAATAAGAAGAATAAGAATAAAATGAATAATAAGAATGAAATGTATAAAATAAGAATAAGAAGAGTATGAATAATAAGAAAAATAAAAAAAATAAGAAGAATAAATAGAATAATAATAATAATAAGGATAAAAAGAAAATGAAGAATAAAAAAATAAGAATAATACTAATAAAAAAAGAATATGATGTATAAGAAGAATAAAAATAATAAGAAGAATAAGAAGAATAAGAATAAAAAGAATAATAAAAAGAATAATAATAATAATGAGAATACGAATAATAAGTACAATAATTGTAATAAGAAGAATAAGAAATATATGAGAAATACGAAAAAATAAGAATAAAAAGAATAATAAGAATAAGAAGAATATGAAAATGAAAAAATAATAAAAAGAATAATACGAATAATAAGAATAAAAAGTTTATAAAGAATTAAGAAGAATATGAATAAAATGTAGAATAAGAAAATAAGAAAAATAAAAGACTAAGTAGAATAAGTAGATTAAGAATAATAATAAGAATTTGAAGAATTTGAAGAATAATCAATATAAAAAGAATAAGAAGAATAACTATAATAAGGAGAATAAAAAGAAAAATAAAAATGAGTTGAAAAAAAGAATTATAAGAATAAGAAGAATAAAAATAATTAGAAAAATAAGAAGAATAAAAATAATAATAATAAAAAGATTAAGAAGAATACCAAGAATAAAAATAATAAGAAGAATTAGAAGAATAAGAAGAATAAGAAAAATAAAAAGAATAAGAAGAATAAAAAAAATTAGAAGAATAAGTAGAATAACTAGATTAAGAAGAATAAAAAAAATAATAAGAAATAAGATGAGTAACTAGAATAAAAAGAATAAGATTAAGAAGGTGAATTTGAATAATAACTAGAATAAGAAGAATAACAACAATAATAAGAATAAGAAGAATAAGAAGAACAGAAAAAGAAAGAAGAAAGAGAAAAATAAAAAGAAAAAGAAGAAAAAAATAGAAAAAAAGAATTTTAAAAAGAAAACTAGAATAGAAAAAATAATAAAAGTAAAGAATTAGTAGAATAAAAGATTAAGTCGAAAAAAGAAGAATAAGAAGAATAAGTAGAATAAGAAGAATAAAAATATAAAGTATAATAAAAAAATAAGAAGAAAAAATGAATTTTAAAAATAATTAGAAAAAGAATAATAAGAAAAAAAATAAGAATATAAAAAAATAAAAAGAATAAGAATACTATAAAAAATAACAAGAATAAAAAGAATAAGTAGAATAAGAATAATTAATAGAATTAATAGAATAAATAAAATAAGTAGAATATGAAGAATAAAAAGAATAAAAAGAATAAAAAGAATGAGAAGAATAAGATAAATAAAAAGAATAAGAATAATAAGAAGAATAAAAAGAATATAAATAATAAGAAGAATAAGAATTATAAAAAGAATAAGAAGAATAATAAAAATATGAAGAATAAGAAAAAAAACAAGATTAACAAGAATAACAAAAATTAAAAAGAATATGAAAAATAAAAACAAGAGTAAGAATAATAAGAAAAATAAGTAGAATGATAAGAATAAAAAAATAACTATAATAATAATAATAATAATAAGAATTAGAAGATTAAAAAGAATAATAAGATTATAAATTAAATGAATAATGAAAAGGAAAGGAAGAATAGTATTATAATGAAGAAATTTAAAAATAGGAATAAAAAGAAGATTAAGAAGAATAAGAAGAAAAAAAATAATAAGAAAAATAAAAAGTATAAGAAGAATAAGAAGAATAAATAGAAAAATGAAGAATAAGAAGAATAGGGAGGATAAAATGAATAAACAAATAAGAAGAATAAAATAAATAAGAAGATTAAAAAAATAATATAAATAAGAAGAATAAGATGAATATGAAGAATAAGAAAAATAAGAAGGATAAAAAGAACATGAAGAATATAAAGAATAATAAGAATAAAAAGAATAAAAAGAATAAAAAAAATAGGAAGATTAAGAAGAAAAAGAAGAAAATAAAGAAAAACAAGAAAAAGAAGAATAATAAGAATAAGAAAAATAAGTAAATTAAGAAAAATAATGAGAATAAGTAGAATGAGAATAATAAGAAAATTAATAAAAATAAGAAAAATAAGAAAAAGATAAAAAAGATGAATAATAAAAATAGAAATATAAGAAGAATAATAAAAACTAGAAGAATAAGAAGAATAAGAAAAATAAGAAGAATAAAAAGATTAAAAAGAATAAGTTGAATAAGAAGAAGAAGATTAATAATAATAATAAGAATAAGATGAAAAAGAAGAATAATAAGAATAAAAATATAAGAAGAATAATAAAAACAAGAAGAAAAAGAAGAATAATAAGATTAAAATGAATAAAATTTAAAAGCAAATAACAAGAATTAGAAGAAATAGTTGAATAACCAGAAATAGAAGAATAACTAGAATAATAAGAATTAATTATAATAAGAACAAAAAGTACTATTAGTAGAATAAGAATAATATTTAGAATATGAGGAATAATTTAAAAAAAATAAGAAGAATAAGAAGAAAAAAAAAGAATAATAAAAATAAAAATTTAATAAAAATATGAATTATAAGTAGAATAAATAGAAGATTATAATAACAAAAATAAAAAGAATAAGTTGAATAAGAAGGATAAGAAGAATAACTAAAATATAAAGAATTAATAGAATAAGAAGAATAAGAAGAATATCTAGAATAAGAAGAATAAGAAGAATAAGAAGAATAAAAGAATAAGAAGAATAAGAAGAATAAGAAGAATAAGAAGAATAAGAAGAATAAGAAGAAAAAGAAGAATAATAAGAATAAGAAGAATAATAAGAATAAGAAGAATAAGAAGAATAAGAAGAATAAGAAGAATAAAAAGAATAAAAAGAAAAACAATTATAAAAAAAATTAGAAGAATATGAAGATTAAGAATAATAAGAAGAATAAGAAGAATAAAAAGAATAAGAATAATAAGAATAAGAAGAATAAAAAAAGTCAAAATAATAAGAGGAAAAGAAGAATAAAAAGAATAAGAAGAATAAGAAGAATAAGAAGAATACAAAATAATAATAAGAATAAGAGCAATATTAAGAATAAGAAGAATAAGAAGAATTATTAGAATAAGATGAATAAGAAGAATAATAAATTAAGATGAATAAGAAGAATAACAAGAATAAGAAAATAATGATGAATAAGAAGACTAAGAAGTTTAAGAAGAATAAATAGAATAAAAAAGAATAAGAAGCATATAAGAAGAATAACTAGAATAATAAAAAAAGAGAAATAAGAAAAATAAGAAGAATAAGTAGAATAGTAAGATTGAGAAAATTAACATGAATAAAAAGAATAAGAATAATAAGAATAATAGAAAGAATAAGAAGTATAAGAACAATAGGAAGCATAAAAAGAATAAGAAGAATAAAAAAATAAGAAGAATAACTGAATAAGAAGAATAAGAAAAATATGAAGAATAAGAAGACTAAGAAAAAAAAGAAGAATAAAAAGAATAAAAATAAAAAGAAGATACATAAGAATCAAACAAGAATAAGAAAAATATGAAGCATAAAAAAATGAAAAGAATAAGTAGAATACAAAGAAAAAAAGAATATATGTAAAAAGAAGAATAATAAAAATATGAATAATAAGAAAAATAAGAAGAATTATAAAAATATGAATAATAAGAAGAAAAATAATAATAATAATAATAATAAGAAGAAGATTAAAAGGAATTAGGAGAATAAGAAGAATAAAATAAGAATAAGAATAATATAAAGAAATAATAGAATAAGAATAATAAATAAATTATTCAGAATAATAAGAATAAGTAGAGTAAGAAGAATAATAAGAATAAAAATAATAAGAAGAATAAGAAGAATAAGAAGAATAAGAAGAATAAAAAGAGTAAAGAGAATAAGAAGAATAAGAAGAATAAAAAAATATGAAGAATAAGAGGAATAAGAAGAATAAGAAGTATAAGAAGGAAAAGAATAATAAGAAAAATAATAAAAAATAAGATGAATAAATAGAATATAAAGAATAAGAATAATAAGAAGAATAAGAAGAATGAGAAGAATGAGAAGGATAATAAGAATAATAAAAATAAGAGTAATTAGATGACTAAGTAGAACATGATTATTAACAAAAATAAGATGAATCAAAAAATAATAAGATTAAATATAATAAGAAGAATAAGAAGAAAAATAAAAATAAAAAAAATAAAATAACTAAGAAGAATAAGAACATAAAGAAAAAGATTAATAAAAAGAAAAAGAAGAATAAAAGGAAATAGAAGAACAAAAAGAATAATAAGAAAAAGAAGAATAAGTAGAAAAAAAAGTATAAAAAGAATAATAAGAAAAATAAGAATAATAAGAATAAGAAGAAAAATAATAATAATAATAATAATAATAAGAAAAATAAAAATAAAAAAAATAAAATAACTAAGAAGAATAAGAACTTAAAGAAAAAGATGAATAAAAAGAAAAAGAAGAATAAAAGGAAAAAGAAGAACAAGAAGAATAAAAAGAATAAGAAGAATAAGTAGAAAAAAAAGAATAAAAATAATATGAAGAAAAATAAGAATAATAAGAATAAGAAGAAAAATAATAATAATAATAATAATAATAATAATAATAATAAAAAATAATAAGAATATAAAGAATAAGAAGAATAAAAAGAATAATAAGAATAACAAGATTAAAAAGAATAGGAAGAATAAAAAATATAATATTAATAAGAAGAATAATAAAAATAATAAGAATAAAAGCAATAAGAAGAATAAGATGATTAAAAGAATATGAAGAATAAGAAGAATAAAAAGAAAATGAAAAATAAGAAAAATAAAAAAAATTAAAAAAATATTAACATTAATAATAATAAGAATAAAAAGAAAAACAAGAATAGGGGGTAAAAGAAGAATAAGAAGAAAAAATTATAAGAAGAATAAGAATAAGAATAATAAGAAGAATAAGTAAAATAAATAGAATATAAAGAATAAGAAGAACAAATTTAAGAAAATGAATATGAAGAATAATAAGAATAAAAAAGAATAAACAGATTAATCAAAAAAATAAAAATAAAAAATAATAAAAAGAATAATAAGAATAATAAGAAGAATATGAATAATAAGTAGAATAAGAAGAATAAGAAAAATAATAATAATAATAATAATAATAATAATAATAAGTAGAATAAGAAGAATAACTAAAAGAAAAATAATATGAAAAATAAGAAGAATTAGAAGAAAAAGAAAAATAACTAGAATAAAAAGAAAATGAAGAATAAGAAGAATAAGAAAAATAAGAAGAATAGAAAGAATAAAATGAATAGGAAGATTAAAAGAATATGAAGAATAAGAATAATAAGAAGAATACAAATAATAAGAATAATAAGAATAAGAATAATAAGAAGAATAATAAAAATAAGAGGAATAATGACGAATAAGAAGAATAAGAAGAATAAGAAGAATGAGAAGAATAAGAAGAATTATTAGAATAAGAAGAATAAGAAAAATTAGAAAAATAAGAAGAATAAGAAAAATTAGAAGAATAACAAGAATAACAAGCATAACAAGAATAAGAAAACAATGAGAAATAATCGGACTAAGAAGATTAAGATGAATAACAATAAAAAAAAGAATAAGAAAATAAGAAGAATAAGAATAATAAGAATAATAAGAAGAGTGAGAATAATAAGAAGAATAAGAAGAATTAGAAGAATAAGAAGAATAATAAAAAAAGAGGTATTAGAGAAATAAGAAGAATAAGAAAAATAATAAGATTAAAAAAATTAACAAGAATAATAAGAATAAAAGGAATAAAAAGAATAGGAAGAATCAAAAGGATTAGAAGAATAGGAATAATAAGATTAATAATAAAAATAAGAAGAATAACTAAAAAAAGAAGAATAAGAAAAATAAGAAGAATAATAAGAATAAGAAAAATATTAAGATTAAAAATAATAAAAATAATAAAAATAATAAAAATAATAAAAATAATAAAAATAATAAAAATAATAAAAATAATAAAAATAATAAAAATAATAAAAATAATAAAAATAATAAAAATAATAAAAATAATAAAAATAATAAAAATAATAAAAATAATAAGAAGATAAATAAGAATAAAACAAGAATATGAAGAATAAAAGCATAAAAAAAGAAAAAGAAAAATTATAATACGAAGAATAAGTTGAATAATAAGAATAATTAGAATTAGAAGAATAAGGAGAATAAGTAGCATAAGAAGAAAATAATAATAATAAGTAGAATAAAAATATAAAAATAAGCCGGATAAAATGAATTAGAAGAATTATAAGAATAAGAAGAATAAGAAAAAAAATTAGAATTAGAAAAATAAAAAGAATAAGAAAATAAGAAAAAAAAAGATAAATAAAAAGAATAAGATGAATAATAAGAATAAAAACATAAAATAAAATAAGAAGAATAAAAAGAATACAAAGAAAAAAAATATATGAAAAATATAAAAAATAAGAAGAATAAGATGAACATGAAGAATAAAAAGAATAAAAAGAAAAAGAAGAATAAAAGGAATAAGATGAATATGAAGAAAACGTATAAAATGAAGTATAAGAATAAGAAGAGTAAAATTATAAGAAGAATAATTAGAATAAAAAGAATAAGAAGAATAAGTAGAATAATAAAAATAAGAAATATAAGAAGAATAATAAAAATAAGAAGATAAATAAAAATAAAATGATTAAGAAGAATAAGAAGATAAAGAAGAATTATAAGAATAAGAAGAATACAAATAATAAGAATAATAATAAGAATAAAAAGAGAACAATAATAAATAAAATAAGAAAAATATGAAGAATAATAAGAAAAATAAGAAGAATAAGAAGAATAAGAAGAATAAGAAGAATATATAAAATAAGAAAAATATGAAAAATAAGAAGAATAATAAGAATAAAAGGAATAAGAATAATAATAAGAATAAAAAGAATATTAAGAATAAGAAGAAAATCAGTATAATGAGATAGGGGACAAGATAACTATAAATGAAAAAACTAGTAACGAAGAAGAAGTCAATGCAATATAAATTACATAGGAAAATAAATGGAAAAAAATGATGAAGAAAATAGAAGAGCTTACTAAAAAAACTAATGGTCAAAGAAAAAACAAGGAATATTAATAGAACCAATGGTGGATAAAAATCATTTTGAAACATATCAAAAGAACAAAGGATTTGAACATGCATTTGCTAATAATAACGGGAAGATATGGGTAATGTAAATTTAGATATTCACATATTAAAAGTAACAGTACAACTAATAAACTTTAGCCTAAGTCAAGAGGTAAAAGAAATAATTACAATAGTATATTCTAATAATATAGTGATTAAAGATGTCCATTGGATAATAGGGGGAGACCAATACTGTAAAATTTGCCAAAGAAAAGAAAGGAAGTAGACCTCCTAACCCAAGGGCTCCCATCACTTTAACGAAATCATAAATTAAAATGAATTTGATAGAGGCTAATTTTTTAGGATCTCAATTTACATGGTGTAATAACCGATAAAAAAAGGGCATCATATGGGCAAGATTAGATAGAGATCTTTATAATATCAAATGGTTAGAGAGATTTGGTTCGACTGAGATGAAATACCTAAATAGAACATGCTCAGACCATTCCCGACTTCTAATTACGATAAAAATATAACGCATACTAATAAAGCCTGTGTTTACATCATGGTGTTTAAATCATGGTGCTTTTAAATATTCTGCCTATAGATACTAATATAAAAAAAAGGATATACAGTTGGCCTCCAGGTGTGAATACTATTTAAGTGAGACTGAAACCCTAGACCATATCCTATCTTAGGTAGGGTGGCAGCTAAAATATGGAAAAGATTAGAATCAGAATTATACTTAAAACTAGCACATCTCTCGCTAAAAATGAGGCTTCATAAATGGAGCAAAGCTCACAAGCTTAGTAGTTCTCAGAAATGGATTAAAAATAATGTACCCCTAATAGTTATCTTGTGCATCTAGAAGACTAGAAATAAAAGCAGGTTCAAGGGGGAGAGCATCTCAATTGAATATATCTGGAAGGACATAAAAGATGAAACCAGGAAAATATCTAAAACATACCCTTTAAAAATAAAAAAAAATAGACATAGAAAAAGATACCTTGAATTTTTGGAAACTAAAAGTGAATCAGCTAAAACAGTTTAAGTTGATTAGTATAAAATGGGAAAAACCTATGAAAGATAGGTTTGTGCTGAACACAGATGGTAGATTAGATAGAGATATTGGCGCAGCAAGAGGCGGTGGTTTTATAAGAAATTCTAAAGGAAAGCTAATTATAGCTTTCACAAGGAATTTTCAAGCATCATCAGCACTACATGCAAAAATTTTAGCACTAAAAGAAGGAGTGAGCTTTTGCAAAAAATTAAATCACCTAAACATCCAAATAGACTCGGACATAGTGGTAAACTTAGTTAATAAAAATATAGTAAGATGGAAATACGAGGAAGAAATGGAAGAAATATTACAAGTAAACAACACATTAGATTTCACTATAAAACACATATTAAGAGAGGCTAATTCTCTAGCAAATAAGCTAGCTAAAGAAGGATGTACAAGAAGAAACAAAGAATATAATGAATAGAATATTCTAGATAAATACACAAATATTGTAAGTTGAATAGTAAGGAGTATCATTACATCAAAAAAATAAAATTATAGTAGTAAGGGAACTCATAGAAAAATATTAAGAAAAGACTAGAAACATAGACCGTCACATATTATTTGGATTTCTAAGTTCTTCTTACAGGTACAAGTCCATTTAAGCTGCTAGTTCACAAGATGAAGCCATGAAGTAGAGCATACTTTTAAGAAAATAAATCTAGAGCAGTGTGTATAACTGAAAAGGTAGGAAAAGGTTTTGGTGATCCAAGAGTCACCCTGGTCCTGAGGGGTGACAACAAGTGTTGGGGTTTTAACTGTTTTGTAGGGTAGTGGGGAAGAGAGGCACTAGACCAAAGAATGGAACACAACAGACTCTGGGCAGAATTATGGGTTTTGAGTGTTTGTGTTTCTGATGGACATGTTTATGATTGAGAGAGGAACTATGATGTGTCTGTAAGGGGTCTAAAGAAATATGGCATATAGTAGTATAGACTGAGTAGGGGTATGGCTTGTTTCTCTTGCAGAGTTTTTTAGAGGAGTACAATGAAGTAGAAACAGATGCTCGGTCAGGTTCTTGTCAGACATATAATGGGCTAATGCAGGACCAGATGCAATTGTTGAAAATCAGGCTAAATAAGTCAAGGTATAGGTCAACTAAGACAGAGGATAAAGTGGTGAAAGTGGAGATGGAGGGCTGTTGGTTTGGAAGTCTGTTAAGGCTGTATTTAGCCAAGTTTGTCAAGCTGACTGTGTTTACTATAATGGTAACATAGTCAGAATCTGTGATGATTAAGTAATTTGTAAGAGTCTGTATTTATTTTTAGTAGGTGAGTGTCTGTTAAGGTGTCGGTAATGTTTGTTGAGGCTACAAAAAAGCTAAGCAAATTCTGCCTTTTATGGTAGAATAGGTATTGATTTGATGGTCATAAGGTTGGTAAGGGTAGTTGATGCGTGCGTGGGCGAGTGATTCCGAGCAGAAAATTTAAAATTCCAAGATTGCACGATTTCAAAGTAAATGAGCATAACTACCTCAATACAGTTTGGATTGACCTGATTATAAAAGCCACAAATCAAGGACTCGTAGATATACAACTTTAATGTTTATAGTATTTTCAAATAAGCTCTGTGGAGTACGCGATTCTGGGAGTAATTTGAAGAGGCACTATTTTTGTGGGGATAATTGTAATTTGAGATAAATGCAGTTCACAACCTAGGTTTAAAGGAAATTCTGCCTACCAAGGATAAAGAACTATTTGATTCACTACCAAGGATGTTAGATAAAGAATCAAGATAATAATTTAACTAACAAAGATGAACATTCATTCATTCTAAAATAACAACCCTTACTAAGGAGAAGGTCTCCGTATAAAGAGATTACACTTAGAATAAAAAAATTAAAAAAAATAAAATAAAAAAAAATAAAAAAAATGGGAAATAGGAGTATTCTTTTCAGGCTTCGAAATTCATCCACCAATGATAACCAGTAAATATCCACTTCCAAAGACATCAACGAATTGGGATCACCATTCCTTTACCCATTGGAGCAAATTGTAACTGAAGTTAGTCTTGACATGAATAAGTACCGATGAAGGATGTTTTGCCGAAAGAATCTGCTCAAGACTTGAGGATTGTTTAGTATCTCGAATGCTCTTGCATCATTCTCTCTGGGTTGCTTGAGATTTGTCCTCAAATCTGGTAAGTCTTCATCCTCCAAGTAAGGAGAAAGATCACCAACATTAAAAGTTTTCGAAACTCCATATTCTCTAGGAAGATCAATCTTGTAACCATTTTTACCAATTATCTCAAGAACTTCAAATGGACTGGAAGCTCTAGGTATAAGCTTGTTCTTCCATTGAGAAGGAAATCTTTCCTTCCTTTAGTGTAACCACACAAGATCACCTGGCTAGAAATGAGCCTTCCTTCGATGTTTATTAGCTTTCTTCTTATAAAACTCATTAGCCTTCTTGATCTTGCTTCGAATCTACTCATGGAGTTTTTTCATTGATTCAAATCGCTCTTCGCCACTAAGTTCACTTGTGAATTGGATGGAATAGAAATTAAATCAATCAGTGTGAGCGGATTGATTCTATACACAGCTTCGAAAGGTGATCGACTGGTAGTATAACTTGGGGATCAATTATAAGCGAACTCAGCATGTGCAAGCTTCAAATCCCAATCTTTTAGAGATTTATTAACCATTCCTTGAAGTAACATAGTGAGAGTGTGATTTGTTGCCTCCATTTGGCCATCAGTTTGAGGATGATAAGTGGTACTAAATAGAAGTCTGGCCCCGAGCAATCTTTATGAGGTCTTCCAAAAATAACTTAAAAACTTAGAATCATGATCAGATATAATGGTCATCGGTACTCCATGAAGGCGAATGATCTCCTTGAAATAAATATCAGCCATATGAGATGCATCATTCATCTTGTGACATGGAATTAAATGAGCCATTTTAGAAAACCGATCAACGAGCACCAGTGCATGATGGAAATGACTGTATGGTACTGGAAGGGGAGTATATATTCCTTGATGGAAATGACTCTTTGCCCTTTGACAAGTTGCACACCTCAAGATGATAGTGCATATGTCTCCACTCATCTTTGGCCAATAAAAGTGCTCTTGAAGGATTTCAAAAGTTTTGTTCATGCCGAAGTGACCAGCCAAACCTCTACCATGTGCTTCTCGAATCAACAATTCTCTAAATGAACTCGTCGACACACATAATCAATTTCCCTTGAAAAGAAAACTATTTTGGATAGAATATGTACCTTGAATTCTATGTTTGTAACTATCGATAATAGTAGAGAACTCCAGATCTTTAGAATATAGTTCTTTCACGGATTGAAAACCAAGAATTCTAGAACCAAGAACATCAAGCATAGAGTATCTTCTTGATAAAGCATCCGCAACAATATTAGGTTGACCAGGTTTATACTTTGAAACGAAAGAAAAGGATTGAAGAAATTCTACCCATTTGGCTGCCTTGAGTTGAGCTTGAGTTGTCCACTAATAAACTTCAAAGCCTCATGATCAGAATGAAGAACAAACTGTTTAGCCCATAAATAATGATTCCAATGATCAAGAGCTCTCACAATGGCATATAACTCCTTATCATAAGTTAATTAGTTCTTCTTCGAATCAGTTAACTTTTCAATGAAATATGCCAGTGGCCTTTGTTCTTGAACTAGAACAGCTCCGATGCCAACTCCACTTGCATCACATTCAACTACAAATACTTTATCAAAATTAGGAAGGGCAAGAATAGGGGACTCACATAGCTTTTGTTTGATGAGTTCAAATGCATCATGAGCAACTCTTGTCCATTCAAAAAAACCCTTTTTCATGCATTCCATGATAGGGGCCATGAGTATACTGAATTTTTCACAAAATGATGATAGAAAGAAGCAATGCCATGAAAACTCCTTACATCGGTGATGGATTTTTGAACCGGCCAGGTTTTCATTGCATCCACCTTCAATTGATCAATGGAAAATTCATCTTTTAAAACCACATATCTATGGAATATAATACTGGAAGAGAAGAACTCACACTTCTCCATTTTGGCATAAAGGTTATGTTCTCTCAAGACTATAAAGACATGTTTCAAATGAGAAATATGCTCCTCCTCGCTTCAACTATAAACAAGTATATCGTCAAAGTATACAACAACAAACCGATGAACAAAGGAACGAAGAAACTAGTTCATAAGCCTCATGAAAGTATTTTGAGCATTAGAAAGTCCGAATGGCATTACCACCCATTCATATATAAACTTGCCTTAGTCTTGAAGGCTGTTTTCCAATCATCTCCTTCCCGCATCCGGATCTGGTGAGAGCCACTTCACTAATCTATCTTTGAAAATACAGTAGAACCATATAATTCATCAAGAATATCATCAAGTCTAGGTATAGGATACCAATACTTAATAGTGATGTTGTTGATGGCTTGGCTATCGACACACATTCTAAATGTTCCATCCTTCTTTGGTATGAGTAGAGCTGGAACAGAACATGGGCTCTTACTTTCTCGAACATATCCCTTGTTGATAAGTTCATTGACTTGTCTTTGCAACTCATTTGTTTTCTCTGGTTTGCATTTATATGCTCTTTGTTTGGTAGAGAGGCACCGGGTAGCAAGTCAATTTGGTGCTCAATACCTCTTATTGAAGGTAATTCAAATGGAAATTCTTCGAGGAACACAACTGAAAAGTCGTTTAACAAGGAATGTATTTTCAGATGTATATGTACCTTTTTATCACTTCTTTTCTCTACCATAAACAAAGCAACTACATTTTTTTATTTGGTAATGGCTCTCTCAACATGTGTTTCACTCAAGTAAAGACTTTCTTTACTAGTGTTTCCCTTCCCAAGTTTATTTCGATGTATCATGGTCGGTCTCAATGATTCAAGAGTAATGCATTTTCATTCATTGTGAACAGAGTAAGTGTTTTTATGGCCATCATGTACAGCCTTTCTATCATATTGCCAAGGTCTGCCTAACGACAAGTGACAAGCATCCATGGGAATAACATCGCACAAAACTTCATCTCGATAATTCTTCCCAATGGAAAATGATATAAATGCTCGTTTGGTTACCTTCACATCACTTCCTTTGCTAAGCCACTGAAACTTGTAAGGTCGAGAATGTTTCAATGTTGGTAGCTTCAGTTTTTCAATCATGGTTGTCGAGGCGACATTGGTGTAGTTTTCTCCATCGTTAATCATCGTACATACCTTCCCATTAATAGTATAACGGGTGTGGAAGATGTTCTCCATTTTCTCTTTCTCTTCAGAAAATATCTCAGCATGTAATGCTCTCCGTATCACCAACAACTCGCCATCATCAGACTTTTAAATGATATTCTCAGATTCTTCAGCTTCAGAATCATTTGGGTCATGTTCTTCACAGGCCACTTGAAATTCCTAATCGATCTTTTCAATTTCTTCAAGATTCATAACTTTTCGATTGGGACAATTAGCTTGTAAATGCCCATAGCCATGGCACTTAAAACATTTCCTTGTGTCACCATCAACTTTCTTGCTAGTCTCTTTGATGGGTTCCACCAACTTTTCTTTACCCTTAGCTTTCGACCAAACACTTTCATATTTGCTTGAGGAAGCATCCCTAAAATAGGATGTCCCATTCGAGGAGGTTTTGGAAGAAAACCTCTTGCTTTCTTTAGTTATTTCTCAACCTTCATTGCTAGCTTGGAATCATCTTGAAATGTCCAATAAGGTTGAAGTTCAACCAAATCAGCAATTTCCAAATTCATACCACCAAGGAATCGAGCTATGGTTTGCTCGGGAACTTCTGGAACTTCACTTCTCATTATGAGTTGTTCGAACTCAAGAATATATTCTTCAATACTCATCCCTTGTTGTCTCAGAAAATTTAACTTGAAAAATATATCTTTCTTATAGGTTTTGGGCAAGAACCTCTTTTTCATAAGTTTCTTGAGTTTATCCCAAGAGTTGATTCAGCTTTTCCCTTCTTTAGCCTGCTGATGCTTTAAATTCTTTCACCATAGAGAAGCATATATAGTAAGTTTTAGAACAACAACCCTACACCTCTTCTTATCCGAGTAGGACTTGAAGTCAAAAACTCGTTAAATGGCATAGAGCCAATCAACAAAGTTGTCAGGATTGAAACTTCCCTCGAATTCAGGTATATCTATTTTAATCTCACGATCATCCTCATGATGTCTTCTTCTTCCAACTCGGTGCTCAGAGGCATAGGAGTTGCCTCCGGTGAAATCAAAATCATCATTGGAATTGTGATGTGAATTTGAATCATCATAGTATTGCTGAACATAGGGATGCCTTACTGGTTGCTCTTGTCTTACCGGGTTCTGTAGGAGATTGAGAATTCGCTCCATCTACCTTTGGAGATTTTCTATAGCACGATCTTGCCTTAGGTTGTGCACATGCTCAAAAGTCAAGCATCGTGGAACTTGTCCGTCATCCATGATAAGTAGAAAATAACACAAAGGAATGACTCAATATAAGTTCAACCTTGAGCTATGATACCAACTTTATGCGTGCATGGGAAAGTGATTTCGAACAAAAAATTTAAAATTCCATGTTTGCATGATTTTGAAGTAAATGAGCATAACTACCTGAATACATGTTGGATAAAGAATCAAGATAATAATTCAACTCACAAAGAAGAATTTTCATTCATTCAAAAACAATCACCCTTACAAATTAGAAGGTCTCATATATTGAGTTTATAATCCGAATAAAAAAATTAAAAAAATAAAATAAAAAAAATAAATAAATAAAAATGGGAAATAGGAGTCTTCTCTTCAGCCTTCGAAATTCATCCACCAATGATAACCACCAAATATCTATTTCCAAAGACAACAATGAATTGGGATCACATTTCCTTAACACATCGCAGTAAATTGTAACCGAAGTTTGTCTTGACATGAATAAGTACCAATAATGGATGTTTTGCCGAAGGAATCTGCTCACGACTTTAAGATTGATTAGTAGTCTTAAATGCTCCCTGATCAGTAGTGTCTGTAGATGGGGTTGTTATAGGTTAGCAAGGGTAGTTAGATTTGAGGAGGAACATGATGAGCCCTGGAAAAAAGCAACCCAGTAGGAATTAAGGGGAAGAAAAGTAGTAGGATGACCAACAGGGAACTAGGAGGAAAACAACAAACAGACAATAGGAGTGGCAAAGCAATAACTAGAATTAAAGATGATCAAAAGAAAGACTGCATAACCAGAATACGGCCCAACAGAAAGTTCAGATCCAAAAACAAAAAGAGGCTTAGATGGCAAACATAAAGAGCTGAATAATGAAGGAAACCCTAGAATTACTTTAATCTTATTTTTTGTATTTCAATTTCAAGTAAGGCATGTAAAATGATAAAAGGTTGTAGGTGGTTTGTAAAAATGGTATTTATATGCTAAAATAGAGAGTTATTATAATAATAAAACAAACCTAAAAAAAGAATAAGAAGACAAAAAAGAATAAAAAGAATAATAAGAATAATAAAAATAATATTAATAAGAAGTTTAAGAAGAATAAGATGAATATGAATAAATAGTAGAATAAGAAGAATGAGAAAAATAACAATAATAAGAAAAATAAGTAGAATAAGAAGAATAAGTAGAATAAGAAGAATAATTAAGATAAAAATAATATAAAGAATAATAATAATTAGAAGAATAATAAGAATAACCATAATAAAAAGAATAAGAAGAATAAGAAGAATAAGAAGAAAAGGAAGAATAAGAATTTATAAAAGAATAAGAAGAATAAAAAGAATAATTAAAATAAGAAAAATCAATATAATTAGAAGAATATGAAGAATGTGAAAAATAAGAATAATAATAAAGAAAATAAGAATAGAAAGAATACGAAGAATAAGAAAAAAATGAATAATAAGAACAATAAGTAGAATTAGTAGAATAAGAATAATATGTAGAATATGAAGAATAATAAGAATAAGAATAATAAGAAAAATAAGCATAATAAGAATAAAAAGAATAATAAGAATAAAAAGAATAATAAAAATAAAAACAATAATAAGAATAATAATAATAAGAATAATAATAAAAAAAGAATATGAAGAATAAAAAGAATAAGAAGAATAAAAAGAATAAAAATAATAAAAAGAATAAAAATAATAAAAAGAATAAAAATAATAAAAAGAATAAAATAATAAAAAGAATAAAATAAAGAAGAAGAATAAATAGAATAACTAGAATAAAAAAAATAAGGAATAAGAAGAATAAGAAAAATAAGAAGATTAATAAGAATAAAATGAATAAAAAGAATAAGAAGAATAAGATACTAGATGAAAATATAAATTTTGCTAGGGAATTTTAGCTAGGGAATTTTAGTTATGGATTAATCTCTAACTAAATTACATGGGATTATTTAGGGACTAGCAAGGGATTTATGATTGTTTTTTTGAAAAAAAAAATAGCAACGAATTAGTGAAGGAAAATCTTTCCAAATTTCCACTAAAGAAAAGTGGGGAATTTAGCAATGGAAAATTTTCGTAAATTCTGCTCATAAAAAGTATAGATTTTAGCGACTGATTTAGCGATGGAAAATTTTTGCAACTTCTTCTCAAGAAAAGCAGGGATTTTAGCATCGTATTTTGTGATAGAATATCCCTCTCAAATAAAAGCCTGAAATTAGCGACGGATGTAGCGATGGATTTTTCCTAACTAATAAAATCCATTGAATTATCGATGGATTTAGTGACGAATTTTCTTTAGCTAATAAAATTCGTTGATTTAGCAACAAATTTAGTGACGGATTTTCCCTAGATAATAAAATCATTGATTTAGCGATGGTTTAGCGACTGATTTTCCCTAACTAATAAAATCCTTGATTTAGCAACGAATTTTCTCTTGCTATTTAAATCCTTGATTTAGCAATGGATTTAGTGACATATTTTTTCTTACTAATAAAATCCTTGATTTAGTCACCCATTTAGTAATGAATTTTTTCTAACTAATAAAATTCATAATTTAGCTACCGATTTAGCGATGGATTTTTCCTAGCTAATATAATCAGTAATTTAGCTACGGATTTAGTGAATGATTTTCTCTAGCTAATAAAATCTATATTTTAGCTATGGATTTAGTGAGTAAATATTCATAGCTAATAAAATCCATAAATTAGTGACTGATTTAGTGACTAAATTTTCCTAGAATATAAAATTTTTAATTTTGCGACGGATTTAATGACGAAATTTCCCTACTAATAAAATTTGTAATTTATCGACGGATTTTTTCAAGCTAATAAAATCCATAATATAGCGATGAATTTTTCCTAGCTTATAAATTCCGTAATTTAGCTATGAATTTAATGATGGTATTTCCATAGCTAATATTTAATTATATGATTTTTTTATTTATTATTTGTTTTAATAGTTTATTTAATTTTGTTTATTAAATGTATGTTATTAGTCTATAGATGAGCAATCCATGAAATATACATTCTCCTCGTAAAATCATAAAAAAATTATATTATAAATAAATAATTTAAATAATATTAAAATACAAATAACAATTATATATATTAATAAGGTCTAAATTAATTATTTTTATGATGTATTAATTTTTTATATAATTATACAAAAAATGTTTCTAAAATTTTAAATTAAGAAACTTAAAAATTTGTATTAAAGTAACATTAAATAATAAATTCAATAAGTATAATAATTTTTTTTTATATTTTAAAAATTAAATTAACATATATTAAAATTTCTACTAATATAAATGTAAATTAATTCATTGTATAATAAAATAAAAAATATTTTTAAAATTATCTGAATTGACAAATAAACTAGTAATGATTAAAATTATTATAAGTAAAAAAATTTTAGTATTATAAAAAACTTTTAAATAAATAAATAATACAAAATTAGAAAATCTTGAAATATAATAAAAATATAATTTTTTTTAATAAAGTTAAAAGAAAATAAATTAATATTTATAAATAAATACATAGATGTTTGCTCTCACCAATATTTATATGAATTAAACAATTGAGTAATATTTTGACTATTAACTTTTAACATTGTGTTTTTATTAAAATAATAAATAAAACTTATTTTTATTATCTTCTCACTTCAAGTAATTTATTGAATTTTAAAAATTATTAATGATATTAAATAATTTGAAATTTTATTCCTTTAAAATTTTTTCATATTATCTTGGTAAAATTTAATATGAATTCTTAAAAATTTATAACTATAAAATATATATTTTTATATATTTTTTCACATTAATAGTATTTTATAACTTTTAGGTGAGTGCCTAGAAGACAAATCATCTTTTCATTTATGTTATATTATATAGAGTTTGTTAATTTTTTACCTATTTGATATTTTTTGTATAAGGCTAAACATATTTTTTTTGTTTATATATTTATTGTTTAATTAATATTATAATAAAAAATTTTAAGGTGTTTGCTTTTCATTTGTACCTTGCTACATGCACATTAATTTTGTTGAAAAAATTTTGATAGTAAATAAAATTAATCAGTCTTTTTGATTATATATATATATTGTTTATTTAATGTTTTAATAATTAAAAATATAAAAAATTTGCTAATATTTACATTCACGTCGAGACGCAATTATCTTCAACAAGTGGCACGAACCTCCACATTTTGCCATCAATCCCTCGACACCGATGCTTCAACATATATTCGAGGTTTAAGTTAATTTTTTTTTGATTTGAGGTACATTTTATACATTTATTCTTCATCGATTATCTTGATTAATCTTATGCATATTGATTCTATTATTTATTATTTCCGAAATTCTTCTCATTTATTCTCCGTAGTGTTCTTGGATTGCATTTGTGATTAAGTATGTATACTTATTCGTATACATATTTTAAACATTTGTGATATAATGCGTTATCATTGTGTAGATTTTTATGATTCACAGTAGGTATGCCGAACTAATGACTTGTTCAATATACATAATTACATACTGTATATAAAAATAGTATACATAAATATAAGAGTGCTTTAAATAAGTGTGTTTAAGCATAACTATATATATATATATATATAACTATAAAAATAATTTACATAAACTATTTAAACATAACTATATCTATCATTTTTTTATTACCATAGATGTGAAAGTAAAAAATTGTTATGCATTGTTTGGGCATGTAGGTTTCAAGTGGGTGAACTTCTTTATCATGGTTTGGGTGAATTTGATGCTATAGTTTGCTGTTATCTTTTTTCTGTTATGGTTATAAATATTTCTATTTAAATTTAGCTTGTTTTGGGTGTGCTCAACTTTAATTTTTCATGGCACATTGCTTATGTTTTTGTTCACGGGTGTTCTTGAGTGATGAGCACGAAACAAAAATGCTTATGTTCTTGATTTATTATCTATATTGCATGAAGAGCACAAAAAGATGATTCTATTGAATCTAAAAAAAATTTCTAGAAAAATTATTCAAAAACAAATAGTTTTAATCTGTATATTACTATTTTATGAATGATAAAATGAGAGTGTGTGTGTATGATTATAGTTTCTATTATTTATGGTAAGTTTATTAGCAGTGTATTTTTTGATAGTGTAAGTTTTTTGTTGTGTTCGTTTATTTTATGGTAGTGTGTATATGTGTTTAATATTTTTTGCATAATTAAAATTATATGTGCTATGCATTTAACGTCATTTGTGAAAAATACTAAAAAGCCATTTTGGTTAATTTGTTCATAATTTTTGTAGTGTGTGTGTGTGTGTGTGAGATAAAAATCATGTGAATATATATATATATATATATATATATTAATTCAACTATATTAAGTATAGTTTGGGAAAATGAAAAATAACTTTGTGATTTAATTCAAAATTATCATATTTAATTAACTATTTTAGTATTTGAGCTAAAATATTTTTCATAAAGGTTTAAAACCCATTGATGGTTACCTTTTGATAATCTTTTGAGATTGGAAATCATATCAATTGAATATTCATGTCTTTGCTTACTCTATTGATTTGTTATTGTTAGGTAACCAAACTTTTTGTTTGATTAATCTTGTCATAGAGAAAATATTATCATCAAAGGAGACCATATTTAGTGTTTCAAGACCTTAGTTTCTCCAATGGAGATAAATTGTAGAACATATATTACCCACCTCAAGATCATTTACCTTGTAAAAAAATATATATTGATGTTGTATCATGGTTGATGTGTAAGATACATATATCACTATGCTCTATCAAATCAAGGAAGTTGTCAATAATGGCAAATCAACCACTCAAACATATGCTCTAATAAATTGATTTTTATATGTTGCAAGTTGATACTCATCTGTTATTAATCTTGCACAATTGGTAATAATCCACCCTTTATACTCTAATTTTAATTAAATACTCATCTATTAGTAAGCTTTCTCAATTGAACTATAATCTATTCTTTTATCTTTGATTAATGAGAAAGTATAATGGAATATACTATAGACCATATTAAAGATTAAGCATTGAAAAATATAATCTCATCTATAAATGAGCATTCTTATTTGAAAGTAGATTCTTATTTGTGGTAGTAGAAGTATAAGAAGAAGGAGTAAAAGAAGATGAAGAAGAAGCAATAAGAGAATGAGAAAAAGTTTAAGATGATGAAGAAATTAGCGTAGCCTTATAGCTCTTAAGTAGAAATTACATGCATAACAAGAAATCCAAATCATTCTAATCTTTAAATAGAAAAAAAGATTAGGCTTGCATCTCTTAAATTACAAAATAAAATAACAAAAACAATATAGTATTATGCATTGATACCACTAAAAGTCAGGAATATTGCTCCGAGAAGTATTTTCTTAAAATAGTTCAATTTCAAAATTTTATTAAATAGATTTTCTTGATAATGAAAGTACAATTCTTTATATTTTGTTGCTTCCAAAAACAGCACTAACTTTTATCTATCTTTGCAAAAAAAATGGAATTCCTCCACAACACTAATAATAATAATACTTAATATTTTCATCCTTAATCTCTACCCACACACACACACACACACACACACACAATGGATAATTATGTTATGGAATCCAAAAAAAATATCTATGATTTGAGTTATATTTTAGTACCTAAATTCAGATACACATAATTATTTCGATTTTATTAAAAAAACATTATGCATAAACTTATTTCAGCTTTTCTCAATATGCAAAAACGAGTTTATGCATATGTTTATGCATATAGAGTATTTATGAACTCCATATGTTTATGTTTTTGTTTATAAAAAATGAGTTTCTGCATAAACTCATATGCATACTTGAGCATATGCATTACGTATGAATAAAGAAAGGAAATTATCAGTATAAAAATTTGATGACCAAAATCATAAATATTTTGGACCTGGGGCCCCATATGTTATATTAAAATTAAAAATTATAATTAAACATAATTATTTTCATTTTGATTCCCCTTAACTTTTTTCTTATAACATTATGACTTTTATCTACTTTTGTTGCACCGAAATGCATCAACTTTATTTATCTCAGAAGTTTTTTAAAAATTTAAATCTAAAATAATAGTTTCAGAATTCTAAAATCAATTTTTGATTCTAATATAGTTTACCAAAATATACTTTTTAAAAGAACAATGATAAGTTCAAACCCAGGGCTTACACCCATTTAATGATGTCACCAACCATCCAACTATTAACTTTTTAGAAATCTTGGATTCAAAAATCTTTATCATGATAACGCAAGTAGGATTTGATTATTTTAAGTGTTTAGAATTATGTTCATTTGTGTAACTATATGTATACCCTACAACATTATTTATAATAACATACAACATGTAACTATATGTGTATGACTAATTTACATGTAACTATATTTATAATTCCATGTATAATAACATGCAACATTATATTTAACTATATGTGTATAACTATGTATAAATATTTGTATAACTATATATAAATATTTGTATAATTATATAACACTCTACAACATTAAATATAACTATATTTATAATTATGTATACATATATGTAAATATATATATTTATTGATAACTTTATATATTTATGTATACCTATTTGTATGAATATATTTATATATAACTATATGTTTAAATATATAAAAATATTAATAGCTATATATACTATATGTATAATAACATATAACTATAAATAATTGTATCTTATTATATATATAACTATATTAGCTTTATACATAACTATATTTAAATATATAATTTACATCTTATATTTAATTTACATTTGTATATATTAGTATATAAAAATGTATTTTACTATATTTATACCTATACATATCTATATGTATAAATATATAAAATTATATTAATAAATATATATACTTGAAAGTATAAATATAAGTATAACTATATGTGTAACTAAATGTATATCCACATATAATAATATTTATAATTACATGTATTCAAACATAAAATATTATGTTTAATTATATGCGTATAACTATATATAAATATTTATAAAACTAAATAAAATTTTATATAATTAAATATAACTATATTTCTAACTATTTATACATATATGTATACATATATGTAAATCTATATATTTGTTTATAACATTGTATATATTTATGTATAACTAAATATATCTACTCGTATGAATATATATATATATATAACTAAATGTTTAATGATATATAAATTTTTATAACTATATATATTATATGTATAATACCATATAACTATAAATAATTCTATCTTACTATTTGTATAACTATAAAAACTTTGTACATAACTATATTTATATTTATAATTAATAACATGTATTTAATATACATTTTTATATATTAGTATAAAAATTGTATTTTAGTATATCCATACCTATACATAACTATATGTATAAATATATGAAAAAATATATATACATACATGTATATATATAAGTTTAACTATACGTGTAACTATATATATAACCACATGTAACTATATTTATAATTATATGTATAAAAACATGCAACATAATGTTTAACTAAATATGTATAATTATATATAAATATTTGTATTACTATAAAAACTCTATATAAATAAATATAACTTTATTTTTAATTATGTATACATATATGTAAAACTATATAATTATTTATAACTTTGTATGCATTTATTTATATTTACTTATTACTACTTGTATGCATATATCTATATATAATTATATGTTAAACTAAATGTAACTATTTATAACTATATATACTAAATGTATCCTAACATATAATTATATATGGGATAATACTATTTTGTTGCACTAACTTGAAATAAAATGGCTAAAGATAAAATATCAACAATATGTAAGAACATTGCATTAGAGTGGGTAGATGCATGGATATGAAGAATCTTAAGTTATTTGGAATTAAAAGTCATGACAATCATTTATTTATGCAAAAATTAATACCAATTTCATTCCGTGAATTACTTCAACTAAGTGTTTGGAAAGTCTTTATAGATCTTAATTTGTTTTTCAAATAGCTAACTACAACCATAATCAAAATAGATGACATGGTGAGGCCGAAGAATGATATTCCACTTATTATTTGTAAACTTGAATGGATATTCCCACCTAGTTTTTTTTACTAGATTGAGCATTCACCGGTCCTTTTGGCATATGAAGCAAGGATTGCAGGGCCAGTGCAATTCAGGTGGAAGTATTTTTTTAGAGGTAAATATATATAATTTGTTGTGTTTTATTATTTCATACTTTAAGTATTTTTGTAATTTAATCTAATTGAAACCTAACATTTTGGATGTAGGTATATTTGTTAGTTGAAATTGAATGTTAGAAACAAGACAAAAGCTGAATGTTCAATATGTAATTCATATTTAGTAGATGAAGCATCATCATTTTGTTCTTATTATTTTGCGGATCATGTCAATACAAAGAATATAAATGTGCCGCAGAATTATGAAGGTCATGTGATGGTAGAAGATGATTCGGTGGACAAACTATCTATCTTCAAGCACCCTAGAAGAGCATTTGGAAGAGCAATGAAAAGATATATAATAGATGAAGAGTACAAAGCAATCTGAAGCTACATTTTACTTAACTATGAAAAGGTTACACCATATATTGAGTATGTATACCTAAAATGGTTGCAGGTTTAATCATAGTTTAATTTTATCTTTAATAGGAATTATTAAAAATTGATATACATTTTTTTCTCTCTTTTTTTGTGCAATATTTATGTTGAGCGGTTAAAATATAGGCATCCAACAATTTCCAGTAATGATGTTGATTATATGCTAAAAACTAAATTTGTGAATTGATTAAAAAATTATGTGAGAATTATTAGGTTTTATATTTTTGAATTATTTAATTTATTAGTACCTTTTATTTGTTTATATCATTTTTTTTTAATTTGTCATAGGCAATTGATCCTTCAAATGATTATTCAAATATTTTCATTCAGAATCTATGTAAAGACCTATTTAGATATGTGACAACTTATCATGGGTATTTTGTTAATTAATATAAATTTCACACAATCGTGCATGGTTCTTCTAAAACAATAATGAATAGTGGTGTATGCATTAAAGGCTTAGGTTTTAGTGAAGATGAGATTGATTATTATGGTCAACTTAATGAAGTTATTGAGTTGGAGTATCCTGGACTCAAATATAAAAGGATTGTATTATATTAGTGCGAGTGGTTTGATCCAACATGATATGTGGGCACAAAGATTCATTCAGATTATAAATTAGTAGATGTTAACCATAAATACAGATATAATCAATATGAGCCATTTATTATGGAGTTTAAGACACTTAGGTATATTATTGTATAAATCCGAGTTTATCTCGTGATAAGAGAGATTGGTGGGTGATTTGCAAAAGCAAAGATCGATCAAAATTTGAAGTACCAACATTGCAACAAAGAAGTGCAGAGTTAGAAATTACACCGGCATTCCAGAAAGATGAGATAAATAATATCGAGCCTTTGAATGTAGATGAAGATCCATATAATTTATGTGACTCAAATGGTGGCACAATAGAAATTGATTATGATCAATTTCTATCTGAAGATGAGTTTGAACTTCTATCGGAATCAGATGAAATATCAGAAGATCCATTAGATGATGATAGTGATACCGATAATTAAATTGTTATAATTTTATATAAATTTAAACTATCAAAGACTTTTTATATTTTATTGAAATTTATCGGTGTATTTTATTCGAAAATGTATGCTTATTCATCATATCATTATTTTTTGTTCTATGTTTTAGATTTGTATAGCAGATGGTGCCTAAAGGACATGACCGTGGTGGAGGTAGACTTGGACACAGAAATAAACCAAATTTATCTAGTATGTTACATCATGTTGCAGAATCAGTACCATCTCATAGCCACCATATATAGACTTCAACATCACAATCAACTTCTCTATTTCTATCACCATCACCATCTTTGAGACCTCTATTATCACCTTTATCAGATGTAAGCCCACCACCCATTGTGCTTCCTGCACACACTTTTGATCCATCTCTATCTTCTACACCACATTTTACACTGATTATTTCCCTATTTAAGATACCAATGATATCATCAAATATTATGCCTTCCTTTGTAGTCAGTGTAAAGTTAGAAATTGAGAGTAGGATGGGAGGTAAAAGAAATATGTAAAAATTAATTGAAAAATTTTTTTGATGTTACTGTTAGTGGTTTTTTATAATATTGTTATGATTTACTTATTTTCAATGTTATTTATTTATTTATACAGTTTTATTTCATCTCACAAGTGTTTAACTATAATTACAAAAGGCTTTCAAAAAAATGGTCGATTCTAAAGCTCTCTCCTATAAGAAAGATTCTGAATCGACAAAACAGTCATATTTTAATGACTTTCAGGTAAAAATAACAAAACAATAGCATCAAAAAATAATTATCTAATTACTTTACTTTTATGTTCGGTATTATTCAAGCAGAAAATAATTATGTTATTGTTATTAATTTAAATTGTGTTGTCATTTTTCTATTTATAGAATAAGTGTACATTGACACCCAAATTTGATGGAAAGATAAAGTCATTATGGGAGATCAAAGCTACTCAACGGTATTCTGATTTTGTCGATAAATTAAATAAAATGATAGAAAGGCCTGATTTTATATCCGAGGAAGACAGGCCCGAGTGGCTTAATTATTGGGAGTAGCCGGATGTGAAAAAAAATATCAGATATTACCAGTAAAAATTGACGAAGTGAGGTACCTAGACTAGGTACAAGAATCTATCGACACACTAGAGGTTCAAAGTCGAGCATTGAGAACACTCAAAATTTGGTACAAATTTAAAATTCTAAACATTTTTATATTTTGTGGTTGTCCTAAAGGTCCAATAAATAAAATCTCTGCATGGTTTTATTAATTTTGTTGTATTTTTTTATCATTTGTTTTTTATGACTTAATAAAAATATATTCTAGGCTGGAGAATTAGGTCGAGATCTAAATTTTTATGAGATTTTTTCAAAAAGTTGCATGTGAAGAAAGTAGATGGTTAGTATGTTGACAACAAATCTCAGATGATTGCTGTAAGAAATTGTTTATTAATTAGATATTATAAAACCTTAGTACATTATGAAAAATTATTTTAATGCAAAATATTTATTTTATTTTTTGTATATCTAGAATAGTTTTATACTCTATTTTATCTCAGGACCTAATGAAGGAACATGTTACATCTGCTCATCAACAAGTTGAGGGTTCTATGAATCTTCAACCAATTAACTATGATCCTATTTATTTGGAGACAATAAGTGGTCGAAAGAAGCAGCGAGTGTATGGAATTGCTCTCAGGGAGTGGCATTTTGTTGTAGCAGTCATGTTTCTAATTCATCTGTCTCAGCAATGGTGGATGAGGTAGTCAAACAATAAGCACTGGAAACAAATGAATATATTGTAGTTATGGAGACTGAAATGAAAAAGAAGAATGAGCAGATAACTAATTTGATGGAAGACATGCAAGAAATTAAAGAAATGAATTATGAGATGAAAGAAATTAAAAATATAATGCAACAACAAATGTACTATATGGAGTCACAGTTAGCGGCATCGGTGCAATAGATAACATTCATAGATCTAGCTGCGAATCCTCGCAGGAGAGGCTAGCATTCCCTACAAATTATGAGGATGAATGAGTATGAAAATTATATCAAAACTATTATTTATTTTTGTCCGTGTAGCAAATAATAATGATATTTTTTTGCTGGTTTCAATTTTTTTTATTCTGGTTTTGTTCTTTGCTTTTCCAATTAACCAAATTATAAATCTTTATAGGACACATTATGTGAGACACAAGAAAAAATCCTAATTCAAAGCATTCAGACATTACCACGGTCCTTCTAATGCATGGGTCCCATATTTACCGATTTCAGCTTTTTCAAAAAGAGTGCTACTTATCTTATCTTTATTATTCTAAAAATATTTTATTTTTGCACTCTCTTTATCTCTAAACAAAATTGCTAGACATCTTTTGGATTTTTGTTGAAGCTGTATGAAAATTAACTTTAATTTGTGTTTGTTCATGTTTATAATATATATATATATATATGTGGGAATATGTTTTTGTGTCTCTGAATTTTTTGGGTAGAGTTTTAGCTTATTATAGGTATGTAAAAGCATATTTTCAGCAGCGACAGCAGTGGCAGCGGTGGCACTGATGGCAGTGGCAGTGGTAGAGGCACCAGCCGCATCAGTAGCAGCGATGGCGGTAGCAGTGGCAGCCACAGTAGCAGTGGCGGCGGTAGTGGTGGCAGCCACAATAGCTGAGGTAGCAGTGGCAGCAGTAGTAGTGATGGCGGCAGCAACGGCAGTAGCGGCAGCAGTGACAGAGGTGAAATCAGTGGCAGTAGTGGTAGTAGCAGCAGTAGTAGTATCAGCAACAACTACGGTAGCTGCAATAGGAGTGATGGCGATGGGGGGTGGCAGCGTCAACACTGGCAGCCATGGCAGCAGCCGCAGCATTAGTGGCAGGAGCGGCAGTGGCAGTAGGACCAGCTGAAACAGCAACAAATGTGGTAAATACTTAGACATAATGAGTATATACGTACATATAATACTACAATATTTTATGTATATATATACTGAGTCTATATATGTACTTAGTATATATGTATGAATAATACTACAATTTATATGTACAAATACTACAGTAATATATGTATGAGTGAAATGCTAGAATGTATGTACATTTTTGCTGCAGTAATATATATTTATCAAAACATAATTATTTTTTAATTTATTTTGATTTGATTTGGTGGTTCAAATTTATTACAGATGTGGTACCGCATTTTTTCCCATATGAAGCTTGTATAAGTGAAGGAATTTTTCAACATATATGAAACATTGTGACTCGGATAGCTTTTTCACATCGGAAAGTTAGTGATCGGAGGAGTTGAGGGAGAGAAAGAAACGTCATTGCATTGATAGTTATACTTTATGCACAGTTGGTATATACATTGATTACTAAGATGTAATATAATTATTATTATTATTTGTTATTTATAATATTGTATTAGAATAAGTTTTAAATGAATATTTTTGTTTAATTTAAAATTTTTATTTATAGTTTCTTTTTATTAAATTTAATATAAAATTAATAAATTATTTAATTAAATTTTAGTTTAAGCTGTATGACAATCAACTTTAATTTGTGTTTGTTCATGTCTATAATAACTATTTTTATATATCTGTAAAAATATTTGTGTGTCTTCAAATTTTTAGGGTAGAATTTTAGCCTATTATAGGTATGTAAAAACCTATTATCAATAGTAGTAGTAGCGACATCAATGGCAGTGAGGGTAATGGCGTTAACGTAAACAACAGTAGTGTTGGTAGTGGCAGCAACGGTAGCAGCAACGGCTACACCGGAAGCAGCGGAAACACCGGAAGCAGCGACTGCACTGGAAGTAGCGGTGGTAGTGACGGTAGTAATGGCTGCACCTAAAGTAGCGGTAGCACCGAAAACAGTTGCAGAGGAAGTAGTGGCAGCAGTGGTGGCGAAGGTAGCAGCGGCGGCAGTAGCGACAGTGGCAGTAGTGGAGGTGGTAGTGGCAGCGGCAGAGGCAGCGGTGGCAGTGACGACAGTAGTACTGGTATTGGCAGCGACAGTGGCAACGGCAGTAGCTACAAGAGCGGTAGTGGGAGCAGCAGCAAAAGCACCAAATGAGGTATATACATACGAATAAAGTCAGTAAATATAATACTATTGTATTTTATGTACATATATATTGAGTGTATTTGTAGTTAGTTTATATGTACACATAATACTGCTATTATTATGTACATATACTGCAGTATATATGTACGAGTGAAATGCTAGTATATATTTACATATATACTGTAGGATTTTATGTATTAAAACATAACATTTTTTTTAATTTGTCGGAGTGGTTTAAATTTCTTACAGATATGATATCACATTATGATGCAAGAGCATTCAAGACTACTAATCAATCCTTAAGTCCTGAGCAGATTCATTTGATAAAACATCCACTATCGGTACTTATTCATGTCAAGACTAATTTCGGTTATAATTTGATGCGATGGGTTAAGGAAAGATTATCCCAATTCGTTCATGTATTTGGAAATGAATATTTGCTGGTTATCATGGTGGATGAATTTCGAAGGCTGAAGAAAAGACTCCTATTTTTTATTTATTTTTTATTTATTTTTTTTATTTTTTTATTATGAGTCTAATCTCTATATAAGGAGACATTCTCATTTGTAAGGGTGATTTTTTTTTTTGAATGAATGAAAGTTCCTCTTTGTGAGTTGAATTATTACCTTGATTCTTTATCCAACATCCTTGGTGGAAAATCAAATAGTTCTTTATCCTTGGTAGGTGGAATTTCCTTTAAACCTAGGTGGTGAACTGTATTTATGCCGAATTACAAACATCCCCACAAAAACAGTGCCTCATCCAATTCCTCAAAGAATCACACACACCACAGAACTTATTTGGTGATTGTGTAAACATGAAAGTTGTAGATCTATGATTCATTGATCTGTAGCTTTTTGAATCGGGTCAATCCGATCTAAATTGAGGTAGTTACGTTCATTTTCTTCAAAATTGAGCAATCCTGGAATTTTAAATTTTCTTCTCGGAATCACTCGCCGACGCGTGCTTCACATTGTTTCTCATACAAAGCTTTTATAAGTGATGAGATTTTTCAATAGAAATTATGTGGCGTGACTCAGACACCTTTGTCAAAGTAGAAAAATGATGATCGGAGGAGTAGAGGGAGAGAAAGCAACGTCAATGAATAAATATATTATACTTTATGCACTGTCGATAGTTACTTTGATAAATAAGATGAAATAAAAATTTGTTATTTTATTTGTTTCAATTATGTAAAATATTAAATTAGAATAAAATATTAAATGATTTTCTTTTTTGTTTATTATAAATTATTTATAGTTTTAATTTTTATTCAATTTGATATAAAAATATTAAATTATTTAAGTAAAAAATTTTAAAATAAATTTAATTCTTAAATTAATTTTGAAATTAAAATATCTAGGGAAAATTTATTACTAAATTAGGAAGGGAATATTTTCTTGCTAATTTAGCTAGGAAAAAATCCATAACTAATTTAGGTAGGGAAACATTAAAATTACAGACGGATTTTTCATCGCTAAATTTATTTAGATAGTGACTATGTCAGTCACTAAAATTTATAGACCAGTACTCTAGCTAGGGAATCTTTTGTCATTATTTTCATTTAGCGATGGAAAATCCAATTTACCTTGCTAATTTAGCTAGGAAATTTGTCTTTTTAGCAAGGGAATGTTTCATCGCTAAATTTTAGATAGAAGCACTTTAGATGGGAAACTGATCCATTGGTAATCCATCAATATATCCCATTTAGCGAAGGAAAACTCTCATTTAGCCAGGGAATTGTACCTAGCTATATGAGGTTTTTCTTGTAGTGAGAAGAATATGAAGAATAAGAAGAATAAGAAAAATAAGAAGAAAAAAAATAATAAGAAAAAAAAGAAAAATGATAAAATTAAAATAAATTTGAAGAATAAAAAGAATAAGAATGATAATAAGAATAAAAAGAATAAAAAGAATAAAAAGAAGTTTTAGAATTAGAAGAAAAAAAAAGAATAAGAAAAATAATAAGAATATGAAGAATAACTAGATTAAGAAAAAATGAGGAATAAGAAGAATAAGAAGATTAAGAAGAATAACAAGAATAAAATGAATAAAAAGAATAAGAAGATTAAGAAGAATGACAAGAATAAAATGAATAAAAAGAATAAGAAGATTAAGAAGAATGACAAGAATAAAATGAATAAGAAGATTAAGAAGAATAACAAGAATAAAATGAATAAGAAGAATAAAAAGAATAAGAAGAATAAGAAGAATAAGAAGAATAAGAATAATAAGAATAATAATAAGAATAAGAAGAATAAGAAGAATAAGAATAATAAAAAAAAATAACAAGAATACCATAAAAAGAAGAATAAGAGGAATAATAAGAATAAGAAGAATAAGAAGAATACGAAGATTAAAAAAAATTGACAAGAATAAAAAGAATAAGAGGAATCATAAGAATATGAATAATAAGAAAAATAAAAAAAATAAGAAGAAAAAAAAATAACGAGAATAAGAAGAATAAGAATACATAGAGATTTAATGAGAATAAAAAGAAAAAGAAGAATAAAAAGAAAGAGAAGAATAGGAAGAATAAAAAAAATAAGAAGAATAAGAAGAATAAGAATAAGAATAAGAAAATAAATAAGAATACATATAGATTTAAAAAGAATAAGAAGCATAATAAAAATAAAAAGAATAAGTAGAATAAGAAGATTAAGTTGAATAAAAAGAATAATTAGAATAATGTGAATAAGGAGAATAAGAAGAATAAAAAGAATATGAAGAATAAGAAAATTAAGAAGATTAAGAAGATTAAGAAGAATAAGAAGGATAGAAACAAAAGAAGAATAAAAAGAATTATTAGAATAAGAAGAATAAGATAAATTATAAGAAAAAGAAGAATAACTAGAATAATAAAAAATGAGGAATAAGAAGAATAAAAAGATTAAGAAGAATAACAAGAATAAGAAGATTAAGAAGAATAACAAGAATAAAAAGAATAAGAAGATCAAGAATAATAAGAAGGATAAGAAGAATAAGAAGAATAATAAGAATATGAATAATAAAAAAGAATAACAAGAATAACAAAAAAAAGAAGGATAAGAGGAATAAGAAGAATAAGAAGAATACAAGATTAAAAAAAATTGACAACAATAAAAAGAATAAGAAGAATAATTAGAATATGAAGAAAAAGAAAAATAAAAAGAATAAGAAGAAAAAGAAAAATAACTAGAATCAGAAGAATAAGAATGCATATAGATTTAATGAGAAGAAAAAGAAAAATAAGAATAAGAAGAAAGAGAAGAATAGGAAGAATAAAAAAATAAGAAGAATAAGAAGAATAAGAAGAATAAGAAGAATAAGAAGAATAAGAAAATAAATAAGAATACATATAGATTTAAAAAGAATATGAAGCATAATAAAAATAAAAAGAATAAGTAAAATAAGAAGAATATGTTGAATAATAAGAATAATTAGAATAAGATGAATAAGGAGAATAAAAAGAATAAAAAGAATATGAAGAATAAGAAGATTAAGAAGAATAAGAAAGATAAAAAGAAAAAGAAGAATAAGAAGAATTATTAGAATAAGAAGAATAAGAAGAATAAGATAAATTATAAGAAAAAGAATAATAACTAGAATAATAAAAAATGAGGAATAAGATTAATAAGAAGATTAAGAAGAATAACAAGAAGAAAAAGAATAAGAAGATTAAGAATAATAAAAAGGATAAGAAGAATAAGAAGAATAAGAATAATAAGAAGAATAAGAAGAATGAGAAGAATGAGAAGAATAATAAGAATAATAAGAATAAGAAGAATAACTAGAATTAAAAAAAGAAGAATAAGAGGAATAAGAAGAATAAGAAGATTAAAAAAATTAACAAGAATAAAAAGAATAATAAGAATAAGATGAAAATGAAAAATAAGAAGTATAAGAAGAATAAGAAGAATAAAAAAAATAAGAAGAAATAAAAAAATAAGAAGAAATAAAAGAATAAGAAGAATAAAAAAAATAAGAAGAATAAGAAGATAAGTAAGAATAAAACAAGATTAATAAGAATAAGAAGCATTAGAAAACTAAACAGAATAAGTAGAATATGAAGAATAAGTTGAATAATAATAATAATTAGAAATAGATGAATAAGTAGGATAAGAAGAATAAGTTGAATAATAATAATAATTAGAAATAGATGAATAAGTAGGATAAGAAGAATAAGAAGAATAAGAAGAATTAAAAGAATAATAAGAATAACAAGAATAACAAGAATATGAAGAATAAGAAGAATAAGAAGAATAAAAAGAATAAGAAGAAAAACTGGAATAACAAATAAAGAAGAATAAGAGGAATAAAGAGAATAAGAAGATTAAGAAGATTAAAAAAATAAACAAGAATAAAAAGAATAAGAAAAATAATTAGAATAGGAAGAAAATAAAAAATAAGAATTATAAGAACAATAAGAAGAATATATAGAATAATAAGAATAATAATAATAAGAATAACAAGAATAAGGAGAATAAGAAGAATAAATAGAATAAGAAGAATAAGAATAAGAAGATTAAGAAAATAAATAAGAATAAGAAAAATAAAAATAATAAGAAGAATACAAAGAATAAGAAGATAAATAAGAATAAAACAAGATTAAGAATAATAAGAAGCATAAGAAAAATAAACAAAATAAATAGAATACAAAGAATAAGTTGAATAATAAGAATAATTAGAATAAGATGAATAAGAAGAATTCGTAGAATAAGAAGAATAAGAAGAATTAAAAAAATAAAAAGAATATAAAGAATAAGAAGAATAAGAAAAAAAGAAGAAAAAAAAAGAATAAGAAAAATACGAAGAATAATAAGAAAAAAAAAGAATAAGAAGATAAATAAGAATAAAACAAGAATAAGAATAATAAATCTATAAAAAAAATAAAAAGAATAAGTAGAATACGAAGAAAAAGTTGAATAATAAGAAAAATTAGAATTAGATGAATAAGGAGAATAAGAATAAAAAAACAATAAAAAGATTATGAAGAATAAGAAGAATAAGACGAATAAGAAAAAAATGAAAAATAAGAATGATAAAATAATAAGAAGATTAATAAGATTAAGAAGAATTATAAGAATAAGAAGAATAAGAAAAGTAAGAAAAATAAGATGAATAAGGAGAATAAGATGAATAAGAAGTATAAGTTGAATAAGAAGAATTAAAAAATTAAATAGAATAAGAAGAATAAGAAGAATAAGAAGAAAAAGATAAATAAGAAAATTAAAAAGAGATTATACTTCTTATTCTTCATATAATTTTTATTCTTCTAATTCTTCTTATTCTATTATTCTTCTTATTTTATTATTCTTCTTATTCTTCTTATAGTTTTTATTCTTTATATTCTTTATATTCTTCATATTCTTCTTATTCCTCTTATTTTTCTTATTCTTATAATTCTTATTATTCTTCTTATTCTTATTATTCTTCTCATTCTTTCATTTCTTCTTATTCTTCTTTTTCTTTGAATTTTTTTAATTCTTCTTGTTATTATTATTCTTTTTTATTCTTTTTATTTTCCTTATTCTCCTTATTAATCTTATTCTTCTTATTATTCTTATTCGTATAATTCTTCTTATTCTATATATTATTCTTAGTCTTCATATTCTTCTAATTCTACTTTTTCTTCATATTCTTCTTATTCTTCTTATTCTTTTTTTTCTTCTTATTCTTATTATTTTTAAGATTCTGCCTATTATAATTATATTTCTCATTCTTCTTATTTATCTTTTTCTTCATTTTCCTCTTACCCATCTTATTTTTCTTATTGTTTTTATTCTTCTGATTCTTCTGGTTCTTCTTATTCTTCAAATTATATTTATTCTTCTAATTCTTTTTATTCTTCTTATTTTTCTTATTCATCTTATTCTAATTATTCTACTTATTATTCTTATTCTTATTATTATTCTTATTCATCTTATTATTCTTATTCTTTTTATTTTTATTATTCTTCTAATTCTTCTTACTCTTTTTATTCTTCTTATACTTCTTATTATTATTATTCTAATTTTTCTTACACCTCTTATTCTTCTAAAACCACTTATTTTTATTATTATTTTTATTCTTATTACTATTCTTATTCTACTTATACTTCTTATTCTTATTATTCTACTTATTCTTTCTATTCTTCTTAATCTTATTATTCTTCTTATTCTTCTTATTTTTTTTCTTCTTATTCTTCTTATTCTTTTTTCTTCTTATTCTTCGTATTCTTCTTATTCTTCTTATTCTTCTTCTTATTCTTCTAATTTTTTCCTTACACTTCTTATTCTTTTTATTCTTTTTATTCTTTTTATTTTATTATTCTTCTAATTCTACTTATTCTTCTTATTCTAATTATTCTTATTATTCTTTTTATTATTTTAATTCTAACTTTTATTATTATTATTATTATTATTATTATTATTATTTTTTATTCTTCTTATTCTTCTCATTCTTCTTGTTATTCTTATTATTCTTATTATTCTTCTTATTCTTATTATTCTTCTTATTCTTCTTATTATTCTTTTTATTCTTCTTATTATTCTTCTTATTCTTATTATTCTTCTAATTCTACTAAATCTTCTTATTATTCTTATTCTTCTATTTTTTTTATTCTTCTAATTTTTCTTAATCTTCTTATTCTTATATTCTTTTTTTTCATCTCATTCTTCTTATTCTTTTTATTCTTCTTATTATTCTTATTCTTATATTTTTTCTTATTCTTCTTATTCTTATTACTCTTCTTATTTTTTTTTACCTTTTTTCTATATTTTTTATTCTTCTTAATCATTTTATTCTTCTTAATATTCTTTTTTTTCTTAATCTTCTTATTATTCCTATTTTTCTTATTATTCTTATTCTTCATAATATGCTTATTTTTTATATTCTTCAAATTCTAATTATTCGTCTTATTCTTATTATTCTTCTTATTCTTATTATTCTTATTATTCTTCCTATTCTTCTTATATTTATTATTATTATTATTATTATTATTATTATTCTTTTAATCCTTCTTATTCTTCTTATTCTTCTTATTCTTCTTATTCTTCTTATTCTTCTTATTATTCTTATTCTTCTTATTCTTCTTGTTCTTCTTATTCTTATAATAATTCTTATTCTTTTAATTCTTTTTTATTATTCTTTTTCTAATTATTCTTTTTTATTCTTCTTATTTTTTTTAGTCTTTTTATTCTTCTTATTATTCTTATTATTTTATTTCTTTTAATTATTCTTATCATTCTTATTCTTTTTATTATATTTATTCTTCTAATTCTTATTATTTTGCTTGTTCTTCTTATACTTATTATTATTACTCTTCTTCTTATTCATCTTATTTTTCTTATTCTTCTTAATCTTCTATTTTTTTTCTTATTCTTTCAGTTTTTCTTATTTTTCTTTGTATTCTTATTCTTCTTATTCTTCTTATTCATCTTATTCTTCTTAATCTTCTTATTTTTCTTATTTTCTTATTCTTCTTATTCATCTTATTCTTCTTATTCGTCTCATTCTTCTTTTTCTTCTTATTCTTTTGTATTCTTCTTATTGTTCTTATTCTTCTTACTCTTTTTATTATTCTTATATTTCTTACTCTTATTATTCTTCTTATTCTTATTATTCTTCTTATTCTTATTATTCTTCTTATTCTTCTTATTCTTTTTATTCTTCTTAATCATCTTATTATTCTTATTCTTCTTATTATTTTATTCTTTTTATTCTTATAATTCATCTTATTCTTCTTATTATTCTTATTATTCTTATTCTTTTTATTCCCCTTATTCTTTGTTTTCTTCTTATTCTATTTATTCTTCTAATTCTTATTACTTTTCTTATTATTTTTATACTTTTTATTCTTATTATACTTTTTATTCTACTTATTCTTTTTATTCTTCCTATTCTTTTTAATATTTTTTTTCTTTTTATTCAACTTATTCTTTTTATTCTTCTTATTCTTCTTATTTTTCTTATTCTTCTTATTCTTCTTATTCTACTTATTCTTCTTATTCTTCTTATTTTTAAATATTCTTCATATTCTTAATATGATTCATATTCTTTTTATTCTTCATATTCTTTTTATTCTTCATATTCTTCTAGTACTATTCATTCTTCTTATTTTTTTTATTCTTTAAATTCGTTTAATTCCATTTATTCTTCTAATTCTTCATATTATTATTATTATTCTTATTCTTATTCTTCTACTTATCTTCTTATTCTTTTTATTTTTATTATTCTTTTTTTTTCTTATTATTCCTATTCTTCTTATTCTTCATTTTCTACTTATAATTCTTAATATTATTATTATTATTGTTCTTATTCTTCTTATTCTTCATATTCATCTTATTCTTCATTTTATTCTTATTCTTCTATTTCTTCTTATTCTTCTCTATATATTATTTTTCTCTTTCTTGTTATTCTTCTCTTTCTTCTTATTCTTCATATTCTTTATATTCTTTTTTTCTTATTATTGTTATTATTCTTATTATTGTTATTATTTTTTTTCCAATGTCCTTAGCTCCCTTCATGCCCCTCCATGGCTTTTTCTCCTTATGGCCTCTATTGTTGTCACCCCATTGCCTCTTTTGTTGTAGCTTTATTCGCTTTTCAGCTACTATTCTGCACAATAAAAATCATGCAAAATATATCTAATGTGCTCTACTCCTACCCATTTTTCTTCCCTTTCCCCACCCACTTAACACATTATCCATCGGTTTACAAGTGAGGCCAAGAAAAGGAAAAAAAATTGAAAAGGAGTAAGAAGGTATAGGCAGCTACGGGCAGTAGGCTTTCCTTCATGTCATTGGGTGTTATCTTTTTCTTTGCCTTTATTTGCCTTAATCTTTGTATGCTTTTTCTTCTCTCCCCTTTTTCCTTCATTTGACTCCACCTTCATAAGCTTTACTTCCATTTCAAGAGATTTATACAGCCATCGGAAGGGCAACTTTTTCTTTGGCTTTGACCCCTGGGCTTTATCTTCCTCTTCAAGGTTGGGGCCAGCATCCTCATCTACTTAGGATCCATATGACTGACGCAAACTAGAGTATTCTAAGGGCTGATACAACCTTCCTCACTATATAACAGACCCTGACTCAGACCCTAAGCACAATGTACAGACAGCTAAAAAGCTATTATAGTTTACAACAGATTAATTAAAATTACAACAGCAGACTCAGGAACCAAAGACTAACAACAGACCATTCTATCCCCACCATTTACAGACACTGTGTACTGCACACTCTACTACCGGATATGCAGGTCCATATCCCAGCTTTTGTTGCTTTAGGTTGATAGTAAGCTGTGCAAACTTTCCTGAAAACCATGAGCATACTTCCTACCTATCAATATCAGTTATTCAATTACCTACGCTTGGATCCTTCCTTCTTCCTGACTTGGTACAATTAAATCCAGGCCTAAAACAAATTTACACCTTATATTCTTTAAGAATCCTACTAATTATTATTATTATTATTTTATTTTTTTTCCAGCTTAAGGTCCGTCTTTTTATGCCCTCCCCTCAAGATCAGGGGGCCCTTTTCCTGCTCCAATACCTTTTACTGAAAAACTTATAAAACTCATAACAAACAAAATCAAGCATTATAAATATATCTACTATTTCCTCCAAGTATTTTAAACCTAAATTCTAGTTTTTTGAACTCTAATATATGGAAATCCTATTTTATCTAATCTTATTAATCCTTTGTATTTTTTTGGAATATTGTTACTCTTGAATTCTTGTGAGCCCCTTATTACTCATTCATCCACTAATTTGTCTGCTAACGCATTAGCCTCTCTAAATATATGTATGATTCGTCCCTTTATTTCACACATTAATTTTTTTATTTTTAATATATCCTCTTCAAATTGCCACATTTCTATCTTGCCTGTTACTAGATTCACCAGGATATTCAAATCTACCTGCACTTGAAGATTGTGTATATTATTATCCTTGCATATTTGTAATCCCTTTTTTAGAGCCATAACCTTTCCATGCAATGTTGAAGTGTTAGGGGCTTTCATTGTAAATGCTTTTAAAATTGTACCTTCATTATTTCATTGTGTATATTAAAATTATACCTTTATTATTTCTTATTTTTCTTATTCTTCGTATTCTTCATATTCTTTTCTTCTTTTTTTTCTTCTTATACTTTCTATTCTTCTTCTTCTTTATTTTTCTATTATTCTTCTTATTCTTCTTATTCTTCTTATTCTTCATATTCTATTATTACTCTTATTCTTCTAATTCTTCAAATTCTAATTATTCTTATTCTCTTATTCTTCTTATTATGCTTATTCTTCTTATTCTTATTATTTTTATTATCCTTCTAATTTTTCTTACTCGTCTTATTTTTCTTATACTTCTTATTTTTATTATTCTTTTAATTTTTTTACTCTTCTTATTCTTCTTATTTTTATTATTCTTCTTATTCTTCTTAAATATATTACTTTTCTTATTCTTCTTATAATTCTTATTATTCTTCATATTCTTTCTATTCTTCTTAATCTTATTTTTCTTCATATTTTTTTTATTTTTTTATTCTTCTTATTCCTCTAATTCTTCTTATACTTATTACTTTTCTTATTTTCTTATACATCTTAGTCTTATTATTTTTATTATTCTTCTTATTCTTCATATTCTTCTTAATCTTCTTATTTTTTTATTCTTCTTATTTTTCTTATTCTTCTTATTCTTTTTATTATTACTATTTTAATTCTTATCCTTCTTATTCTTCTAATTTTTCTTATTCTTCTTATTTTATTATTGTTCTTATTCTTCCAATTCTTTTTAATCTTCTTATTCATCTTATTCTTTGTATTCTTCTTATCCTTCTTATTCTTATTATTCTTCTTATTCTTTTTATTCATCTTATCCTTCTTATACTTCTTATTCATATTATTCTTCTTATTCTTCTTATAATTTTTATTCTTATTATTCTTTTTATTCTACTTATTTTCTTAATCTTTTTTTTCATATTGTTCTATTCTTATTTTTTTATTCTTTCTATTAATCTTATTCTTCAAATTCTTCTTATTCTTCAAATTCTTTTATTATTTTTTTGTTCTTATTCTTTATATTCTTCTTCTTCTTCTTCTTCATTTTCATCTTATTCTTTTTATACATCTTATTCGTCTTATTCTTCTTATTCTTTTTATTCTTTTATTTTTCATATTCTTTTTATTCTTTTATTATTTTTATTCTTCTTAATCTTCTTATTATTCTTAATTTATTTTTCTTCTTATTATTCTTATTTTATTTTTCTTCTTATTTTTCTTATTATTCTTCTTATACTTCTTATTTTTATTATTCTTTTTATTCTTCTTATTCTATTACTCTTCTTATTCTTCTAATTCTTTTAATTCTTCTAATTCTACTAAGTCTTATTATTCTTCTATTCTTCTAATTCTTCTAATTCTTCTAATTCTTCTAATTCTTCTAATTTTTCTAATTCTTCTAATACTTTTATTATTATTCTTCTTCATATTTTTCTTATTTTTCTTATTCTTTTTTATTCTTATTATTCTTTTTAATTCTTTTTATTCTTATTATTCTTCTAATTCTTCTTATTGATATTATTCTTATTATTCTTCTTATTTTTCTTATTCTTATTTTCTTATTCTTTTATTCTTATTCTTTTATACTTATTCTTGTTATTCTTCTTATTCCTTGTTATTCTTCTTATTCTCTTATTCTTCTTATTTTCTTATTCTTCTTATTCTTTATATTCTTCTTTTTCTTATTTTTTTTATTATTCTTATATATTTTATTATTATTATTCTTCTTATTATAATTTATACTTATTATTCTTCTTATTCTACTTTTTCTATTTATTCTTAATATTCTTCTTATTCTTCTTATTCTTTTATTTATTCTAATTTTTTCTTATTCTTCATATTCTTCTAATTCTTCGTATTCTTCTTATTCTTCTTATTCTTCTAATTTTGCTTCTTCTTTTAATTTTTCTAATTCTTCTTTTTCTTCGTATTCTTCTTATTCTTTTAATTCTTCTTATTCTTATTAATCTTCTTTTTCTACTATTCTTTTTTTTTATTTTTCTTTATATTCTTCTTATTCTTCTTATTTTCTTATTCTTTTTATTCTTTTTATTCTTCATATTCTTCTTATTGTTCCTATTCTTCTTATTCTTCTTATTTTTCTTATTTTGCTTATTCTTCTTATTCTTCTTTTTCTTCTTTTCTTCTTTTTCTTATTTTTCTTCTTATTCTTCATATTCTTGTTATTCTTCATAGTCCTTCTTATTCTTTTTATTCTTTTATTTTTCTTATTCTTTTTAATTTTTCTTATTCTTTTTATTTTTCGTTTTACTCTTATCCTCCTTATTCTTATTACTCTTCTTATTCTTCTTATCATTCTTATTCTTATTATTCTTTTTTTCTACTTATTCTTGCTATTTTTCTTAATCTTTTTATTCTTATTATCTTGGTTTTCTTCTTATTCTTCTTATTCTTCTTTTTCTTATTATTCTAAACTTTTTCTTCTTATTCTTCTTATTTTTTATTATTCGTCTTAGTTTTCTTTTTCTTTTTATTCTTATTATTTTTTTATTCATCTTATTCTTCATATTCGTCTACTTCTTCTTATTCTTCATATTCTTCTAATTCTTTTTATTCTTCATATTCTTCCAATTCTTCTAAGACTTTTTATTCTTCATATTTTTTTTATTTTTCTAATTTATCTTTTTTAAAGGTTATTTTATTATATATTTACCCTCTCTTTTGGTGGAGGAATACCAATTCTTAAAAGCTAGTATACTACCCTTTATCCCATACACTTTGTAACCCATCAAAGACCACCCTTTAAATCATATTCTAATTCTTCTTATTCTTTTTATTCTTATTATTCTTGTTATTCTTATTATTCTTCTTATTCTTCTTATTCTTCTTAGTCTTGTTATACTTTTTATTCTTATTATTCTTCTTAATCTTATTATTCTTCTTATTCTTCTTAATCTTATTATTCTTCTTATTCTTCTTATTCTTCTTATTCTTCATAGTCTTCTTTTTCTTATTATTTTTATTTTTATTCTTGTTCTTCTTAGTCTTCATATTCTTCTTATTTTTCTTATTTTTCTTATTCTACTTATTCTTCAAATATTTCTTATCTTTTATTCATTTTATTCTTATTATTCCTTGTTATTCTTCACTTATTCTTATTCTTCTTATTCTTATTCTTTTTTTTTCTTATTCTTCTTTTTCTTCTTATTCTTCTTTTTCTTCTTATTCTTCTTATTTTTATTATTCATCTTATTTTTCTTATTTTTCTTATTCTTCTTATTCTTCTTAGTATTTTTATTATTCTTATTCTTCTTATTCTTCTTCTATTTTTTTCTTCTTCTTATTCTTCTTATTCTTCTTATTCATCTTATTCTTCATTCTTCTTATTCTTCTTATTCTTCTTATTCATCTTATTCTTCATTTTCTTCCTTTTTTCTTATCTTTCTTATTTTTCTTATTCTTCTTAGTTTTCCTATTTTCTTTTCTTTATTTTCCTTACTT